>JANVCC010000066.1:5279557-5298737 GCA_025345505.1 Todiramphus chloris collaris | reverse complement strand
ACGGGACGACACACAAAATTTCTGACTTCAGATTTTCATTATCCTTTGCTTCAGAATTTGATTTTAAAGCTTTTTGTATTTATTCTGAGTGGTGTTATGCCTTACAGTGGGAAAGTATTTAGTCATGACATGTTTTCTTCTCCTAATGTGAAAAGGTGCTGTTCAGCTTCACTGTTGCTTTAAAACTCAGTGTGTTATGCAAACTTCAAAGAGTGAAGCTTTAAGTTCTAATATATTCCATTCCTTCTACTTAAAATATCATTCCCCACTTTTACAAAAGTGAGTACAAATAACAAACCAAGTTATTTGTCAGATTAAGATGTCAGAGGAGTGAAATCATTTTGAGGGAGACTAAAACCAAGGGTTTTTCCCAGATCTCTCTTTAAAGCAGATAGTTGTGGAACTTGTTACAAATAGGGCTATGAAAAAAAAAGAAAACCCACAAAAATTATAAAAGGATATGGCAACTGGGATTAAGGAAGTTTTATCTTAAATAAGGTATCTATGGAAACTAGAGGAAGTGAAGATACTGAAAAGCAGTGAAGATGATTTGAAAGTTTTTTGGATCAGGTCACTTTTAGGAAGCTGATCACAGGGTGAACTGTTACGCAGGGCAGTAAAACTGGGCATCAGTTGCAGATGATAAGAATGAATAGCTAATAGGATGTGATGAAGAGCTTAATGGTGGCATGACCAGTGAAGTCTGAGTAGCTCTGGTCCATGCAGTTGCTGAAATGGAACAAGGAGTGCACAGTGAGCTGGCAAATTTTGCTGAGAAAATGAGTATTTTTATTCTTTTGAATCACGGGACGATTTCAGGATGCTTCCCAAGGGTTGTAATTGCTAATGAATTGAGCAGCACTCAGCACAGATAGTCATTTATTGGGAGACAGCTGCTAAGTACTGCACTTGTTATAAAGTGGCTTAGAGCAGCCAAACAGGCTACCGAGTCGGATACATGATATATTCATGGGGATGTGCAGGAGAAATGGAAGTAAAATGTGAGTATATTTTGCGGGGAGCAATGAGATTGAAAAGAAAAATGAAACCAAAAATGATACTAAAAAAACCTGCCAAGTATGTTGCTCGCTAAAGGGAGCACATATTTGGGATGTAATTAGTACAACTCAGTTGGAGTTAGCTTTGCGAACTGCATCTGAGGTAGGAGATGTCAGGAATTCCTCAGAAAGGTATGAAAGTGACTCTGTTCTCAGTACAGAAGACCAAAAGCAGCTCCTCCATCTCTTCAACTGACAGAGACTCTAAAGCTGAGACGAGAATTTGATTTTGATTGTGTTTTTGCGTGAGAAAGGAAAGCGTCAAGACAGCCATGGATACAAAATACAGTAAGCAGTGTAGGTGAGACAGCTGCTGCTGCTTTGGAAGCAGGAAGAGTTCAAGTGGGGCAGTCAGTTGAGTTAGTGATTCAGAAGATAAGCTGTTGGTAAGGTGGCTCTAGTGCAACACGGCAGGTTGAGCTTGCTTTGGAAATGGAGCTGACTTTTAGGTACCTATTTTATCTGATGTGCTTCCAACTGCTTTGTAGAGCCGAAAGAAATCTCTTCTCTGGTTAAAGACTGAGATGTAGAGAAATATTCAAGTATGTGTTATTCGTCTACGTATAAATGAAAGAGTATTTGCCCATGGTAAATTTGAATTGAGTTTTGTTAATTGTTTGCAGGCTTCTGAAAGTCAGTTTCCAGAGTCAATTTTAACTTCAGTTGCCTCATTATTAAAGGGAGAAGGCATTCTTTTAACTGGTACATCATAGATTTTTCAGTATTGCTGTTACTTTAGAGGTTTCATTTGGCATGCCAAACTTTCAGGATGTTAAGTGCAGATTAAAAATAAATAAATTAAAAAAAAAAAAGGAAAGGCTTTTTTTAGTCCAAAAATAGCCAACCAAGTTTCCTTCTGTGAGAACAATTGTGTTTTGTTTCAATAATGCATCTTTCTAACAATTCAGCTGATAAGTTTCATGGAATATGTATCCAAAGGTCATTTCAAAAGTTTCATTTGAAAGAAATGAGCCGAGTGTTAAAATCGAGCAGGCTCGGCTATTCAAGTTGCCATTCGGAACATCTTGTTCGCTTCTGCAGTAGATGTTGCTCTTTGTTTAGTCAGCCTTTTATTTCTAAAGCTATTCCTAAAGACCATTGTATCAATAATAATAGCTTTATTCACCAAATTACAAATTATTTAAAGCAATATCTATGAAATTGCAATTGAGAGAAGTTCCATAATGGGCTTTTAAGGCATCACCATGATGCAAATAATAACAATTGAGCTTGTTGGTACAATTCTGTTCCCACTTCAGCCATAATTTTCCTATTAGGTTTGTGTTACTTCTGTATTAAATCTTCATCTTTTAAGATACTTCAGTTGATATGCTGTTTTTTTTCTTTTCCCAGATCATTTCCTGCAGTAAGTGACAATAAGAATGAATGGACATATATCCAACACCCCTCCCGGTGGATATGGAAGTTATTTTCCTCAAATGAAGTAAGGTTATGCCTTTGATTTTCCTTTTGTAGACAAAAAAAAATTAGTGTTGTATTTTCTTATTTATGCTTTTGTATCAGAGAGAGCTATAATTATTACATCCCATTGGAATAATGCAAAGGCAAGTCCTGTAAAAGAATATGGGATTTCCAAACCATGTAACCAAGCTGACAGATACCATCTGACTGTTGGGTTTTTATTAGCGTAAGGGTAAAGCTCTGTTAATGGAATCATCTACAACAGAACAATAAATTGCCCTAGCCATAACATCCTTATTATATGAATTGGAGAGATCTTCCTGAGCTGTTGTAGGTGAACTCAGAGAGAATGCATTTTTATGCATAAAAGATGAGGCTGCCTCTTCCATCTGTGAGAAAAGATTGTTTCCCAGTAAACAGAACGGAGCAACTGTTACCTGAAAGTGTTACCTCGCCTGAGGTAAGAGGATGCTCCCTGTATCAGAAGCGTGGCACTAGGCTCATTCACAGCACTAATGAGAGCTGACCTGATCTGATGCCAAAGAACACGTACTCCTCCGTGGAGCAGGGCATCTGTGCTGTCATCTGCTTCTCATATTGGTCCTTTAAAGCGAGCTGGTAAATGACGTGCGTTGTTACACTGTGAGGAAGTTGGATTGCCTTTTCATTTGTTGTGGGCAGTAACAGTCGTTTATGGAAGCGTTTGGAGTTGTTAAAAACAATTAACACTTGTATATGCAGGGGAAAAAACCCCAAATCTTACCAAGTCTTTGGCACAGTCGTCATCACATCATTATTATTTAGGGATTTTTCATTACTTTTTTGATAGTATCTGTGTGTGTACCACACCCCCATTGTGCATGATGTTGTATTAATGCAACAATAAAAGGAGCTCAGAAGGGCTTCCAGCTTAAGTGAAACACAGTGTTGTATTCATGTGTGGAACAAATTACCCAGTATCATTACCTCTATTATTAATGTTGTAGGTCTGTGTAGCCCTGCAAAAGGGAGGGACTTTTTTTTTCCCCAGTGCCTGTCTCTGTGTGGTGAAATGTATGCAGACACTAACCAGAAATGTTTCCTTCCAGTGGCTATGGTTCCCCAACTTTTGCGCAGGCAGAGAGGGAGCAGAATTCAAGAACAAGTGCAAAAGCTCTCTATGGTAAGGTGGCATAAAGTCTTTAAACTTGTATGTTAAAATTGTTGTTTAAATATTGATTGCGCTGTGGTGGTGGAAATATTTTATGCCTATAGTGTGTGCACCTACACATGGGTGTGTATGTCAACAAAATTCAAGAGTGAATTTTTTTTTCCTACTAAAACTAATGAGGCTTGCAAGAAAATGTTACTATAGTTTACTAAGGAGACAACTCCCACCTGCTAAGTTTTAAGGCAGCAATGTATAAAGCATTTATCACAAAAGTAGGAGTGATTGTATAGCTAAGGTATGCACCAGGGAGAAGGCAGGCAGGGGTTTAGCTGTGCTAAACAGGTTTTGTTCATGACCTGTGTCTCCCCTTACCTCCCAAACTTTATCCCCTGCTAGCAGAAAAGGAGTGTACATTATTACTCTTATTTGACACAAGGTTTTCATGGAATGTAGATTTGATGTAATGGATTTGGAGTCCTATTTGGCTCGCTACTTTCAACAGGCTTTATGATGGTGAAATGTGATGTTACTTAGAAATGCCTAAACGTTGTTGTACTTAGCAGCTACAGATGCTAGCATTTGTCTTGGCTGTATATGCTACTCTCTAGCCCATGGCCAAATCACTGTGAAGGCAGAATGTAGTGTTCCTTGCCAGCCAAATTGCACCATTTCCTCGTCATCCACCTCCGCTGTGAATACATCCTGCTGATAGCTGTGCTGGTAATGGAAATACAAGCAGCAGTGAGGTTGAGAGATGTTCTGCTGTGTAATCTGTGCCTGTTGTGAAACACACTCTTGAAAGTCAGTACAACTGCTGAGACTGGAAGAATGAGGTTTGCAGTGAGAAACCCAGTTCTGTGCAAGACCCCTTGCACCTACCACCTCTCCTGCAGGTGAACCAACTGGAGAGCTTAAAGACCAGTGACTAATAGCTGCAATATCCCTAGCAGTAACTAATCTTTTCTCCCTCCTTTTCTGATGGCTGGGAGTGACCTCAGAAGTTAGGGAAGTGATGATAGGATGCTTTGTGGCATTAGAACAGCATTAACTTGGTCCGTGGAAAGATATCCTACAGGCCTGTGAGCACATGAGAACTTCATGCTGTTGGTTGCCTTGCTGGCTTTCAAACTGTTTTGAAATCCATGAGGCTAAAAAGCCTGTAAGGGAAGGAGATTGAAGGTCTCCTAGCTCTGTATCCTCTGAAAAGATGAGTGGTGTGAAAAATCTGACATGGTTTGATGGCTGAAGACACTGTGCTAGAGTAGTGTGAAGCTCCACTTCTAGAAAAAACAGCAGAGACAGATGTAGAAACCATTTGAAACATTTGTTGTTTAAAAATGATGCTGTGTGTGAATCAATCTAAATTTAAATCTCTTTTTTTTTTAGTAGCATGCTATAAAAGTCAGTCAGTTGACATAGTATTAAAGGCAGGAACTGTAACTGGGGATAATTCTGAAGTGATCCTTTTAAACAGTGATTTCTACATCCCGTGTGGGTTTGCTCAACCAACTGCACGTGTTGACAGAAATAGGAGGTGGTGGTAACAGAAACCAGCATGAGACGTTGCAAAAGACTTAGCAGATGAGACATTAGGAGGACATTGTGCTTTTTTGTTGGTGGTTTTGTTTTATAGCATCATTCTAATTTGTCAAGAGGACATGGTTTGAACAGTGTGTTGGTATCAGAAAGTGTCCTAACCATGTCCTTTAATCTTTGTGGGCTCTTAAAATAATACCTCTCTGAACTTCCTCGTATCAAACATGTGATGGGATATTCATATGTCAGTAAAAGATGGGGATGAGTGAGTAAATTTGAGGTATATAATGGTAAAAAGCCTCTTATTGCAAAAATACTTAATTGAATCCAGGTACTAATTGAAAATGCTTGCCATGTAACTGCTGCGTGGTGGCTCCTGTGGAATGCATTGTTGATCTTGGTTCGCTTCCACTGCTAGTAGATATATCACAAAAGTGTAGTTGCCATTGCCAGGAACTGAATGAAGTTGAAGACTCGATTATCCTGGAGCTCTGAGTGAAGATCCATTGGCACAGCCTCTAGAGAGGAGTCGGCACCTTTTACTGCTTCTGATGTTTTGAATGCATAAAGAGCTAGGCTGTCAGGATCACCAAATGTATGAACTGGAGAAGACAAGGAAAATACCAAAAATCTTCATCAAATTTATGGCAATTACGTATTTTTTTTCTTAATTTTTAACCATCTGCTGCATCCCACATGTGTCTTTTCTTCCCTTGTGATGCTATGGATTTTTTGCGTGCTGTCCCAAGGGGCGTGCGAAGCAGTTAAGTGATACAGGAACTGTTAAAATGTGTTTTAAATGCTTATTATAAAATATGTTTTTAATAATTGATGCATAATTAATAACTACCTTAAGTATTTTGTTTGAAATCCACGAGACTGAAAACCTAGAAAGCAGATTGGGGTGTCCTAGCTTTATTTTTATATTTTATACATGTAAATACATTTTATTTAAGTAAATACATGAAATTAATGTATTTAACAGATTGAATTATGCTGGAAAAAATAGAATAGTTTCACTGTAATAGTAAAATGGACTATTTTTTTTGTTTTGTTTTGATAAATGTGGCAATGTAACATGAGCGGAAAGCTTTGTCCATAGCAAACTTCCTTTGCTAGGAAGACTTTTGAATGTCCTTTGGACTAAAGCACCAATCCATGGATATCAACAAATGCAGATGGTACCTGGTCTCCTAAGTGACCACTGGATCTTGAACTCAATTTCTACCATGAACAATAAAGACTAGATAATTATTATTAATATTATGAACATATATTACCAACACTAACATGTGTATATGCATGCACACATGTGTCATGGCATGAAGTTTGTCTCTTGAGTCCCAGCACTGAGGTGATTCGTGATCATTCAGTGCCACTGGCAAAGAAGGCTGGAGCTTTACTGGATTTACAGACAGTTCAGTCTAAAAGTAGACCAGAGGCATCACTGTCTCTAGTGTGGTTATCCGACTGTAAAAACTTCCCTGCAACAGTCTTTTTTCCTATGTCAAACGAT
Source organism: Todiramphus chloris collaris (assembly GCA_025345505.1). Lineage (NCBI taxonomy): Eukaryota > Metazoa > Chordata > Aves > Coraciiformes > Alcedinidae > Todiramphus > Todiramphus chloris. The sequence continues at coordinate 5,292,055 of JANVCC010000066.1, read as the reverse complement.
CCTTTTGATTTCCTTCCTTTCCTTCCCAAAATGAACCGTTCTCTGTCTGCAGGATAAATGTCTTGCTGAACTGGGAGGGAAGATGCCCTCTGCACAATCTTAAGGGCGTTATTTCATCATTTACTTCCTGATCCCTCCACCTAAAAGCAGTTTTGGCTTGTACTGTCATCTGTTGTTCTAGCATTGTCTTGTCCATCTGTCTTCTGCAGCTCTGCGTGTGGGGAGATGTGCAGCATCAGTCAGCACCAGTAGCCAGGGCTGTGCTGGGGTTTTGCCAGCCAGTGACACTATGTGAAGCTGCCCTGTTTCCCCAGAGCAGTGGTTTGCCCCAAATTGTACAACACAAAATTGAAAGATATGACTAAAATTGTCTTCACATCAGGAAAGACCATAGGTGTTTTATACATTGTGTTTATACTCCCATGGCTGTGATTAGCACTGTTTGTGCTGCTATGATACTTCAATTCAGAGCAAGAGCTGTAGTACAATAAATTCAAGGAAATCACAAGCAGACCATAGACTAGGTAAAAAAGTCTATAAAATGAAGCCATCCATGCAACATGCGTGTATTATTTGATACTCAAATCAATTAAATTGACAGCTGCCTCCTAAGCACTACACTTTCTTTGATAGCTAGTTCCACATAAGCCACCAGGGATAAGCTGGTCACATGAATCTCTGGAAATGATAGTGTTTGCTTCTCTGAAAATGAGATTTGTCCTGACCTCAAGTTTTGGCCTTTCTCCCTGGATGTGTAGGTCACATCTCCTGCTGCACTTTGCTTTCAGTCTCGAGTTGAGTTTTTCCAGCCGCTGCAATAGATTCTTAAAGGGGTGTCAGCAATTAGCCCAATGCAAACCATCAATACATGGTAGGAAACCAAGCATTTAGCTTTTCTGCTTGATGGTGTGTGGTAATTATACTGTTCTGTCACCCCAGGAGTCTTAGGACAGCTTGTGAAAAATATTCCTAACCCATGTCCACATGGATTGCCATCAGATTTCAGAGCTTCTTCCCTTTGTACACTGTGCTTTTTCCAGTATGACTATGGAAGAGGAAAAATGGACTCCACCATTACCCCTAACCATAGTGCTGATAACAGTTATTATCTCTGGCCTATGCAGTTATTTGTAAGACATTGGTGGAAGTCTAGGCATAGAGATTTCTCATTTCCATTTGGGCTTTAGGAACTGAGAATTTGTTGTGCTTAAAGGAATCGAGCCCTACCCAGCACCACCTGTGCTTCAGGTCATCTCAGAAGACACAGCCTGAGATCTTTTGCTTCTGGTAAAAAAAATTTCCCTACCTAGATAAAGAATTAGATTTTTCTTGCTGTGATACATTTCACTGTGGTCTTCTGGGTAGTGTCACAGAGACAGGCTACGGTACAGATTATTAAGCAGCTTTCCAATTTGCCATATTGCTGCACTCTCTTCCAGTTGGAAAATAGGTGAGACAGGACTCTAGCTATGTCAGGTTCTCTTCATAGCTCTACTTCAGCAGTCCTTGGGCAATGCTGATAGTTTTGGCTGAAACTGTGAAATGGTGACCTTTCTAAAGGATGCAACGGTCCTTCACAGAAATAACTGGGGAGAGCACACAGTTCTTAGTGAGGGCAAGGAAGAGAATGAGTGATAACAACCATCAGTCCTGTTTGTCTGTGTCACATACTGTCTAGTAGTATTTTTTTACTTGGCTAAAAGTCTTTGGTCAAGAGGTTGGTTTTGTTTTCTGGTGTTTTGGATGCTTCCAAAAATGATGTGCAATCAGTACCTTTGTCCATTCCCAATGATTAGTGACTTCAGTAAGTCCCAGAGACATGAACAGTAGTAGCATCTGCCCACATCAGACAGCAGGAAGAGTATTAGTTTCTGTGGATTAATATTTCTGTTCCTCTGGAGGGTTTAGTAGCCAGCAGATCTTACAGTCAGCACCTATCAGTGAAATGCTGTGCTGCTTTTTAAGCTTATTGCCCTTGAGTTGAGAGATTTTGTTTTGCTCCAATTCCTCTGGGTTGCATTTGCTGTGGATTGTGATTAGGAATTTACCTTTGGTTAAATAAATAAATAGGGCCTATAGGATAACAAGAAATTGTGGTTGATGCCCCAAGCCTGTTAGTGTTTGAGGCATTTGGACAATGCCCTTAGTAACATGCTTTAACTTCTGGTCACCGTGGTAGGACCAGATGATCTTTTTAACTCCTTTCCACTGAAATCTATGCTATCCCCTTCTGTTCGGTTCTAATAGTGATGCTACATGCATTAAAGAAGCAAACAGGAATTGTTCTGAACTTAGTATGGACTGTCAGTTGTTGTGGTGACCATACTTTTTGTTTATTGACACAGATGGACTTTTTACTAATTGGAAATTTTATTGAAGTTCTTGTTACTATTCTGGTGTAGTTAAGAATGCAGAACTTAAGGGGTTCTCCTTGGCTCTCAAGTGTAGGCAACCACAGATTTTTATTGGCATTCAGAAAGCTGACTCTTCTTCTAAATCTGTTGTGATCTGTGGAAGAAAACGTGTTGATCTGTGCTGCAAATGGTCTTGGATGTCCTGTCTTAACACAGGTCAAAATTCTTGTGAAGCAGAGCAAGGAGTTTCTTTCAAATCTTACTCTCTGCTTTTGAATTCTTTTGGAGCCTCTACATATGCCAGGATTTCTTTGTTTATTTAAAACAACTCCAACTGTTATTGTTTGGAAGATTTATAAACCTTACCACAGATGTGAAATTTCTTATCCTTGTTTAGTTTGATAACGTTAAATATTTTTACTCACCTAAAATATGATGACAAAAGTCAAACCTGAATATTTGATGAATTGTTAATTGGAAAAAGTGAGTGTTGTCCAGAAGACGGTTAAGTGATCCCCTTAGAGATCGAAATAATTGTGTAGGGCTAAACTAGATACTGTTTTTTCATTCCCTTGTTTTGTTAGGAACAGATGGACTTTACTTCTTCAGATCATCATCCAAACAAAAAAAGAAAGGTAGCAAAGCAGACGGTACTGCTTTACTGAGTGTTTTGTTTTGTTGGGGTGTGCATGTGTGTGTCTACTGTGGTTAAAAGAAAATCATCCAGGAAACCCCAACTTTAACATGCTGCAAAAGCAGAAATAGTAATCACAGTTGGAATCAACCAAGATCCTCTGCCCTGGGATTTCAGGGTCACGGATAATGAAAATAAGGCATATATCTTAAAATATTCACACATCTTGTTAAAAAAAACAAACAATCCATATGGTGTTCTTGAGTTTGATTGCACTGCACGCTTCTCTTGCTAAAACAAGCTGGGAGCTGCTGTACAGGAGCAGGGTGGCTCTGTTGCATGAATGTTTGTCATCTTGGGAGGGGGGCATTAAGCCAGTAAGGGCTATCAGAAACTCTGTTATCTTCCATGGAAGCGATCAAGAACTCGGAGACAATGGTCTGATTAAAAAAGGTGACAAATACTTCAACTGGTGACATCTGAAAATGAGAGTGCTGCTATCTCTGTCAGCACCTGGAACGATTGTATAAAGGAACTCTGGTCACAGAAGAGACTTTTACAGTGTGGGTCTTGTGGTGTCCTCACTGCAGTAGTAGTTAGCATTTGGGGTTTTTTTGTTTTGCAAAAAGTAACTTAATTTTCATGTCAGCAGAATCACATACTTCTATCTCCAAGTATGATGAAATTGATACTTTTTTTGTATGTACATCTGGTACTTTAAAAAAAAAAAAAGAAATCCAACTGCCTATTTTATTTGAACATCAGAACTCAAGTTATTTCATGAAATGGAAAGAATTGTCTACTTGCAGTTTCCTTGGACCTCTCTCTGCCACATCACCTAGTGACCTCCTTCCTTAGACAAAGCTCCTAGTCTTCTACATCAGACACTTCAGTGGTTATAGTTAAAAAAGAGAAAAACCTTCTAAATGTGACAATTGTTTTTTTTTTTTCCACTGAAGTTAAAAAGTTTTCTTCAGTATTCATCTAAATTCATTATTTTGTGGTATGGGTATATGTTGTGTCTTCATCTTGCTTTTCCCTTCCCTCCTCCCCTGGTTTAGTATTTTTTTATAGAATAAAAGGCAAATGATGTTTCTGATTTTGCAGCATTATGTTTTGTTAGCTGAAAAATATTCCTGTTTAGAGATATTTGGTGTGTATTTCTCTCTTTTTTGTTTTTTAATGCCTTTCCATGCATATTTCTACATTAGTCATTCATCAAATCGGATACTTTAGGAAAAAAAAGATGAGTCAGGTCTGATGTGTGTGTGGCTTAGCTGTTTTGCACATTTAACAAGAGCATTATATTTATATCAGAAAATACTTTTGCTTTCAAGTGCATTCATCCCAATATCGTAATCCTGATGCTAGTTACCACATTGCAACCAAAGTGTCAAGGCAGGGATTTTAATAATCGGGCATTTCCAGTCAGAACACTGCTCCCCTCCGGTGCCCTGACTCACTGTGATGAGATAACTGGCTTTTGTTTGCACTCACCAGCTCGCTTTTAATGTCACTGACGTAAGAAAGATCCTTGTGCTGAACTATGTGGGGGTGAAGGGTTTTTTTTCCTGTCAAAATACAGAAACGAACAGCAGCTCATCTTCTGTTTTCATATATACAACCAGGCTTAAGTATCTCTGAGAAGTATTCAAAACAGCAGGAAAAGAACTTGAATGAATAATTTTTACTTTTTTTTTTTTTTTCCTTCCATCTCTAGAACAAAGAAAGAATTATGCACGAGACAGTGCCAGCAGCATCTCTGAAACTTCTCAGTATCATGTGGAGGTGAGACGAGGAGCGATACGCCAATTATAGCTTCCAGTTACATGCAGTTATTTTTGCCTACATGATTTTTGAGGATACGTAACGCTTGAAGGCATATACATCTTCCAAAATACCCTGCCAGCCCCAGGTCACTTCAGAACGGATTACACTGAAACGTCTCAAATTCTATGGCTTTGTCATAATGAGCTGAAATTTTGATGTAGAAAAATGTAAGCAAAGTGGTGCGTAGGTTGGCAAATGGACAGCGCTTCTCAATGGGATATCAATTCAACGTGTTATGCTGCCCTGTCTCTGAACCTGGCTTGTTGCAGGCAAGGCCCACTGGATGATATTGAAAACAAAGCATTTGATGGGTTATGCTCAGCAGAGGTGACAGAACATTCAGGGAAAGCTGAGCGTTAACCCCTAAAAACCCCAGTTAGCCTCCTATGTAAATACTATATGGTATTTAAACCAATATATTCTGCCTGCACAGATTCTTCCATAGTGTGAAGTGCAGAGTATGTTACTTCATGTCTTAAGCTGCTTTGCAGAATTATTGCATGCTGCTGTCATACTTTATCCGGGAGTAGATATATTGAACATATTCAGCCAAGTAAGCCTGGGTGCCCGTATGTAGCCTGTTAAGCACTTCTGGGTGCAGTGCCTCATTTGTAGTCTTACTTTGGCACAAGCTTTCTTCCGCTGCCATCAGATCACTGTCATGGGTTAAAACAACTCTTGCAAATGCTATATATTTTTATCTCCTTTTTTGCTGCTTTTTTATTTGTCTGCAAATTGTGAGATGATATGCAGAAGAGTCTTAATTTCAAGTGCTTCTATCCTATGATCAGCTTGCAAATGAATACTTGTGTTGCTTCTAATTGTCTGCCTATTTTTCTTTGGTTTCTTCATAATGGTTTTGGTATTGTACTAGCATAAAAATTAGTACTTGTTTTCGAAGTTTAGCATTCCTGTGTGAGCAGCCAGTAAAGGGTTTGTTTCACTTTGCTCCTTTTAAGCACTTTGATTGTATGCAGCTTATATCTACTCTTTTGTCTTTGTCTGTCATGAAGTGCTGTTATCTTGGAATAGAAGAAAGCACACTTAATTCTTTTTTTTCTTCTTCTTCTTTTTTAATTCATCAAGTGAGGGAAGAAGTTTTACAAAGTCCATCCCAGTTTTTTAACACTGGATCACATTAAAAAAGAAAAAAAACTCCAGAAAAAAAGGTTACTTAAAAGATAGGTGTGCTGGCATATATTAAAAATGGTTCCACTAAAACGAGTGCGACCAGGTCTGAAGTAAAAATGTGAAGCTGTATTTATGCCTGGATAAAATGAAATCATTTTCTGGAGTTTCTTGCACGGTTGGTATGTCGAAGGAGAAATTGTCAAAACCATAATGACAGGGAAACTGATTAAGATGATGTCTGTGAGGCAGTATTTAATTTCTAGACCATTAATTGGAGGGCATTCTAAGTTGATGGTGATCAAAAGTAGTTAATATACTACATTTCTACTGCAATCTATGTAATAGCAGCAACTGGCCTGTCCATAAGGTCTCGTGGTCAGATGCAAGCCCATCATGGTTGCCACCAGCATGCTGTCTGGCAGCGCTGGCAGAGATGAGTGCACTCCAGGTCAGGATGCTGGTGGAGGTATGTTGGCAGGATGTTTCTGGGAAGCTTCTACTGGCGCTTCCCGGGTTCAGCTTGCCAAGAGAGACAGGTTTTCACTCCTCAAGAAAGCTAATTAAATAGTCAGGGTTTAATTCTAGCTTTGATACCTGAAAGATGTCAGAATATGCCTTCAAGTCTAACCACTTTCATTAGGAGATGACAGAGGTTGACAAGCAGCGAGCTGAAGTCAGTTGACTTAATTTGACATTATGGACTAAACAACCTCCTTATGGCTTATTGGTGGGATCTGTCATACACAAAGGCACTTTTATTCATGAATAATTTGTGTTGCTGTTTCCTGGCAATGTGAATACCGACGCTGCTGAGCAATAGGGAAAACTACAATTATTTGCTTTTAAATGCACTTCCTATTCACTAGCACTTGACCACCTTTGTTCTGGACCGAAAAGAGGCAATGATTACAGTAGATGATGGAATAAGGAAGCTGAAATTGCTGGACGCCAAAGGCAAAGTGTGGACTCAAGATATGATTCTTCAAGTGGATGACAAAGCTGTCAGTTTGGTGGATTTGGAATCAAAGGTAAGATCTGTGAGCGGCAGTCTCATTTTCAGAGAGAGAGAGGAAAAAGGAATGGGAAGAAAAATCATGTATGTAAGATTCAGTATTTTAATTAGCTTATTATCACTTTCTCTTTTTAACTTGTGCAGCTTTTCTGAGATCAGGACAGTGTATAGTAAGGTGATGTTTTGTGTTTTGTTTTGTTGTTTTCCCCTCTTCTGGCAGAATGAACTGGAGAATTTTCCTTTAAGCACAATTCAGCATTGCCAAGCTGTGATGAATGCATGCAATTACAATTCAATTCTTGCATTAGTATGTAAAGAACCATCCCAAAACAAGCCGGATTTGCATCTTTTCCAGTGTGATGAGATTAAGGTAAGATAGTAATGGAGATCTGCTATGACTTATTTGAATAGGAGAAATTTTATGAATTGGCAAGTACAGTGGATAAAATCAAATGAGCTGATTCACAGAAAATAAGTCTGTTCTTTTATTCTTATAAATATGCTTTAAGTTTAATGCACTTCTATTATGCTCATAAATGTAGTGTAGTGTGTCTTGCAAGAGAGTAGTCTAGTATGTAAACCGAATCCTTAGTGCATGTTCAAATACATCATTACTGTAAATATTGATTCTTGGGCTCTCTAGGTGTCCAGTTAGGTTTGCAAATAGCTAAAGCTCTGGAATATGTTATATGGTTTGCATTCACACTTCTGAAGAAAGTGGAGTAGAATATAGTTTATCTCAGATTTATTTTATAAGCTGTGAAGAACTCAGCCAAGCCCTGAGTTTTACCTAGTTAGTCTTTCTCCTTTTCCTGCTCTTTTTGTCACTGAACTATTAAATCTTCTCTGTTCTCACCTGTCTGCGTCTCTGCTGGAGAGATAATGGAAAGGAAAGCATGCAGTAGGGGCAAAGCAAGGAAAGAGATGGTTCATATTTGATTAATATATTTCCTTCAAGTGTAAATAATTTTTAAAATGTATTTTACAATACTTCTTTATTTCCAGGGTTATGAATTTTAATTTTGTTTAGTTACTCTATATAACTGCTTTCTTTAAATTACAGTTGATAATTTCATGGGGAATTGAATTCCTTTATAGTAGTTCATATAGTTGCCCTTAAACAAGGGATTGCCCCTTGGTACAGTGAGAACGGCGTGAAGATGCAACTCGTTGCACAGAATTTGCTGTTTTGGTGGAAATTGAGATCCTGTGAGAAGTTCAGGTGGCATTATGTTAGATAACGTGGGAATCTTTTTTGAGGTCTGTTTGGACCCAGCTTCCCCAAGTGCAGAGGTTGTCTCTTTTTTTTTTTTCATTTGAGGTTGTTCCTCTGTGTACAAATAAATATGCAGAGCACGTAAGCAGAACTTGGAAGTCCAGTATCCCCCTTTTCTTTTGAGGTATTGAGTCTGTAGCCATACCCTAGGTTTTGTTCCTTACCCATGAGACTTGGCTGATGTTGAAAGAGGTCTTTCTCCCTTGTCTTTTTCTTGCTTTTGATTAGAAGTTACTATGAACCTCAGGAGCCTTTGCAATAAAAACTTAGTCAAAATCCATAATATTTTTATCCATTCAGTATTTTCTAAACAAAAAAAAATTGATAAAAAGTAAACATCAAGAGCATGATTAATGGAATTCTGTGTTTAAGTTCCTCAAATGCCCTTAAGGTTTTCTAATATTCATTCTCTAACCTTAATGTATCCCATGTCCATTTAGGATCCCCTTGGATCCTCAATTCAGTATTCTGGTTCCAGTAGAAGTTACATACTCCTCTCCAAAAGTTACATACTTCTCCATTATGAGGATAGGAAGAAAAATGTGGATCTTGTAGAGTGACCCAGACCCTGACAGATTTAGTCTTTGACAACTTGTGTAGTAAACTAATTCATCAGCTCAAGACACATAACAGAGCATTCCAAATCCTACAAGAAGCCGTGACCTATTTAACACAGGATGTATTAAAATAATGCCTTGGGTATGCATCAAAACCTCACTTGTGGGCCACTGGTGGAATGGTAGCTATGGAGAGGCAGGAACCTACAGATTAGGAAATGTTCTGAAAAACTAAATCTTCTGTTTCATCAAAGAGAAAATGGAGGCTATTGTTATTTTTTAAAGGAAACTATCACTACAATTTATTTTCCTAATCTTCTGTGCTGCTAGTATCTATAATATTTTTGCAGCTACTATCTGTAGTAGATTTTTTCTTTCTTTTTTTTTCTAATACTATGTCTTGCCTCTAACATACTTGAGAAAAACAAAAATGACATAGGCAGAGGGGAAAAAATAGCTTATGCAACAATGGTTGACTCGAGGTAATTATAGCTATTCAGACAAATTTAGTATCTAGATGACATAATTATCTAATGATAATGCTTGAGATTGAACCAGTGACCAAAAAAAAAAAAACCCACAGAATGTTAGGGGTTGGGATGGACCTCGAAAGATCATCTAGTCCAACCCCCCTGCCAGAGCAGGATCACCTAGAGCAGGTCACACAGGAATGCATCCAGGATTGTAGCAACTCCCAGACAACAGCATCGTAGGTTTGTGTTTTTCTTTGTTCTGTTTATATGTAAAATACTTTATCCCAGAAATGTTAAATAAGTGGATGTGATAAGGAATTTTGGAATCTAAATATGCTCTAAAAAATAAAGTGCCTGAGGAGCTGTAGTCTATTTGATAACTGCTGTTGTCTCCTTAGGCCAGCTTCATTCATGAAGATATTGAAAGTGCAATCAGCGACAGCAAAAGTGGGAAACAAAAGAGGAGGCTTGAAACACTGAGGTAAAAACCTGCCTGCTTCATTTTGCTCTCTTTTACGTGTCGATAATAGACTTCCAAAACCACGTATAGAAGCCTTGCTTTAATAATTCTCTCTTCCTCTCTCAATTCGTAGCATCACTATTACCTTTCCCCATTCCCCCTTAGTGACAGGCAGAGTTGACATCAATACCACTTGCCAGAGAACAGTGTTGCATGTCTCACTTCTGCACATGTAGCAGTTCAGAATTTAAGTTAAAACATAAATGCTCCATAACTCCCCAGTAAATAAGATCATCATGTTCTAAAGATGTTAAAGAAAACAGCAACTGAAGACTGAATAATCTTCCTGCCTGCTTGTTTAATTATACTGAAGAGTCTTTGTTTTCTCAGTAGTGAAAGCTTCTCTGATAGCTGGAAAACCTGGGGGAAAAGAGTCTGCTGGGTTCAGAGAAGATTAATACAGAAATAAGAGGTAGCCAACAGAGGGGGGGAAACAAGGGCACAAATATACGAGGTACTGAGTGGTAATGGTGGTAGTTTGTTGAAAAGTTATGTAACTGTGTCCTGATGGTATCTCTCTGTAACACTTGGTTTTGTGGTTCAGATAGAGAAGTCTCTGCTGGACAAAAAACATGAAGTACAAAGTCACCATAATCTGAATGAGTTTGTGAAAGTCTTAGCTACCTGTAAAATTCTGGTTGTCAACTTCAGAAGTTTTTGTAGAGTAATGGACACTCCTGTAAAAACAAAACATGAACTACATCTGATTTTATCTGCAGCTTTAAAGTGAAATAAGTAGACTTTACTGTTTGTGGGGCTGTGATAAACAGGTATAAGCACAAAGAGGCAATCCAAAAACACATAGGATGTACTGGGAAGATAACGAGGTTTAATTAGGAAAACAATGTAGGTCAGTACATCTGTGGGGAAAATTAATCCAAGATATCAGTCTCCAAGAGCCATGAGGCCAAGAAGTCATGAGGGTTTGGCAGCTTAGCACCAGTTTACTCACTGTCATATGGTGTACGTGCTGGCATCGGATCACAGGGAGAGACTCACCTGCCTGACATTGCATTATGAAGTTGCTGCAATGTTACTGACACACAGAAATGTGGGACATGTGGAAAAGAGTGCCTAGGAGACTGGAAAGAAAGGTGAAGAAAACCTTGGGGTTGTATTTTTTTGTTGTTTGGGTTTGGTTTTGGTTTTGTGGTGCAGTGTTCAAAGACAAAATAACACTTGACATCTTGTGATCTTGTGGATTATAAAGAGATTAATTCAAAGTGAAGATTTGGGTTTTGAATAGGGATGTGGAGAAGGGATGAGATGTGTGTATGACAGGAGTTGTTGGGATTTCTTTTATCTGTTGGTATTAAATTGCAGAATAACCTCAAAGATCTCTTTTTCTTACGGTATTTAAAACTAGATTAGGAACTGGAAAATTGCAGGTGGGAACACTGATAACATTTGTTTCAGGACAGGATGAACAAGCCACTGTTACAAAAAGGAAAATCAGCCTGAAAATGTAATTGGTTTTGTTGATAGAATTTTAAGAAACAGGTGGTTGGAAGCCTGCCAGATTTAGGGAACAGACACTCACTTGTGATGACTGAAAGGTGGCTTCTAGTGAAGACTCGTACACAAAAGGGATATCCAGCTATAAACTGCATGTGGTGATAAAAATGCCACCTGCTAAACCCAGGTCACTGAATTTTCTTCTGCAGGGCTCTCTCGGTTCAGTGGCACTGGCTGGGGACTTCCCATATGTCCAGGTGACAAAGATATGCTAATCCCATGGTGGAGTGGGTTCCCTGCTGCTTTTAACATATTTACACATGACGATCTTGAGTAGTGCTTACTTGGCAAGTCCGTAGTTTGTTCAGGAGTAGAAGAGCTCCTTGTGAAGCCTCCTTGTCTTCTCCGTTTAAGCACTTAGAAAACAGAACGATTTGATTTCAAGTGTCACTTGTGGGCTTTTCTCTCTGCCTCTAGGATGATATCCAAAGCTGACAGTGCCATCCCCCCACCGCCGCAGGCACCTGCCCCGGTGCCACCAGGGACCATCACCCAAGTGGACGTGAGAAGCCGCGTGGCAGCCTGGTCTGCGTGGGCTGCCGAGCAGGGGGACTGTGAGTACTGCAGAGCACGGTGGCCAACAGCTCTTCTGGGCAGCAGCTTCTCATGATGCTCCTTAACGACAAAAAATAGTTCAGAAAAAAACCACTTTCATAAAGATTCCAGTAATTGAATCCGGATACAGAAATTGTTGTACCAGGTCACCCTGCTGTCCTTGTTGAGAGCAAGCAGGATTGTTCTCCCAGTCTGGTCTGAAACGCCTCAAGCCAGCGTTGCCTGGTCTGGGGAATGAGACCTGAGTGCCATAATCTGATTTGTCAGTTCCTTGCACTTACCCATTTTCTGAGAGGTAATGCTCCCAATAATCACTGCTGTCGTAACCCTACTAACTTGATTGTGCTCCCTTTAGTAATAGGGAGAGAGTAGGGCAGGTATTTCAGACAGTTAAAAGATAGAATGATGGATTAAAAGGTAACGAGAGATCAGGATTATCAGGATTATTTGCTTACTTTATATTTATCTTTATAATGGCCTTTATGGCTAAAAAAGTATATTTTTTTTCTTTCCCCTTTTTCCCCCCCCTTTTCTCTTTTCCTTCCCCTTTTTCCCCCCCTTTTCTCTTTTCCTTCTCCTTTTTCCCCCCCTTTTCTCTTTTCCTTCCCCTTTTTCCCCCCCCTTTTCTCTTTTCCTTCCCC
>JANVCC010000066.1:5250370-5277722 GCA_025345505.1 Todiramphus chloris collaris | reverse complement strand
TTCCTTCCTTCCTTCCTTCCTTCCTTCCTTCCTTCCTTCCTTCCTTCCTTCCTAGTTGTTTTTTTCTCTGAAGAGCTAGAAATATAAATACTACTTTTCTGTGACAGACCAAATTCAGAGGACTGTGTAAAGATAAACATAAATTCCATGAATTTAGTGTGACTTAGATATGTGTAGTATCTGGAAAATGCACATCATATGGTCATTTCTGATACTGCCTATAAGCAATGACATTGGTCAGGCCTTATGATGTGGGCAACATCAAATACTACCTCACTTGTCAGTTCTAACTTTCTCCTTTTCTATTCTGATGTTGCCCCCAGCAACATCCCAGGGTCTTAGGGAAAGCATGTTGGGGCTTGCTGAATTTTTGTACACATGTTTTTCCCCAGGGGCTCAATCATTCTCCTCCAGTTGCTCTTTGAAAATAATTCTTCAAAGAGTACTTCTATAAAACCACATTCTGCCGTTCAACAAACAGATTAATACTTAGTACTAAAGGAGATTATGAAGTTATACTATTTAGGAAAATGCTGTCCTATGGAAATAATGAGAATTTTTTTTTACGTGTTGTCAGAGAAAATGTGATAGAATCGTGTAACTCCCAACCTGAATTTAATTATTTTGATGCTTATGTTGTAAAAAGTTTCCAGTGGCCCTAAGTTTTCTTAACTTATTTAGCTTATTTAGATTCATTATGTTCTAATCTGCTGCCCCTAAGACTTCAAGTACTTTACAGATGTATAAAGCTAAGAACATAATGAACCTAAATAAGCACTGTTCTTCTACAGACTTTTTTCTGAGGAAACTGTTGGTGTCTGAGAGTGTCATTTTTGGTTTCTGGAGTATTTCTGCTATAGGTTCTGTAGAAAAACTGTTGCTTTTCTCCCTTAGCAAATTCTGAACCATATTTTGGATGACATTGAATATTTCGTTACCAAACTTCAAAAAGCTGCTGAAGCATTTGCTGAACTTTCGAAGAGGAAGAAAACTAAAAAAAGTAAAAAGAAAGGACCAGGAGGTAGGAGCTCTTACTGCACACAGTTCTGCTTTTCTGAGGATCATTGTAGTAGCTAGCAAATGTATCTTCTTGTGTTGTTTTTCCATGAATGCAGCCATTTTCTTTTACTTCAAGCACAGAAAGCCCTATGCAGTATATTTTTAGAGGGAAACCTATGAAAATCATTTGCTCAAGTCAGTGGGGAGTGACTAGGGACTGTTCTAGATGTACAAAGTTCTGCAAGTTGGTAAATTGATTTTGTGTTTATATGTTTACTGTACCTGTACCATTTTTAGAAATTATATCCCATATAAATGGATATATAAAATCTCATTTTGTTCACCAGAGGGAGTTCTTACTCTCCGTGCAAAACCACCACCTCCAGATGAATTTGTTGACTGCTTCCAAAAATTCAAGCATGGCTTCAATCTTCTGGTAAGTGACTGCTAGTGGATATGGTGGTGTGAGGCATGCAGTAACAGATTTTTTTTTTTCCTGGGATCGTTGATGTTAAGTATAACATGATCTCTGTTTTCTCCACCACTACAAATTAATTTAGGTGTCAGTTTTGCTGCATTGATTTTTTTTCCTGTGTCTTATTTCACTGTTGTGAAGTGGAGGACTAAAATTCTGGGGGAAGATAAAGAGAAGGAAGACTCAAGTCACATGACAGACTTGCTTTGTAGCTACTTTTGAGTTTTCTTGAAGCTTCCTGCCTATTCCAGTGGATGTGAATGCTCTGTCATTGACTCCCCTGATGGAGCTGCAGTAGGTTATCTTGTCTTTGGGAATGCATTTATCAAGTCTTCAGCCATCTGTCTATAACTTTGCTGGTGCTTTGTCCACGTAGTGAAATCTCATGGATCTTAAATGCCCTACTGCTGCCATCTCTGCAGAGGTGACCATGCCATTGAGATAATTGTGAGCCTGGGCCTGTGTTGTCTTGGTCTCCACAGCTCTTTCAGAAGGAGCAAACCCACAAGTATCCTCTTCAAAAATGCTAATATACCTGGAAAAATAATCTCCTTTGGTCCTTGGCTGACACACAGGAAGATAGCTTAGCTGATACTTGACTGATTTTGGACATTCATCTTTCCTTCTGCATCCAATGATGAACTGAGACAAGAAGAGATCTGGCCACCTCAGGCTGAGATTGGCCTTTGAGCCAGCTTTAGGATGCTGTTCCTCAAGGATTCTCCGCAGTGACTAGATGAGCGTGTTTCTTCTTCAGCATTGTTGTGTTTCTTCTTTTCCTGGCTCTTTAAAGCCTTTTACTTGGGAAATTTGAGTTTAGATGATAACAGAATTTCTAGGAACGTTTGTTGGTATCACGGTTCCGTTGTATGCTTGCCAGCATCACCAGCTGTGGCCTTAATTTAGTTTTATCCAGCTATGCCCATCAGACTCTCTGTTCTTGTTGCCATCATTACACAGGACCTTTCTGCCCTCAAAATGCTCCATCCAACAAATTACTGTTGCTTTATAGGTTCTCAACAAGCAGAGATGCTAATTCAAGAGCCTTCTCCTGGCATCTCTTCTGGAAGTGCTATTAAAGGAAGGCAGCAAGCAGGACACCTTCAAAGCATTTACTTTCAGATACTAACTGTCCCTTCCAGTTGCTGGGGAAGCTGTGCCAATGGGAAAGAATGGTTTTGCATTCACTGAGTCAAATCAGCTTTTTTATTCCTCTTGGGGAGTGAATTGTGATTGCAAAGGCTGCAGGAGATATTTAGAAATGTTAAAAATACCTATTTTATTGGAAAAACCCCCCCAAAACCACTATATCAAATGCTGTGATTCTGACCTGAAAGGATTGCTTGGGGAGTGGGGGGGGCATGGGGAGGGGCAGATGTCTTGGAATGTGATGATACTTCTCAGTAATATTGCTTGTAATGTTCATTCCCCCCCCCCCCCCCCCCCCTTCTTACTACATTCTGCGTTTAAATTAGCTTTGGATCAAAGTGCACATCTCTGAATCTTCTGTGCAGAAGAAGAAACAGTTCTTGGTTTGGTGCTCAGCAGCAGCTAGGACCTGTTTTCTAATGTTGCTGTTGAGAAGCTGTGCTACAACAGTCTTTCCTTCAGCATCAGGACTCACAGAAAGCCCAGAATTTGCAGGGCTCACAAAAGCCTGAAATTTCACTTCCTGGTGCTTTATGTCAGACATGGAGAAGTGTTTAAAAATTAAGAATCTAGTTAGGAGTAGCTAGAAGAATAAAATCTTTACCAGTAGAATGGAAGCTGGTTTAAAATGCCATGTGGGAAGCTCCTGGCAAACGCCTACTGTCTGTCAAAACAAACCTTTAGAAAGACCAAAAGAAAGTTGTTATGACTGAAGAACAATGTATAGAAAGTTATTAGAAGTAAAAACACATCCTTCTCTTTTCTTCTTTTGGAGGCATGCTTTGGAAGGCTAAATGTGAACGTAGAATGAGGTTAGCCAAAAGCAGTCTGAGGAACAGATTGCAAGATGCACTAAAAACAATACCTTTTGAAAACACATTCTGGCTCACGTGTTACTTCAGGAGCCTGTAGGGCCAATGGGTGATCAGTAAATAAAAGAAATCCTCCAAGAAGCTGTATCAGAGAAAGTGTATGGTTTGTTTTTTTTAATGCATATATTTACTTGGAAAAACATGATGGTGAACAGTATGTTCATGAAACCCATATTTTTTTATTGGAGTGCACAAGAGATTTGTCTGTTTCAAACTGAAGAACTGGTCATGTGTTCAAAGAGCAGCGAATCAAAATGGGGTTACAGGCAGATGAATAGAAGCCCTATGTGAATGGGCACCATTTGCCCATCTGTTCCAAAAACTAAGTCAGCAAACCCCACAGCATGGTGTGTACCCTCTCTCAAACTGCCTTGTTTCCAAACAAAGAGAAGTGGTTAAGGTAATGCTGGTAATATTTAAAGTCATTGCAGAGATGTGAGGGACTGTGACAAGCAGGTATCCCTGAGGAACCCCCAACATGGGATGCACTTTGTAGGCAGATGTATTAGGTTGCAGAAGAAGCAAACGTGCACCTTGGAAAAGAAAATCATGTCTATAAATCCCTTGATTGTATTTTTTAATGTTTTTTTTTCAAAGCACATCCAGCAAAGGTTGCACACTGAAGTTCTTAAAGAAACTAAGCTACTGTGAGATGGAATGTAGCTTCTTAGATTCTCATTTGGTGAAATAGAAATCAAATTACATGACTAAAATGCTGGTTGTTCCAGTGCAGTAGTTACAGGCCTTTGCTGTGCAGTGTATTTACAGGTGATCTGACAGGCAGGGTAGAGTGTACAAATGTAGAAATGTCTTATGATAACACATTAAGTGATGTCTGAAATTCAGTATTGATATAATAGTCATGGACAGGTGGGGAAAAATCTCATCTACAAACCAAATCAGAGTAAAATGCTGATGTAATAAAGATTCCCCTGGGAAAGTCATCTGTGTTCAATGGTGATCAACCAGGCGAATGTTAAGAAACATTAGAAAAAGAAAAAAATAAAGAAGTATATAAATGTAAGAGAGCATTAATATGTCTATGCCATTATGTTCCCTGCTCTTATTATGTTCCCAGTGTGGTAAAATTGAAGAAGTTACAGGGAGAACAAGATTGCTTAAAGAAAAATTACTTGAGCTTGGAAAAGATGAAACAGAGGAAGAGTGTAGTAAATCTGTAAATGGTTATGAGCATCACTGGGAAAAGCGAGCGGAGGAGGTTTGCTCAGTTTTCATTTGGCAAAGAACTACAGAGTACTAGCAAAATGAAGAGGTGGCAGATTTCCAAAGGAGGTGCCTCTTTACAAAGCATATAATTCAGTTGTGAAACTTGGTTTGCGCAGTAGATGCTGAAGACACATGTGGATTCAACAGCAGTTGGGTGAATAATCACTTGCACTTAGCAGTTATTGCAGACAAAATACTGGGCTTAGTCAGACCTCTGGTCTGAGCAGGGATGGCCACTCTTTTGCAAAGTATTTATTGTCTCAGAAGTTAAATGTTTCTTAAAATATATGATTTTCCTATTCCTTCAGGCCAAATTAAAGTTCCATATCCAGAATCCTAGTGCAGCCGAACTGGTTCATTTTCTCTTTACCCCACTAAATATGGTAAGGTTTTATCATTTTCTCAAGTTTTTCTTCAGTATTTATATGCTCTGTAACCTTTTCAAGGATAACAAGATTAGAATGTTGTGCCCCTGGACAATAACTAAGCAGAAATAGGTGTATCTTGGGATGAGGTTCTCTTCAGAATTTCTATACTTTTCTGCTTATATTTCCACCTATTAAATATATTTATTTATTTAAACCATCTTTAGCTTTGTGTGTCACAGTTTGCCATTATAATTTTTAATTAACAATAAAAAATTGAGATACTTCACATAATGCAGGAGGGGAGTTGAAAGCATAGCCATATATCTGCTTAATGGAAGCATGCGTGGTTTTAATCAGTAGAGCAAAAATAACATTGCCAAAAGGTGACCAGAACAGCAGATCTTCTGTAATAAATGGTTTAGTTAGTCTGTAGGATGTGAAGACACCTCGTTAGCTTTTCAGAGTTTTGGGGGGGTGGGGGTGGTGTTTTTGTGAGTAATGAATGTTTCCCAGCAGCACTGTACCTAACTTACTTCCACAGTAACTTCCTTACTGACACTGTGTATGTTCTTTGTATTATTTGAACGCTTGAATTTAGGTGGTACAGACAACAGGAGGTCCAGACCTTGCTGGTACAGTACTCAGCCCCCTGTTAACAAAAGATACTATAGACTTCCTGAGATATACTGTCACCAGTGAGGAAGGACAGTTATGGATGTCACTGGGAGACACATGGACCAAAGCCAGGTGAGTTCTTTGTATATTTTTAGAGGTGATCTCTTAAATTCAAGTTTACTGACATTAACCTTAAGCAGGTTATCCACCTCTCAATAAACTCAGTGTTAATGTTAGGCTTTGGACTCTTCAGAATTGTTACTGAAATTTTTTTGAACTCTTCAACCTCAATGGGGTCTGGGAGTGGATTTTAGAGGTCTCAAGGAACAAGAAAACGCAGCCAAATTTTTGTTTTGTCAAAGGTATTGAGAACCTCTTGACATAACCCCTTGCAGTAATTTTTCCTGAACTGTCCCTTGCATATTTCCAGTTGCTTTTCCACCATTATTTTCCCAACCCAACTATCTGGACTTCATTAAAAATCGGTTTGAAGAAGCTGCAATAAAAGTGACAAAATATTGAAGAACAGGACATGGATTTCTACTTTAAATTTCCAATAATTATCAAGAACTAGAAATGTACAATGTCTTCTTCAAAAGCATCATAATGCTATAAAGAGAATGTTTATAATTTCAGAAGAACATTTATTAGCTGAACCATGTTCCTATGCATACCCTACACTTATTGGATTCACTATTATGGTTAGGCTTAACTAAAAATTAACTATTTTAGGCATTTGTTGCTTTTGAGGTAAATAATGGTTTGAAATGACTTAGGTAAATAGAACCTGCAAAAGAAAAAGCTTGAATAGCATAAGTGTGTTTTAACTCTGTAGTCTGTGGTAAACAAGTACATGTGATGTTGATGAAGTATGCAATCACTTGGGATGGAAATGTGTCACACATTTTGTGTTTATTCATCCTGGCTTTTAGATTTCAAACTGGAACGTAAACATCTACCAAGTGGATTTCTTTCTTTCATTTATTAATTGCTTGATTAAAAAGTAGTTGAGTGTTTTGTTTCATAAGGAAGGCTGTGTGGAAAGCCCTGGGCCAAACATTCTCAGTGTAGAAGTAGTGACATACACTTGTTTCCCTTCCTTGATCTCACCAGGAATGTCCAAATTCATCCTATGGGCCTATCATTTGTCCTGCTACTACAAAATGAGTTGGAAACAGGAATCACAGCTCCTTGTGATTGCCAGAGGGCTTAGCCCAGCACAGCACCCTCCGTTTGCCTTTGCCTGCTTCAAGCTCTGCTGGCTTCATAGCAGCTTGTGGTGGGACTGGCAGTGGAAATTGCCTCATAGCATCGCAGCCCTCTGCAGGAAAAATGGGTCATTGGGTAGGATAACGGGTTCCTTGTCCTGGGAGCTTGCATCATCATTTGGGATCTAGCAACATGATTTAAGTCCATCCTGAAAAAATTGCAATGGAAAGAGAAGTAGCTCATGTTGGGCAGTAAAGAGGGAAGCACTTAGAATACAGTTGGTTGGGCTGTGCAGATTAGAAAGGGTGGTCTGATTGATTGATCTCCGTATCCAGAAGTACATCATGGTGAGATGTGGTGTAGCAGGAGAGGTGAATGACACAACTCAAGAGTTACTGACCTAGCTTAGGATGCTGCTGGGCTAGTAACTGCTGCCTGCTTCAGCAGCTTGTGTGACTGGCAGCAGCATTTGTCCCTTCATTTTGAGCAGTGTCAACAGTGAGACTGTTAAAAGACTACCATGTACAGCCCCATTTTTGCTTCAGCTGTGGAGATATGGTAATTTATGTTGTGGAACAGTGTGTCATGCACAGTGCAAAGATTTAGGTATTTTGTATTACAGTAGAACTCTGAAAAGTAGTGCAGTATTTTAAAAAGATCAGTCTGGGCTATAAAACAGCAAATGTGGTGATAATTCTCTTCTTTTAGAGTTGGGTGCTTTTGTCAGCAAAAGCTATTGTTTAACTTTTTTTTCTTAGGTGTAGCTAGGCCCCCTAAGCTTCCATGCTTCATACCTGCTTTGGACTTTCTGTTAAAGTGAGCTGTTTCTTTAAAGAGAGTGGGGTTTTTTTTGCTGCATTAACACAAGCAAAGCATTGCAATATTTTTCCCTAACAGGTAAACATTAGATTTGTTTGTGATTTTATTCTTCTATTACTCATTCTTTGCTGCTAGATAGAAATTTATGGTTTACCACGGCCAAGTTTTTATGGCAGGAGCAGTTTCTTTCTGCAGGGCACAGCCGGGAGCATAGTTGTGGTCAGTAATGTCTTCTGGTTTTCTGTGTTCTAGTACAGTTCTGCTTGTACTGTAACCCCAGCCTCTCCTCTATCCTAATAAAAAGTCTAAAACATTTCAGTTTTTAGGAAACCTACTAAACCAATATTTGTATGGCCTTTGTTAGAGAGCTCTAATTTGCTTTTCCTACAGAGCGGATTGGCCCAAAGACCATTTTATTCCACCTTACATTCCCCGCTTCCGAAATGGTTGGGAGCCTCCTTTGCTGAACTTCATGGGAGCTCCAAAAGAGCAAGAGCTCAATCATTTGGCTGAGTCAGTGGCAAACGTTGCAGAGCAACAGCGGAAGCAAGAAACAAAGAGACTGTCAACTGAGGTAGGTTACCTGCAGCAGCGTTTGGTACAGTAGCTGAAGGCAACACCTGCTGCTGCTTTTGTTGAGAAAACATTCTGTGATGTTACTGGAGCAACTGTGCTCTGAGGTCTGCTGCATCAGTGCAAGCTCAATGTATGTATATTAAAATTACATGAAACCAAAGAGCTGTTCAGCCACCAAAAATGGCATTAGGACAAATAAGAAGGTTTTTGCCTACTGTTCTCCATGATCTTGGTGCACTTCACTGCCTCCACTGGGAGGACAGTCCAAGCCCCTGAGATGCAGTTTGCTTCTTGACTTTTGCTTTCAGATTCCCTTGATTTCAGTCATATATACTTCAGGCAGAATTTGAACCAGAGTGTTCTCAAACACATATCCATGCACAGGCACACAGACAAAAAAAACCCACAAACCAAAACCCACCCACTTTGTAGGGAATTCTGGATTTAAGCTGCTTCTTCACAAATGTGGAATTTAATATTCCTTTCATTAATTTCTTGATACTTTCACTGTATTGCAAGGAAGTATCTGAAGGTGCTGTTAGAGTAGTCCATGTCAGGTAATTTAGACCTACTTCTGAAAAACAGCCGCCAATTAGAAGAACTACTGCACACTTTCCCATCCTTTTCTCCCAAGAAACATAATGAATTTAGCAAAAGGACAGGTTACTCTCTTTAGAGAATGGAAACATGCACCACCATCTAAAGCCTCCAGAGAAACTAGTGTGTGTGTTTTCTGACCAGCTTTATAGTCAACCCTTTTTTTCATAACAAAAATTCTGCTCCTTAACTTTTCCAGTAAGATTGGTTGGAAAACGTACTGTGATTTTTGTTAAAATTTAAGGAATTTTGTTGCTTTTTAATTAAAAAAAACCCAAACTGTACAATAATTTCAAATGTAGCTGTTACCATTGCTCTCATCCCCTTCCCTTATCTTCTCCCCCAGAGATCTCATCATTCTCAGTGTTTAGCTGCTGCTCTACATTTCCATAGAGGGGTGGGGTTTTTTTTGTTTCCATTGTGCTCCTTCTAAATAATCGTAATAATAAAAAAGTAGTACTGAAAAAATAGGTGTTAATTTTTCTCCTCTGATGTTTATAAGAATTTAATTTGTTATTTGTATATATAAAAAGTTGAAGCAAAGTTGGAGGGGGAGAACAAACTGAGGTATTTTGCTGGCTTGTGTTTCAGGAGTTGATTTCATTCTCTTTCCTGGTGTTAACATTGATTGGGTTGTTAGTTGTTTGTGCCAGCGCAGCCTCTTTGTCTTAATCTTCAAAAGGCTAAAAAAACCCCAGTATGTCCCGGTTCACAGAAGGTGTCTGTGTGCCTGGCACCTGGGATGTCAGGCCTTAGTTCTATGAATTGTCTCTGATTGCCACATGGCAGCTGATTTAACCTCGCTACCTTGGCTCCCTGCACTGCTCTGCCATCTGGCAAAGGGCACTGGAGGTCCTCACTTGTGAGAACCATTGGAGTTTTTTTCAGTTGTTAATTCCTGAACCGTAAGGTGTAGCCACAGACACAGCTCCCACTGGAGGGGTTTCAAGGTGGAGTCAGTTCAGCTATGGGACTTCAAATGGCAGTGACACAACAGGGAACAGGCGATAGAGGATCCACTGACGCTGAGGTGATGCAAGTCATTTGAATGAAGCAAAATGAGTTCAGCTTCCAGGCTGTCTTTTGGTGTCAGGTACAAGCTAGGTGACACCAGAGGGCTTTTTAAACAGGTCTAAGTAATACAGTTTTAAAGAATATTTTGTGTGTATGGAGGGTTTTTTGCGGTTTCAGTTCCTTTTCATGAACCATCAGCCCCATAGGGAAGTGAAAGAAAGAAAGAAAAGAAAGGAAAAAAAACCACACTACTCTCCCCCCCACCCCCCTAAAAAAAGCCTATCCAACCAAAGGGAAAAAACCAACCAACCAAACAACAACAGCAACAAACCACACAAGAAACAACCCACAAACAACAAAAAACAGCCCAAAACCTGCATTAGAGACAAGTTGTGATGCATCTCATCTGTTTTAACTTGTGTAACTGAATGGTGGTGTAAGGAAAAGATCCAGAACGTACAACGTCACATTGCTTTCGTTAATTAAAATCCTTAATTACACTATCATTTTCCTTCTTGCATTTCTTCTTTGACTTCAGTCATGTGCAGTGCAAAGGTGACATAAGTGAGCCACTCGATAGTGTAATCCTGCAATAGAGTGATAAACTCCCTTGAGGGGTTTTATTTCTTATACAGATGTACAGTTAGCTAGCTAGAGTTTTCTGGCTTTGTGTACATCTCAAACAAAAGCTCAGTGGTTTCTGAGTGCGGGGTTTGTTGGCTTTGTTTTGTTGTTTTAAAGCCATTCAGTCATTGTTTGTAAGCCGCGTTGCTGTAGCGATCTCCGAGAGATGACACGGCCCTTGCCGCAGAGAATTATTTTTCTATGGAATATCCACTGCAATATTAATGCAGCGGGATGACCCGGGTTAGAAATTCTTTTCTTCTTCTCCTTTTGATCACCCTGTGGGTGCATTTGAAACGCAGCAGTTGATTAACTTTTCATAGCGGAGCCGCGAGCGGCCGAGGACGCGTCAGCATCGCCGGGGCTGCTGGGTGAAGCGAACCGCGCGGTGCCGCTGATGACACTAATCCAACTCTGTGCCTTTGTTTCTCTTTTTTTGTGTCTTCCAGCCTCCCGGCGTTCCCGACTACCCTCCGTCCGACGGGTATGCATTCAGTAACACAGTTTACAAAAGAGGGCCTCTGCTGGACCAGGGGGCTGCGGTTGCTGCCTTTAAGCAAACCGTTAGCCGACATGTAGATAGGTAACACCGAGTCGACGGCGAACGTGGTGCTGTGGATAACTGTCCCCGCTTGCTGCTCTTGGGGTGGCGGGGTCTCTCATTGCAGTAGGGCCGTCCTCTCTGTCAGGAGGAGATGCTGGTTAGCAGGGGATTCTGCTTTTGCTTCTCTAAGGCACATGGTTACAACTCTCTGAATGTCATTGCTGTGAAAAATCTTTCTCTGTGTTGGTAAATCCATGCTTTTGTCAAGAAATGACCTAGTGGAATTGCCACCCAACTGAGAACGCAGAATCCTCCTGTTTGGGGTGCAGATTTTATTTCTGCTTTGTCTTGTGGTTTTAAATGTACTCTTTGCTCTTTTTAGAATGACCGAGAAAGGCGCCTTCTCGGAGACTCACCTGTCCTTGTTTTGAATGATTGTTTGATTTGTTCCGCTGCTCACTTAGTGCTCCATAGTCTCCTACTGTTTGTTTTTTTGGGGCTGGTGCATAAATACTACTAGTAACTCCTCATTTCTTCCATTCTCTTTCAAATGTTACAGAAAATGCACTGAAATGTTTGCATAGCAACCAGTGTCTTTTTGCACATCCTCTTTCTTCCCCTCCTTTGTAGCCTAAATCCAAATAGCTTGACAAGATCAAGTGCAGTGATCTTTGGCTTTGTGGGGAGAGATTACACCAGAAGCAGCCGTGGAAGTAAATCACTAACGCACGGTTGGCATTGCTCCCCCATGCTAAACCATATTCCATATATACCATGTGAACAGCGTATTGGCTTCTGTGCCATGGAAGATGTTTAAGCTAAGTTTTTGGGATCAGCTTGCTCATTTCAACAGCATTGATACAACTCTTTTGATGAAAAGCTTTTGCATAATCCCTCATTTTGAGCTGTGTTGTAAAAGATCCTGTTGTTAATCTGCGTGCAAACAAATTCCCGTGCTGTGTGCAGATGGAAAACTTGATTCTTTTCCTCAACTTTGGGTTTATTCTTCATAATGATGACAGCAGTAGTAGTCATCTCTTAATCATTTTCTCAAACTTGGTTACTTTTTGATTCCTTGTCTCAGAACAAGTCATCTTGCAATCTAGATGATCTGTGCTCAACATTCCTTCCTCTCTTATCTGTAATATGATAAGACCTGTTTGTCCTTTCAGAATAAGAGCATTCCATGCAAATGTTTTTGCCTTCATTTCAGGCTTAGAGAATGAGTCTTACTGTCTTGAACTATTGATGATATCAGTGTATCTGGCTACAACTGAAAAAGAGTCACCCAAGCCTCCTTTCTGGCGGGTAAAGAGAAATGGGTGTTTCTGAGCAGCAGTTTGTGTAAGGTGAAATTAGTCTTTTGCAAGATAGGAAAGGAGATGTGATGTAGTGGTGCCCATTTCTCACCACTGATTGTAGGAAGGGGTCTAGATGGCTGGTATTGATGGAAACATCCAGTGTGCTCCTATTTTTCACTCTGTTCAACATGCCACAAACTTCCATTTGTTGAGTGGCTCTTGAGACATGTAATGAGTTCCTGGTAGGAGCTCATTACTGGAGGAAATCTCTTAATATGTAATACCCCAAGTAACTTCCATGTAAAGATAAATTTAAAGCATCTCTGAAGAAGTGGGTGGAGGAGCGGGTTTGGGGGGAGGGAGTGAGAAATTCAAGCTGACCCTTTCAGCCATCATTTGCTGGTCCTTGTTCAAGGCTGGCATTCCTAATGAGCAGTGACCAAGCTACCCACTACCTTCTGAGGGACAGGTAGATTACCCCTTGTCCTGGAAAGTATTAATCACGGGGGAACTTCAGTGAGGCTTATTCCAACATGCCAGGACCTCCAAGGAGGTGTGCTCTCTTCAACTGATACAAACTGTCAGAATCTTAAACTTTCAGTACGATGTTAGGTGTATTGGGGACTCTCTCTGAAACACCACACAACTTGCTGAAAAACTCTTCAGTTTTCTCTTTCAGCATCAAGGTAGTATGCTGGGTAGTTTGGTTTTCTGCTGGCAATTGAGAAAAGCACCCTGAAATTCTGTGCACTGGAGAGCAGAGGGCTGCACTTATGGTATATCCAACAGGCAGGAAGAAAGCATAGGATGGATAGAGAGAAGGATTGAGTATATTTGTACTGGGTATATATTTATTCCCTGAGTAAACTGTTTGGCTCGTTAAGCTGGGCTTGAAGACTTATGGTCCCTTCAGAAGCATACAGACATTCCCTGGCCCATCTTTTGGGGATGTTGCTGTTGATTGCAGCAGAGTGAAAAACTGAAGTGTAAGCATTTTTCCCAGCTCCTCCTCAGTTGTTTTTGAAGGGATCAGGATAGTTAGGTGTGGACAAGGTAGGAAGCCACAGTTAGTGAAAAGAGTTTGGAAAGGCAGCATAAAAATACCTTCAGAGGTTTGTTAGTAGTACCCCTGAGATAGTAAGAAAGGAGTTCAAGATTATATGAATTTTGAGTGGGTGGTGGAAAAAAAAAAAATGAGATTACTCACACATCTTACAGCCTCATCACAGCTATTCTACAGACTGGGGTTCAGCCCATTTTTTCACTCTCTCCTTAAACACTTGCAGTGATTTCTCTTTCTTTCAATATAATCATTAAATATGACTCTTTCTTTGTTCTGCTCTTAAAGTCAAGTGAGACAGTTCTCCACAGCCATGCAGTAGCTAGGTAACTACTGGATTGCTCAGGCACTCCTGGGACCCACGGTTACAGAGCCACCAGCTTCAGCAACCATCTGCATTCATATCCCTGGGCTCTGATGTTGTATGCAACATTTCAAGCCATTGATTGTTGGATTTTTCTTTTGTTTTTTTAACTTTGTGGTATGGATTTAGGTTGTTGGGTGTGATTTGCAGTAAGTGAATAATGTTACTTTTTCTTTTGGACCTGTTTTGAGGGGGCTGGGGGTGATTCTCGACTGGAAGAGGTACTAGTAGCTTCTTGCCCAAAGGCATTCTGATATGGGTCTTTCCTCATGGAAACAGAAAGACACAGGATTAAACTGTGCTATGCCTTGTTCTACATCATAGAATCATTTTGGTTGGAAGAAACCTTTAAGACCATCATATGCAACTGTTAACCCAGCACTGCCAGGTCACCACGAAAAAACATGTCCCTCAGCACCGCATCTACAACTCTTTTAAATACCTCCGGGGATGGTGACTCCACCACTTCCCTGGGCAGTCTGTTCCAGGGCTTTTCAACCCTTTCTGTGAAGAATTTTTCCTAATACCCAACCTAAACCTCCCCTGGTGCAACCTGAGGCCATTTCCTCTTGTCCTGTTACTTGTTACTTGGAAGAACAGACCAACTCCCTGCCTCACTACAACCTCCTTTCAGGGAGTTGCAGATAATGGTAATGTCTCCCCTCTCCATTTTCTCCAGGCTAACCCCCACTTCCCTCAGCCTCTCCTCATAAGACTTGTGCTCTAGACCCTCCACCAGATTTATTGCCCTTCTCTGGACCCACTCTAGCCCCTCAATGTCCTCCTTATGCTGTGGCACCCAAAACTGAAGGCAGTATTCGGTGTGTGGCCTCACCAGTGCCTAGTCCAGAGATACAATCACCTCCCCAGTCCTACTAGCCACACAATTTCTAATGCAAACCAGGGTGCTGTTGGCCTTCTTGGCTACCTGGGCACATTGCTGGCCCGTATTCATCCCACTGTCGACTAACACACCCAGCTCCTTTTCCATGGGACAACTATCCAGCCACCCTTCCCCAAGCCTGTAGCGTTGCCTTGGGGTTATTGTGACCAAAACACAGGACCTGACACTTGGCCGTGTTAAACCTCATCCCATTGGCCTCAGCTCATTGATCCATCCTGTCCAGATCCCTCTGTGGACCCTCCCTACCTTTGAGCAGATCGAGATACCTGCCTAACTTGGTGTCATCTGCAAACTTAGTGAGGATGCCTTTGATCCTCTCATCTAGATCATTGATAAAGATATTAAAGAGAACGGGTCTCAGTCCTGATCCCTGGGGAACACCCCTCGTGACCGGCCACCAACTGGATTTAACTCTGTTCACCACAACTCTTTGAGCCTGGCCATCCAGGCAGTTTTGTATCCATCAAAGCATACACCCATTCAAGCCATGAGCAGCCAGGTTCTCCAGCAGAATGTTGTGGGAAACGGTGGCAAAAGCTTTACTGAAGTCTATGAATAACCCTGTTTGTAACTGCCAAGAAGTTATTTTTCATTTTTAATTGATACATTAACTTGAGGTTATTAGAGGTGATGGCCTCATTAGTTAAGAAAGCCAATCTACAGTAGGTGAACGTTTTTAGAGTTTAATTCTATTGGTGTGGCTGGCAAAAATTTCTTCATCTGTTATGTATTTGAAACAATTTGTGAGCACTAGAAATACAGTTTCATACAAAGCACAAGATACATACTAAGTAGAATCATTTGTTTACATGTCAAATGATTTAACTTGCTGTAGGAAAATGAACTAAATATAGTGTGTTTATTTTAAAACAATGGCACCTGCTAATGCAAGTTATCATACATCTTGAAAGCAGTGAGCCAAAAAAGGATACCAGTTCTTGAGTTCAACCACCTCTTTCTTTTATTTCCTTTTTTCTTTTTTTCTTTTTTTTTGGTTTGTTTTTTTGGGGCACTTGAATCACTGTGTTATGAACAGGTAATTCTACAGCAACATCATGTTATGGCAGGGTGGGTATTTTTTGCTTAAATATTTTGCTGGTTGCTGGAAGAGGGCATTTTGTCTGTGGTTTTGAGTGAATGCCTCACTGAACAGTAGTCTGATCTTCACTTTGCAGAAACTATGAAGCACACAGTAAAGCTCAGGCCAAGAAATATGCCAAATGCAAGTACGAATTTATGGCAAGAAACAACAGTGAGCTTTCTGTCATGAAAGAAGAGATTGTAGAGGTAAGTTTGTTTGTTTATTTTTTATTTTCAAAGAGAAACCACAAATTCCTGGTAGTACTCAAAGCTGGGGGTACCTTTCCTGTGGACAGTGTGGTTGTTCTTGATGGTTACTTCAATGTGTTTGGTATATCTCCCTTAATATAAAAAGTTAAATTCATTTGTTTTGCATGGTAGACAAGATAAACAGAGATTCTGCACTGCCTTATGAATTGATTCTGTAGAGATAGAAGCATATTTGTGTGTTTCTTCCATCTTCTCTGGTGTTGCTTTTAGAAGCCTCATTTAGTAATATGTAAGTAATGGGCTCTGGCAAAGGCGATGTGTGTACACCCAGGGCATAGTGAAAGGCTGTCCTTTCCTGGGTGAGTTGGTACCCTGAAAGCTTTGCACGTTTGGGAAGGGAGTAACAAAGAGAGAAGATGTTGTGTATGAGATCTCACAGCTGGCAGGCAGGTTTCGGACTTCTGACCATCCTGCTCCAGTTCCCCATTTACTCAGAAGCAACCTCTCTCCAAATTTGCCCTCTCCTAGCACAATGCACGTTTCCTGGGGTTACTAGCAGCTACTCCTTTCAACAGCACGTGGGTTGTAGAGATGGCAGCCTCTCTGCATGAGTATTTGATTTTCAGTACACTTGTTGGACTTTACAGAAGTTCATTACCCACTTTTCTTCCATATCCTTTCTTGAGAGGCAGGTTTTGAAAGGTACATGGTGACCATGTAGAATTAATGGTGGTGGTAATCAAAGAAGCCTACAGGGGACTCTTGGGGATGTTTGTGTAAGATGTGTAGGCATTTGCAGAACCCGGCAAACCTTTGTTTTGTTTTGAAGTGATGTTTTTGTTTTGTTTTGTTCCGAAATGATGCACAGTCCAAGTACTGGCCTGAGGAAAGTCAGAAAAAGTATCTAATTAATTTGCCACATCATTTCAGATTCTGGATGACAGGAAGCAGTGGTGGAAGGTTCAGAATAAAAGTGGCAGCACAGGCTTTGTGCCAAACAACATTTTGGACCCTCTGAGGAATCAAGAAGGTGGTCTAGGGTATTCAGAGCCTGTGTATACCCGCACCATCCAGGTACCATCCGCTCCTTGGGAGCAAAACTTTTCTTTTGAAGTGTGCATGTGTGTGTGTGGAGGAGGAAGAGATTCACAGCAAGGCTAAAATACCTGCATGTTCCACTAATAGGTCGAAAGATTTATTTTTCTTGTACAGCCTGGGGCTGATTTCTGTATTGCGTAGTCTAACATGAGACTAAAGTTAATAGAGATACAGCAAAATGTTTTCCTTTAAGCTTTTTGTTGTTTTGTTTCAGTTTTTGTTTGCTTATTTGCTTAGAAGTGGTAATTGCTGTCCTAATGGATGTGTATGTGTCTATTTTAATTGCAAATATCCTTTCTGGATTGTTAGCTGTTGATGCCAAAGAAGGAGTTTGAGTTATTTAAGGTAGGGTCATCTTTGTTTCTCCTATGAGAGTGAACACTAGCGTTTCTTTTCCTTTTCTCCCTTTGTGTGTCTCTATCTTAATCTTGAATTTATTTAATTATTGGCGTTTTGGAGTAATAAAAAATAGGCTTTTTTTGCTTTT
Organism: Todiramphus chloris collaris; assembly: GCA_025345505.1. NCBI lineage: Eukaryota > Metazoa > Chordata > Aves > Coraciiformes > Alcedinidae > Todiramphus > Todiramphus chloris. The sequence continues at coordinate 5,260,130 of JANVCC010000066.1, read as the reverse complement.
GAAATCACAAAGCTGGTATTATTCAATGACTATGCCTGTGCATCCATAGCACTGTATTCTCCTGACCTAATTTTGGGTTTATTTCTTTCATGTTGTGGTGTAGAGTTAAGATTGTTGTTGTTGTTGTTTCTTTTACACATTGACCAGAATTAGAGAGTAAAATATATATTAAAAAAATAAATTGAATCATACATTAGTGCAGTTGTCCACCTGAGTAAGGACGTAGAGAATAAAGTTGTAAAAGCTGTAATGTGTATTTTTAGATAACATTTAAGTGAACCAGAGGCGCATAAAATAAGAGTCTGTATTTTTCTAAGACCCATTTCTTCCCTTTTATTTCTAATGATTTTGAAAGGTTAGGCAAACAATTTTGTATTAAGCAGAAATTCCGGGCCTGGCTCTGAATCAGACAAATGCAAACCAAACTTCTGTTTAAACTTGAAGTTGAGTTAAATTAAACTTATTCTAATATTCATTCCTTGTGCCTACACACTCCAGCTGATGCCTGAAAAACAAGAAATGCCATAGTGTTACTCTTGGCTGTTTCTGCTCCAGACTCATCCGAAAGTGCCAGTCACACGTGGTGCTGTGCCAGGTTCTGTGTACACAGCTATTGTGAAAGCTGCAGCTTTTGCAGTATTTCTAGTTCTGCCATGGCTGTGGAAAAATATCTTGAGAAACAGGTCTTGTGCTGTTTCTGGCACGATGGTGTGGTAGACCTGTCTTGAGCTTGGTGGGCTTGAATCAGATGGATTCTGAGGTTTTTCTCGTCCCTGGCTGTTTGTCTATAATGTATGAAATTGTAAATTGATAATGGGTTTTGCCTGTCTGTGAAATGAAGCGTGCATCTAAGAGGGCTTTTCCAATCCTGATTTAAAGATCCGACCTTTCTTTCTTCGGCTGAACGTCGTTCTGCGTGTTTGGAACTTGCCAAGAAATCCTGAGCAGATCAAATATAGTTTTGAGTAGAGGCTCTTGCCCTACTCTTGGTAATGCAGTGCAGGTTTTGAAGTTTTCTGCTTTGAAATAATGTCATGACGTGTGAAATAATCATTTTCACAAAGCGTTCTCCCTGGACCTATGAAAATTAGGGTCAGATAATATTGTTTCTTTGCCCTCTGGCAGGCTGTTCCCTAGAGTCCGTGGTTTGTTTTGTTTGTAGCTTTATCAATGTGAGCTTGAAATACTGTGAAATTATTCAGAAATATAATGAATTGCACGGGATAAAGGGAGTCTTTACCAAGATGTGTCAGTAATATTGTTCTTAACTTTATGGTGCTTATTATAGTTGTAGCACTCCTGAGCATGCTCGTTTGTCTCTTTCCCTGTGACAGATACATGGCTGGTTTGGGATCTGTTTGCATAACCCTATTTATTTTCATAACAGCACTATGAGGCATTGCTGCTATTTCAGAGAGAAATGAGGCATTGAAGGGATGACTGCCTTGCCCAAGGTCAAGCAGGACAACTTGTGGGTAGAACAGGAAATTGAAGCAGTTCCTGTCAGTGCCTTTGCCAGACCTTGAACACGAGCAGGCTCAGCGCCTGGTGCTGTGCAGCTTTTGCCGGTCTCTTTAAGGCATCTTTGGTTTTCAAACAACTGCTTTCAGAGTAGACTTTGTGCTACCATGAGCCACAGCTCAATGTTGTGTATGAGGTTAGCGTACTTCCTGACAGACAAATGACCTTCAAAGCACAGCTGACCAAGGAATGTTCCCAGAATATTCGGAAGGATCAAGAATTCCACTGAGAGAGATCCTTTTTATTTTCATTCAATTATTCTATGGACAGACACCCTTTCTCTGAGAGATGGATGCCTCATTAATCACCATTCTTCTCAGAGCCGCAAAGTTTATTTTACTCTCATCCTGCTCCCTCTCTTAGTGACCCTTGAGTCCCCACACTAGATTAGATACTGATTTTTCTCTCTATCCCTTTCCAGTTCCATGTCCCGGATAGTTCTCTGAAACCCCTGAATTCTCTCAGACGATGTGCAAGCCATGTCCTAGTTTTTTCATCACCTTTTGAGTCAGAGCCTGTAACGTTGTCATTCTTCTGGTCAGTTGAATTAGTTCCAGGTTTTGCAGTATTTTTGCTTGTTTGCTACTTCTGTACGTTTAGGAAAGTGTTTTGCTGATTGTTTTTGTTTTCCACTAATGTTAATTATTTATCAGAGTTTCCTGTGGTATTGGTCATTTAGTCTGCTTTTTATTGTGAGCCAATGGTGGTACTTCACCATTCCATTATGCAAGAACATAAACACTTCCCCAAGCACTCTGATTTCTTCGTTTGTACAAGTATTGCTGGTGAACCTACAAAGTGATTATGATAATATGTTCCTATTTGCCATTCATTTTATTAACTACTTTTAATGCTTTTGTAAAAGAAATTTGTAAAAATGCTCTTGTAAGAGAAAGCATAATTGGGATAGAGGTGTATATTATGGTGGGCATATTAATTAAACTCATGACACCCTTTGTGAGGTGAGACAGCTATAGTATCAGTGATCTGTATGAACTCCTAACACACAGAGTAAATGTTAAGCCAAATGCAGTCCTGTAGTTTTATTTAAAAAAATAAATCAAAACAAAACAACATGACTTGACCACAGAAGTGTGACAGTCTATGTAAAATATGTGATTATGGTATGTAAACAGCAAGACAAGAGTCTCCATCTTACTTCGGACAAGCGTCCTTTGCGTTTCTTGGCCATCTACCATCAAAACCTTTTTTTCCAAGTCTCTTTGTCTAGCAGCTCACTTAAAATATCTCTATGGGAAGCTCTTTCCCTTCAAGCACAACATTTGTGCATCTAGTGTCATAGTGTCATACTCATCTTTCGCCAACTGGTATCATTCCTGCAGATCATGAAGTGTTTGATAATGAAGAGGTGCAGTTGCCAGGCGTTCCTTTTCCAGTGGCCAAAGAGATGTCTTAATTTTTGACCAAGAACCAGTATCTCTTACCTCATTTCATATCAAATGCTCTTCAAAGTTGTCACCAGACCAAGGACTTTTTGATGTTATTTAAAAAACAAAAGGTGTTTCCTGTCCAATTCGACATTGATCCTATCCCAAATTATGACATGCCACTTAGACAAAAACATACTGAATAGTTGTAAAAAGGATTTGATTAATGATAGGAGTTAAAAAAAAACCCAGTTTGCCCATAATTATACTTAGGCTTTTTTTTAAGAAATGTGTACTAAGCCTAGCTAATATCAGTTTGAGTAAGTAAATTCTGTCTGAATTTCTCCTGCTCCATCCTAATGTACTTCTTGCTTTCTGGCAAGATTCTAGCAAGGTGAGTGTGTAAATTGAATAAAAGTATAAATTCTTTATGCCTTAAAAAGAGCTAGTTGGGTGACTTTTAATGGGACTTGAATAGGCAGCTGTTTGACCACAATAACGAGCCCCACCAAAGGGAATTCTGGCAAAAGACCTCACTTGAAATTTCTTCTTCCAGTCTTGGATACCTCATTGTCCCTTTTGGGTGAAGGCAAGCAGTTGGTTCCCTCTGTTAAAATGAGTCTCAAGGAAACATCTAAACCACATGGCTGTTGATAAAACTGAGGCTGAGTGCTCTGCAACCCTCTGGGTGAACTGCTGTCACTGTGCAAACAGGAATGTGGCACTGAAGTGTTCAGAAAGAGAGTCAAGGGGAAGCTCTGTGTCTGTGTTAACTTAATGAGAGCGTTTCCCATCGCTAATGCTAGTTACGGTTGCATTCAGTGCCTCTTTAATGCTAAATTTGTACTTGCCATAGTTTAAATACACACATTTTGGCATCAAAAAAAGGGAATATATTTGAAAACATGCTGCTCCCAGGTTTTTTCCCCCAGAGTGATCCAGAATTAGTGTTGATACTGCTAGCACTTTTACTCAAACTTACTACTTTTCTTACCTTAAAAATAGATCAGATCATACTGAACATGGGTTTTTGACAAGATGCAGCATGTAGTGTGTTGAAAACTTGCTTAGGGACCTCTGTTTTTCCCTTTAGAAACAAGATTTCCTGTCAAAAATAAAATAATTTGAAAAAAAAATCTATTCCCAGCAAGCTTTTCTGATATATCCTGATTTTTAATGAGTGTGTATCATCGCTGCTCTAAATAATTTAATGGTTTTGTTCCAATTTACATGAGTTGAGGATTGCAAATGTATTCCTAATTAAAATAATATGAGGAAGATTGAAAACCAAAACCCAGAATTGTTTGTAGTTCTTACGGCTGTCAGCAAATCAGTGAGTAGATGTCTGTCAGCAGTGCCCTCTACCTCATTTTCTAAGCTAGCCAACATTCCGTCGGCTAAAATAAATGAGTTCATTTTTTTAATGCATGCCATGACTTAATTCTTACTGTTCCACAGCTGCAAGGGTTCTCTACATTCACTTTATGATCTTCAGTCCATTGTCGGGTCTTTGTTTGGGTTTTGTTTTTCATTAAACCTCTTTCTAAGTTTCTGTCTGAGTAGGTGGTTTGAAAAGAGCTCATTGCTCGTGTGGTGTCATATATGTATGTTTTGTAGCCAACACTCCATTATTCAAAAGAAGAAAACGAGAATAACTCACTGTGTGAGTTGCTTAGTAAGAAGAGGTAATTATTAGCACTGATGTGCCGTTGTTTTACATTGCTCATGTGTATGGAATTTCAGGAGTGATGTGTGAGGCAGTTCCGTTTTACCTTTCTAACAACGCTGTTTGATGTGATTTACTCCATTTTTCCTCACAGCAATTGCTGGGAGAGCTCTCAGAGGTAACAAAATTCCTCTTCTGATATCAAACCTCAATAATTACTCTTTTGGAATAGGTAGTCACCAAATTCCATAGTGCATGCTTGTTTTGTTTGTAGCAATGAAGTGTTGGGGTGACTGTCTGGATGTCCTCAAAACATCTGGAGTTAAAAGAAGTGTTAAAATAAGACATGTTAAATATGATTTGAATGCATAATTGGCCTTTGGGCACTTGTTCAACAAAATGGGAAGTGTATGTCAATGTGGCTTCATTTGTAAATTTAGAACTTGAATTTTTATTTTCACTCCAGCAAGTCGTTTTGATGAGACTTGTGCTTGCAGTCCAACATGTCTTGGAAACTCCATGGGTAGCACCCGCTGGGAGCTACGTGTAGTGTTTAGCTGTCTCATTTTCTGGTTTATGACTGTGGTGATGTGCAGTTGATGGCTTGGTTTGTAATGAATCTGATCTACGGTAAAACAAGCCCTGCTTTTTCCTTGCATCTTATTGAAGAAGGGGCACACATGAGGGTACATTGTGGGGATAAAAGTCTTAACAATTGGAATCTGTGAACAAGATTTTTAAAAATCTGAATATCGTTGGAACACTTCAATATCTGTGAAATGCTTAAATTCATTAGCAAGATTTTGGATACACCATATATATCATAAATGATGGTATATTTACTATATACCTAGCAGGGAACTCCACAAAAGATCAGGTTTCTTAAATATGCATTATTCTACTTGTTCTCTTTTATATTATACGTTTCACTTTTCTTGGCATTTGACATTAAAAAAAAGCATGTGTTGTCTTAACATTGAAATAGTAGAATACAAAAAAAGTCTGTCATAAGGTATTTTAATTTTTTTTTTTTAACCTCCCCACAATGTACTGCCCAAGGTGGACACAAACTAATTGAGATGAATGACTTTGAGCAACGAAATGCTGAGGGAAAAAACCAAATAATAAAAGGTTTCATGGGGAATGTATTGTAAGTATTGTAAGATTGTTTGCTTCGGTAGCTGACTACTACACTTGAAGTGAAAAATTAATCTAAGGGAAACAAAAACCTCGTTTCCAGGCTTAATTGAGGCTGGTGGGATATTTTTTCTGCAGGTGTAACTCAGCGTGGCTTAGCTGTAACGGTCACAGTTTACAGTCACCTACAACACGCCTTGTCCCTCAGTTGGACTCGCTGTATAAGGGCAGTTGCTGACATTTAACCAAAGTTTGATTGTTGTCAGGACACGGATCTGCTGCTCACATTCTAACATTTGGCTCCTACAAATATTTCCCTGCTTGGTCTGCCATAAACCCTCTGCCTCCGAGGAAATAGGGAAAGGTATTTCAGGAAGGAGCAATGAATCTGGGGAATGCACTCAGCTATTTTCATAGCAAAGTAAGCAAACCTCTCAGAACTAAGAAATGAGGCATCCCTACTGAGCAAACAAACTTTAATATGAAATTTTCAAGCTGTGTTAGTCCAAAAGTGTGGGGATGGAGCACTGTTAAAACAGTGAGATGTGGAGTTTGAACTCTTTGAAAGGAAAGGGTAGCTTAGGTTGCTTATGAGTGTCTGGGCTTGTCTGTCATTGGGATTGCTTTGGGAAAATACATCCTTCTTCCTGTAACCTGTGCCATTCTAAAGGCAAAGGAGGAGAAAAATCAATGATTCCCCAATACTGTTTTTGAGACACCTGCTAGTTAGTCGTTAGCAGCAATATAATTTGTATGTTGTTAGAATATATCATAAAGTGGGGGGAAAGAAACAATCCTATTCCAAGAACTGTGGAATTTGGGGCTTGGGATTTTTTTTATTGGATTATTGTATTGAGGTGGCGTGTAGTGACCACGCAAAGAGCTGAAAAGGCACAACTGAATGGGTAGGCGAGGCAGGAACCTCTTAAATGATGTCTGCAGTTCAAGAAGCAGTGGTATCCTAACTTCAGTGATGTTTCTAAGTTGATTCGTCAGGCTTAGGTGTGGTGGATAATGTTCATTTTTCACTGTTTTTTTTTTTTAGGTAGTATTTCTAAATTATACATTTTTACACTGATAAAATCAACGATCCAAAAAACTTTGGAAGCTAGTAAAAAGTGCCAGGCAATGAAGTTTGGGCTTAAAACCAATCCTGTTTATAGAACTCATCTGTTTGAAAGAAACATGTTTCAGATGATTTTTTAATTAATATAAGATTAAATTTGCAGCTTTCTGTAAGAAAAATGTACCGAATTCTTTGGCTGGCAGCTCTAGCTAGTGGGATAGCAACCTTCTGTGCAGCCTCGCTGCGAGTTGATTTTTTGAGGGAACATAATTGGCATGTGATTTTTTGAGGGTTCAAGAGCTTTTTTTTAGGAATAATGGAGAAAAACAGGCTCTTTGAAAAGACAGCTGCTCAGTTTGAGGTGTCTGCTTCGTGCTGTTCTTCTGCTGATGCCATTGCTGTGAATTCTGTGTCCGACAGAGAAGGGTAGTGATGCCAAACATTGATGCCAAATGAAGTTTTGGCAAATTTTGGCACTCCACCTGACGAGCAAGATGTCTTGGTGTAATAAGTGAAATCAGTTGTTGCAAAGCATCCCAGCATTTTCTGCAGAAGCCTGAGTTTCTCTCATGTCTCAAGTTTTATTGTCAAACTTGAGTCTCTCTGCATCCTTTCAGAAACAAAGGACGGACTACGTTGCAAAGCAACCCGATCCAGTTCCTGTTACTCCTTCGCCACCTCCGACGCCCGCTCCTGTCCCTGCAGCTGTCCCCCTCCCTCCTTGTGCACCAGCACCTATACCAGTTCCCGTGCCCAAAGCACCAGCCACCATCAGCCGCCAAAGCAGCACCTCTAGTGACAGCGGCAGCAGCGTCGCACGAGACACCCAGAGGCAGAAGCAAGTTCCTGTGGATCGTAAGTTTGTCTAAGAAAAGCAAAGAAGTATTTCTCCCATTCCCGTGTGTTTTGCTTAATCCTTACATTCCTTAAAACCTTGCGTTTTGGATAGATGTTATGACATATTTAGCTTGAAACCTATGTGTGAAGTACGCGTTTCCCGTGCCTGCGTGTTCTGACCCTCGCTAATCACAATGATAAGTAGGGACAAAATATTTCTGCACTTGCTCCAGTCCTAAATCCTCTCCTTTTATGACTGAGTTCTTCAGTCAGTGGTTTTCTACACTGTAAATGCCCATGCTGGTATTCTGGCTCATGTGTGTTTTGCACCTGAACTCGCTGCTGCATAACTATCTAAATTGCTTTTAAAATCAGGCTGTTTTTACACTTCTGTCCGTGGCCATCCCTATTTTTAGGGCATTTTCACCATTCTGAATCATGTATCCAAGGCCTGCAAGAAGACTTACAGGTCTGGTTGATACCTAGGAAGCATCTTGTAATAGTGTTGTAGGAGACTCGTCTTACAGTCAGGTCGCCTTGGCTGGTCAAAGCAACAGCAGCTGGCAGGGCACAGAGCAAACTTCCATATCCTTGGGTTAGGAGGATGAGAGTATGTGCTCCATAGCCCTTCAGCTGGAAAAACATGGTAATCTGAGTCCAGATGAAGGTCTTGTAAATAAAAAGTCTCACTGATGCTGAGGCATCTCTAGCGAGTGAAAAGCAAGTTATGTGAGGAGAACTTACTTAGTGATTTCTGTTCTAAACGCACTTTAAGCAACGTGGTAGCTTGGCTTAAAAAGCAAGTGTTTGCTACAGCTGTTAAAGTAATAGCTGTTAAAATAATGAGGGTTTTTTTGCAGTTCAAGAGTAGACAGCTTTTCCCACTCCCTGCCTTATGAGAAAATCCCACTTCCGCCTGAGGTAAAAACTGACACCAAGCATAATTCTTTATGCAGAAGGACTTCTTTTCCACCCCATTCCCCAGGTGGATGGGAAGCTGCCTGCATGGATAACCTGGTGGAACCTGCTTTGACATTGCCTGGTGGTAGATAATCACCTAAGCTCTGAACTCAGGAAGGCTCTGGGACCTCTCTAGTATTTTCACATAACAGACTAGCTGGCTGGAAACTATAAATGGAGAACAGCCTGGCAGGAGGAAGGGGCTTGACTGTTGTTCCCCAAAGAAACAGGGCCAGCTTCTACCTTTCCCCAAAGAAAAAGGGCCAGCTTCTACCTTTGTCCTATTTTGGGCAGTTTGTTACCTAAATGAAAACAAAAGCCTGAGCAGTTAAAAAAGATGTGGATAGCACAAACACCCACGAGCCTGATGTTTTTATTTCCATGTAAGACAGACTTCACATGCCCTAGCAGGTGTGTTTCCTTGAATCCACAATGGCCTTCTCTGTCCATTACAGATGGAAAATGTGAAGACCATTCTGGCTTCAGGTACAGGGTATGAGGTGTGAAGAGTTGCTGGAGATGACGTGGTCACAAGACATCTATTGCCCTCTCAGCCACCGCTGAGGCCATGGGCCACTCACAATTGCTCCCATGCCCTCCTGGGAGCTGTCACTCAAACCTAGTTGATGGGCTTTCAGGTAACCTCACAGTCCTCATAAAATAGGTCATGGGCAACCCTGTCCGTGCACCTGCTGCCCGAGTACCCACCTGAACTCTGCAGAGAACAGGGGATTCAGTACCTGCTTCACACTGAGGGTATCTTGTTTATTTATGATAATGCACCTAACAACAGCGAGGATCTGTTATCTAACAGCTAAATATTTGTCTTTTGATACAGACTTGGTCTAGATAAAACAGAAGTCTTTCAAAATCTGTGTAAATAGAAGTAAGATAGCAATTTTTTTGCTCTCTTCCTGTATGGGAAAACAACTGGTGCCTGCTTTGATAACACTGCCTAAAGGCTTTACTCATATATCCCATCTCAGACCTTCACATATCACTGAGCACAGGTCATTTTGGCTTCTGATTCACACTCTGGGACAAAAAAAACACAACACAATAGGGCTTGAATGCCTCAAATATTTTACTAGGGATATTTTGTCCACTTTCAACCTGGGGCTGTTTTGTAAAAGAAAAAAGAAAATGGCCAAACAAAGGATGTATTCCCCCCCCCCCCCCCCCCCC
>JANVCC010000066.1:4973608-5250270 GCA_025345505.1 Todiramphus chloris collaris | reverse complement strand
CTAAGTAAAGCTTTTTTTATTTGTCTGACCGGCTAGAGACAGTGATCCTCGGAGAGGTTTTGGAAGAAGATAAAAAGAAAGCATGTTTGCTATCTTAGTTTTTTAATATTGAAGTTGTGTTGTTTTCCTCTGTTGCTATTGGTGTAATGGGAGAAAAGGAACAGCTTTTGCTGAGTGCATCAGAAGGTGCCATGGTCGCTGTTTGTGAATCAAAGGGTTGAATGAATAAAGGGGACTAAAAATATCATTGCAAGGAAATCCTTAAAAGTTTTGAGATCACTTAAAGTTGCATGTGGAAGTATTTTCGTAGTTATTCTAGAGTTACTGCATGGAGAGTTTCACTGTGCTAAATCAGTACCTTCTCTGTGCCCAAAAAGATACTTTGGATTCTACCTATTTGTGTGAAACTATCCACAGAACTTTTTATATGCATTTCAAACAATTTTCAATGTCATCAGAGTTGATTTTATTGAAATGCATTAAAAGCATCTGCGTTTGTTGTGTGCTAATGGCTAGCAACTGAACAAAACGCTTCAGACAGATGGGTTCTGTGGGATAGCAAATTTGTACCTCTTAAAAAAAAAAAAAGCAAATAAAAACAAAATCAACAACAAAAATCAAAAGCAAAAAACACACAAAAAACAGAAGAAAGGCTTGCCCAATTCCTTTGCTCTGGTGAAAACAACTACTTTTTTCTTCTTTTTTTAATGCCAAGTGTGACATTGTTTTAAATAACCAGTCACTCCAGCCTTGGAGTGAATTCAAATTCCTTAAAATCCCTTCAAAAATATTATTACTACAGTAGTTTTTTAAATGTAAGTTGGTGTATATCAGCAGCAGTGAAACTTTTTTGCTTATGTTAACTTGCACTAAAAAGCTGAGCTTTCAATTAAAAAAATGTTTGTGGGAATTGCTGCCTTTCCACAGTGTTAGCAAGCTTATGTTCTTCATGTTTTTTGTTACAATTTTTAAAATGTTGTCATTTTATTTGAAGAAACACAAACTGTGACAATTGACCTCCATATGCACACTTTCTTCTACAGCTTAGGTGTTGTCAGAATGATCGACGCCTCTGTGTGACATCAAGTTCATGTCACCTCTTTCTGGGGTCTCGGTTGAATTTGGGGGAGTATTTTGCTTTTGTTTTGCAAGGAGAGGATTGGGAATATTGATATCTGCCCTGTGATAAAAGAAAGGTGAAAATTTAGTCCAATCTGCTGAAAGGAATCTTTAAAGAAAAGAAAAAAAGAGATTTAAGATTTAATGTGGACTATAAGAAGTGACCTGGCTTTGCTAAAGCAACCTTGAGAATAACTCCTGGGGGGCATCTCTCTCTTTAGGCAGGAAATCCCAGATGGAGGAGGTGCAGGATGAACTTGTTCATCGTCTTACCATCGGCCGGAGCGCTGCCCAAAGGAAGTTCCACGTGCCACGACCCAACATCCCGGTAGTTAACATCACTTACGACTCTTCGCCCGAGGATGTGAAAGCGTGGTTGCAGTCTAAAGGATTCAACCCTGTGTAAGTTTGAGGGCAGATGTAAGAAAACTTCTTAACGTTTATCTTCCTGCCAGTAATTAGGTTCTGGTTTGCCTGTTTTTCATAACCAAGCAGCTTTCTGGAAATCAAGACACTTCAGCTGTGCCCTTGGAAAACATAATTTGTTTCTACATATGTATACATATATATTCATGTGTATACGTGTATTTATAATGTATATCCATATATAATACAGGAAGTTCCACCTCAACATGAGGAAAAACTGCTTTCCTGTGAGGGTGATGGAGCCTGGAACAGGCTGCCCACGGAGGCTGCTGTGTCTCCTTCTCTGGAGACTTTCAAGACCCACCTGGCTCTGTTCCTGTGTGGGCTGCCCTGGGTGACCCTGCTCTGGCAGGGGGGTTGGACTCGATGATCTCCAGGGGTTGCTTCCGACCCCTACCATTCTATGATATATCAATGTGGTTATAGATCTGTAGAGATACAGACATATATAGGGGGAAAAAATACTATCTTCCCCTAAAAGCTCCTTGTTGTAACAGATACTGACTTCAAGAGTCCTGTTGCATTAAGCTTTGTCTTGATTTCGTAGCCCTATCTGAGACAACGTGGAATGAAGCCAACCTGCTTCTCTCCTTTGGCTAGTGCATTTTTGCTTACTTCTTGTTTGTTCCATTGGTGTGACCCCAGGACTGTCAACAGCCTTGGCGTGCTGACGGGTGCTCAGCTTTTCTCCCTCAACAAAGAGGAACTGAGGACTGTTTGTCCAGAAGGGTCTAGAGTCTACAACCAAATTACGGTACAGAAATCTGCCTTGGAGGTACGTATAACCCTTCTTACTAACCTAGTACTGCCTCATCACTTTTGAACCTATAGAAGCAAATAGCTCTTTCTTTATATATGTTTTTATAGATAGATAGCAAACTCTTTGCTCTTTAAAAAAGGAGCTCTTTGAAAAGTGATACAAAAACACAGTATAAAAACACAGCCTTCAGTATAACACTGGAAGTTAGAGAAGCCATTTCTAGGACATAAAATCCAAAACAAGCTACTGCGTGAAGCATTAAGAAAGAGAGGCAACTGTTTTCTCCTCTGTTCCCATCACGTTTGATAAGCATTATTTGTACCTGATTTATTTGGTATTCATCCATGGAAACAGTATCTGTCAAAATGCCAGGTGGGATCTCTCCCAGCTTCTAAAGGAGTCCACGGAGTGTTAGAAAAAGTGTGAGAGTTGTGAACTCAAGTTTAAGACAGTGCTGTAATCATACTGGAAGAAGACAAAATGAGCCAAAAAGGGTCTTGGGGAAAACAGTAGAGAGTAAAATGCCCTTTTTAATACTTCTTGCTTGGCCTGGTACTTGGACAAACAGGTGCTCCTGGTACTTTTGGTAATGATGAGGTAGTTGTGGTTTGTCTTTGTAGAAGAGATTTGATTTGTTAGGCGTGAGGAAGTGGTAGAGTGAGCTCACTGTTGACTCTCAAGGCCTTTCAGGTCCAACACTGGGGCATCTGGTACTGGTGGGTGCCTGAGTGGGGGAAGACACTAAGCTGGCAGAATTACTGAGCTAAGGATAAATAAAAGTATTATATCTCTGTATTCATTGCTCTGTGGCAGTTTGCTTTGAATACAGTAGTACTGGACCTTAAACACTTGTGTACAGAGTTGTGGTAGGGAGAATGCTTACCAGTTTTAAACTGGGAGAGTTGTAGGTGCATCTGCTTCGTATTATAAGAAACTTGCTGTGGCAGGTGGAGAAATGGGCTCAATACTGTCTAGAGGTGAGACTAACCTAGAAAAGGAGCTGTATTATTCCCATCCTGTTTAAAAGAAAAATCTTCCTTGCTTAAATGACTTTAAGCTTTTAACTGCCAGGTGTATTTTGAAAGACAAGTTTATGATGATGTATATTTTACAATTTACATGAGCAGTGTGGAGCAGAGAGCATTGCTTTCCAAAACTATTAAAATTGTTTTATTCACTTCTTCAAGCCCTGTTTTCCTGTGAGAGGAAGGGAGAAATATTTCACTTTTATTCTCAGGAATATATGTCACTACAGTCCAGAGCAATCCATCATTTCCTAGGAAAGATATATGCATATTCTTCAACTTTTCTGGAATGTCAGCAATCTCATTTCAGTTTCATAAGGCTTTTGTGTACTGAGATGGAAGTGCCTTTGTGATGGAAGTTGGCTGGAAAAGCAGAGATTCACTGGATTGTAGAAGTCTGTCCTTTTTTCTTCCATGCTGTTTTTCTGCTTGCCTCAGTTAGATCTTGCTCTGCAGGAAAATGAGCAGTCAAAACTTCTCTGAATGCTCTAGAACTGTTAATAAACAGGTACTGGGAGTTTTACAAGGTCATTGGGTTTTGTTAGTGAAAAGCTAATTGAAATATTTACTTCTGCCTCAGTTGCTTAAGGTTTAACTGATGAATTTTGGAATCATGCAATTCCCCTCGGCTTTAGCCTGTCATTTGGTGAATTTCCCAAAACATTAAGTCACATCTTCTGTTCTGTCCCTATAATATTTCAATTTGGGGGGGGGGGGTTTAGGAAGACTGGCCTTGTTTAAGAGAAGCTATGGGAATCAGTATCACAGCCAAAATGTCTATATGTGACCTAGCACAGATGAGCTTGCAAGTTCCAAACAGGGCTGTTTTTACTGCTCAAACTAAAAATGCTTCTAATAACAGAACCATTCCAGCACACACATACTGGTACCAGTGTCAGGCCTATCCTACAATTGAGTGCTTTTTATAAGCAGTTACTGGGGTTATGGGTTTGACCACTATAATTGTCCTACATGATTAATCAATGATACCTTACCATGGAGTTCTCTGGCATCTTTCATGTAGGATTTGGGGCCTTGTATCACAGGAAATGCCCTGTGTGTTAAGTACAAGGAGTAATAATAGCCAAGGACAGAGCAAACCCACACACTCGCTAGCGTTATGTAATTCATCATTCTTTTGTTATTTCTATTTTGGATCTTCCACGAGTGTTTCTTGATACCATTTCTGTAAGCCTGTGAAAGGTCTACCTCTCAGATTTGGGGCTGCATTCACAGATAAGGACAACCAGATCTTCACCTTTATGCAGCTGCAATTTTCTTTTTTAGTGGTGTTCTACCTCAGGTGGAGGAATTTGGTGTTTTGTAATTGGAATGCCAGTTATTGTTGGAATTTCATAATTTTACCCCTAGGAGGAAAGAAATGAATAGCTACCAAACTTTCAGTTATTTTACTTCAATTTCATAGTGACTCCATTCAGCCCTGAATCACACCAGAGTTGAAAACATCCAAGGAAGCAAGACTCCTAATGGAGTTTTGTGGCCCCTGTGTAAACATGACCAAGTGACAGACTGTGAGCGTGGGGAAGGTATTTGGGCTTTAACAGCTTTCTGGGCCTGGCCAGGGAAAAGCAGAAAGATAGGTCTGTGTGGGACAGCAGAGATCTGGCCATAGCTGGGGCCAAGCACCTCCTTTCTGCCAGAGGAAATGGTGGTGGCAAGCAGCAGGGTCTCAGGAGGAGTCAGAATTCACCACTCCCTTTGTATCCATCAGAGTACCTTTCTCAGGAGCTCTTTTCTGGGGCTGCTCCCTGGTTAGAGACTGTGCTGGGTAAATCACTAAGGTCTCGCAGTCTGTTCTAAAAATCGGGTTCCCAAGAACAGCCCTGGGCTACTTAGCTGCTCTGAGCAAGATGTGCACGTTGTTACTGATCTTATCAGGGAGGCAAACTGTTCCAGCCTCTGCTACTTGGTCGTTTTCAGAAAAATATTTCTACGTGACCTCTGATAAAGCACGTTGTCAGGTATCTGCTGATGGCTTTTATGCATGACTTCAGTAATGGGTGACTGCTGCACTTGCTCTGCATCTGAAACCAAGTGGGCAAGGACAAGATGAGTTAAGAAAAATAAAACTGCCCTTTCGCCTTCAGAGAATCAATTATAAGTCCCCCAGTTTTGCCCTTCCACTCTGAGAGAAGAAAGCAATTATAATTTATGTAGGAGAAGCATCCTAGCCTCCTTTCCTGTGGACACCTAACCTGTCTGCCAGGTAATGGCATCAGATAATGCATTGTAATGGATATAATGGGATAAATCTAAATTAAATTTTATGTAAGGGGATAAATTTTCAGAGTTGAGAATCCATTGAGGGGTTTTCCAGTTAACAGTCCTGAAATTTGCTTTACAAATCTGAAAAACAGTTTGTGCTTCCTTTTTCAGAGGCTGGTTTTGAAGCTTGGAAGGTCATGTCATAGCCAAGTTACAGAGTAGTGGATATGGTTCTTGCTTCATAATCCTCTAGTTTTATTCCAAGTCACTTTGGAAAGTTCTGCTCTACTGGATATGTGTCCTGACCTTGATAATAACTTCATTTACATTGTCAAAGCAATCTGTTTGCATCTAGCCCAGCTGACCTGGCTTTCACCCTAAAAGGTGAAATAAAGCCTTGTCCTCACAATCCCTCACTGTTGCTGATCTAGTAATAGGGCTTGATTCTTATTAATGTGCTCTGAGTTTGAAACCTCTGTCTCTGAACTGCAAATGGATGATGGTGTGTTGTGTAATGTGAGATACTAAGACTGAATCCTTTCTTAGGCCTTGGGTGTGCAAACCCATGTGCATGCATCAATTTTGTGTTTGCATAAACCTAAAACCACCAAGGGTTTCTGTGATTTAATTTCTAAATATGATTGCCCTGATTTTTAAGTACCCGAGGGGGGAACCCTAGCAAACTTGATGAGCTTTAAGCCTGCTTTTATTGAAGCAATATTGCACCCCATAAATATCCAACACTTCCAGGAGCTTGCATGAGAATTAAAGGCTCTCAGCAGTTCTGAAAGTCAAGCTGACGCTTTTAATAAGTGTGTTTTAATAAGTGCAGGTTCTTTTCTGGTCCATATTTAAGGATAGTGTAAATACTTGCCTATTCCAGATGTTATTCTTAGCGCATTTTCAGTTCAGGAGCTGCAAGGTGAGTTTAATTTGTTCAAACATCTATCTTAATAAAATACTGGCAATAGAACTTCACTGCGTGTCAAAACCACAAGTAAACTCATTTTGTTTTAATTTGTTTATAGGCTAACAGTGGTAGTTCAGAACTGCAAGAAATTATGAGAAGACGACAAGAAAAAATCAGCGCAGCTGCCACAGATTCAGGTGTGGAATCCTTCGATGAAGGAAGCAGCCACTAATTGTGTTCCCTCTTTTCTTTAATTCTGTTGTCCATAGCATTATACCACCCCGCTTTGCTTTAGGAAGCAGTGAAGGGCAATGTCTTACTATGTCATAAATGTAACTAGCCACCGTAAAGAAAATTTACAGTAGTCTCCACAGAAGTACCTGCTGCTGGCTTCTTGTCATTAAAAATGAATGGATGAGAAATTCAATGAAGGTTCCTTATAGGTAAAAATATAGGCTCATGAGTCATTTCCACCCAAAGATGACTCTTGGCTTTATGGAATTAACATGACAGATAAACTGGAACACATCTTCGTTTGTGATTCATCCGAGAGAAGCTGAGCCAGCAATAAAAAAAGCATTTGAACCCTTCAGTAATAATAAGATTCTGAATCCCACCTCTTGCTGTAGTGTGCAATTATGTCTTTTTGACTCAGTCTTTCTTGTCATGCATTTGGCTGCAGGATGTTTACCTAAGTCATTGATGCCAGCAATCGGAGAGGAAAGGTTTAGAGAATGAACAGCAGCCCAACATAGACTGCATCTTTCTTGCATCACTCCCGAGATGTTTTATTACCCCTGATGGTGTTTATAGCAAAATAATACTCTGTACGTTGATTTTATCAATATTTCACTCGTTATGATCTATAATATGGCACAAGAAGGAATAACTAGAAAATAGCAACACAGCTCAGCTCAAAGAGGTGATCAGATCTGCTGTAGGTAGCCATGAAACAATTTGCAGTACTTTTTATATAAATATATATATATATACACACACACACTTGCATTTTTTTTGTCTGTAACTTAACCCATCAAAAGAACCATGTATAATCTAGACTCCTCTGTGTGTTGATCCCAGATGTCAGTTTTCCCTTCTGTAAAAAGCTATTGTTCCTTTAAAAATGTAATCTTTTGGAAAAGTGGATTCCTGGAGGCAAAAGGAGGAGGAAAAGGTAACATCCCTTCCAGCAAAAATTATTTTTGAAGATGCAATGACTTTTGTCACAAAGTGTTCTGTTATTTCACATGGTTGTGTGATTTTATATATAATATATGTATTATATATAATATATAATATCACTTAAATTTAGACAAATTTAATCACCTAGTTTGATTAAGTTTCATAGTGCCTTTTTCACATGAATCAGCTTACAATCTGCAATAAACAGTATTTCTTGTCTGTTAAATAGTTGTATCTTTGTGGCTACAAAGCTGGTATTGAAATCAAAAAGTGTTCTTGATTTTTGCCATTAGTTTGCTCTTCCTCTGCGTACAAGGGAAAAAAAGATCCTATTCATTTTTCATAAAAGAAAAATTAAAATCTTAATAAAGGTGTTTAGTGCCATTTATTGTAAATGTCCTTACAAATACTGCTTCCGTGTGTGTGTTATGTGCCTGTATGTTTTTATATTTTATATACATTCTTTATGCCCGTGAAAAGTACATAGGTTCTACACCTGTCAGTCAAACCTAGTCTTATCCAGAAATGAACTGAGAAGGGACAAAGCCCAAACTGCAGATTGCAGCTGCCCCAGCAGTCACTAAGAAACGAATTCTTGTCTCACCCAGTGAAAGAAAGAGTGATTCCTGGTTGCTTTTTCCCTACAGGAAGCACTTGAACCAGGACACCTGCATGGTAACTGCATCCCTTCAGCCTATATATGTGTCTCTGGAGGGGTGGAATTGTCTGTCTCGCTGTCTGTCCTACCATTAAAGGTCAAGCCCAGACTTCCAAAGGCTTGATGTATTCTGTGATTCACCTTTAAAATTTCCTCTTCCCTGCTCTCTCTAGTAAGCATCCATATCTAGCCTGAAGAGTGTTCACTGTACAGCAAAGTCCCGTACTCTGGGTGGTGAAGGACTAAGAAAGTAAAGGAGGCTTTGAAGCTGCTCTTACCTAGATGTTTCATTACTTGTAAGTACAGAAGTAGGCAACTTGTAAAATGGTCTTTGAAACTCATATTTAAGAATGAGAGTCACTGTATTTTCTCATGAAAAGTACCTCTGACTCTATGAAAGGCAGTGTGGTATTATCTGCACCTTTGTTCCCCTGTTAATCACCAGACTATGAAGGCGGTATCTGTATTCTCTGCAAGCTGGCTCCAGCATCCCGTGCACGGTTTGCCTGTGCCCCGGAGGGTTGCCGGGAAGCACCCCCGTGTCGCAGCTCCCAGGGGAAGGAGGTGGCTTCACCACTGGCTGCCTTGGAGCTGGGCTTCTGTGGAGCTGTTGGACAGAAAGAGCCGGACAAGTCTGGATGTGGGCAGTGGGCTCAGAGGCATCTGTGGGGTATCTGGGAGGAAAACTGGAAACCCCTTCCCGATACTGAAGGGCTAAGCAGAATAATCTGGGGTGGTGCATGGGCAGGTTGGTTTCTTGTTTCTGTGTTTCATTGTCTCAGGTTTTGAACTACTGATGGTTTATCAACCCAGCACAACCCCAGTTGTCTTTTACCCTTTACCGGTGCAGAACTGGACTGTGCAGCTTCTGTGTTACAGGCTGTGAAACCTGGACGGTGTTAAGGCAGGTATTTCCCTTTTTGCTGGAATTTCCTTGGTGGTTTAAGGCACCCCAGGGAGCTTCACTCTGCTGCACAGGTTCTGAATTTTCAGCTTGTTGGCAGTTATGCCATGTCCTTTTGATTTCTCATGTGTTGTTCAAAATTGTGTTTTAAACAAAACCAGTGGTAAAATGCAGTGTTTCATTCAAAATGTTTTCCTTGGGATTTGAGCAGTGTGGATTTTTTTTTTACACTAATATATTAGAAAGGTGTAATATGTGAAAAGTGTCTTTGAAAAGGAAACAAAAAGGTACCGTATTAGATGTGGGAAAAGGATCTGTATGTGGTAACACAGGAACTGTTTCACTCTTTTGCTGCCATGGAGTCTGCCTTTCTAACTGGGTGGAGGGAAGGAGTTTTAGCAGCGTACGGTCACTCAGCAGCTTTACGCTTCCTAAGCACATCCCTTCTAACATCAGCAAGGCTCTTCTTCCCGCGCCTCAGCCTGCTTGTTCCCGTGGGATGCCAGGGGGAGAGGAACCCCCTGTGAAACCTCAGATGTAATTCAGCAAGAACACTTCTGCCCACTATTGATGCACCATCCAGCAATGCAAATGCTGAACAGTGCTTCGCTCAGGGAAACTCTGATCCAGAGGTGAGATTTTTATACACGCTTCTATTGCTAACGGAACTAAGGGAGCAAACAGAAACCCGTGAACAGCTACATGGTGTGGATTCAATCTAATTAGGAAATCTGTAATTAGCAGATATTTTAATATTCTTATTATGGGAAGTGAAGGCATTTTGAGCTGTCAGGTTTGCAGGGGACACACAGAAGCAAGGCACAGCTTGAATACCAGAGGCTTGCTCAGGCCAGTATCTCCACTCAGTTTCCTGGACTGCATCTCATGAATAAGGGAAAAATGTTCACGCCTGGGAACCCACGGTTCTGGCCAAGCTACCGTTTTACAGGAGCCCCATTTTTCTGTGGTGATGTTTCTCAACTGTGAAGTCTGTGTAGTGCCTGGAACGTGAACCAGCCCCGTCTGAGGATTGAGTCCAATACATTTCGAGGGAAAACTGCTGTGCTCAGCCTCCCACCTTTCCACACCCACAACAGCATTATGAGGGAATTTGTGAGTGTGTGTTGGGTTCTGTGTTTAAATATCTCACAAACAGGTTGAACTTCTACTGCAGCTGTGTTCGATTTTTGCTGCCAGGTGCCTGTGGAGCTGCCTTTGGCTCTCTGCTGGCTTCAGTTTCTCTGTAGTTGTGTGCTTAGGTGGCAGCTTTGGCCTTTTACTAATTCCTCAGCACCCAGACCAAAACCAGTAGGAGGACATTAGTCTGCGCTTCTACTTCTTGGTAATAGTTGTAGATGAAAAGAGGAGATGACAGAAAATAGGGAGACTCCCTCGATGCTTCCCAGCCCCCGCTGCTGGCTGCCCCAGCAGCAGCAAAGCTGCGCCGCCTGCTCCCGTCCTTCTCAACGGCAGGAACGACCTTTGCCTCTCACAAGAAGTGGCTGAAAGCAGCAGCTTTTGCCTGCCTGAATGGAGCTACTGTTTCCAGACAAGCCCTTTAAAAATTCAGAATGGGGAGGGAGGGGGTGTGACCGTGGTCAATGAACTGAGGGAGGGAAGGGCCGTTTTGGTGCTTGAGATTATGATATTGGGTATTTCACAAGAAGCATCTTTGTCTCCTTAGGCACAGACAAATACCCTGTAAAATGAGGTAAAGCACAAGGAAGGCTTCCCAACCTGTTCTCAATCCTTGGGTGAGGCTGCAAGGAAACCATTCCGAAGATTTGAGCAGGGTAGGGCTCACTGCAGGCCCCATCCTGGGAGAGACAGCGCTTTCACACACGGCTCTAAAAGCATCTTGGCCCTTCTAAACCACGTCCTTAGGTTTCCTTGCTTGTTCCTTCCATAGCAGCACACGCAGCATGAGGCACCAAGGAGAAAACCTGCCCTGGTTTCAGCTGACGGCCCCTCGCTGTGCAGAGCTGCTTTTCCATACATCTGGGTCAGTAGATGCTGAGAGAGCAGCAGACCAACATGGAGCATCTGTGGTGTCAGCAGAGCTATAGGCATGAAACCTGGCAGTCCAGAGACCCATTACAAAACCTGAAGCTTCAGACAGTGTTGTAGCTGCCGTGACTTGAGAATTTTATTTTGACAGATGCTGGAAACCATATCAAGGTGCAGCACGAGTCCAAAACAGCGTTCATTTGGACTTGCTTTGAAGGAGTGTGACAAGGTAAACCCAGAAGTCTGATAGGTTAATTCAGGCTACAAAGCTCTGCCCGAGTCTTCTGACCCACGCTGTCTCCCAGACACTTTCACTGCTTTACTCATGTCTTCAGCTCTGGGAGAGGTGGTTTCCCCTGCCCTCCCAAGACCCCCAGTTACGCAGTTTTGCGTCCTACGGGGCGTAGGAAAAGGTATTTTTCTGAAGGAGTTTTCATTGTAATTGATTCTGTGATTAAGTAGCTAGTACTGGAAAAATACCCACCTGTTACTGCGCAAACAGAGTCATTTTTTTGACACATGTTCCAAAGCTCCCCAGTAAGTTCCGGCTATTCCATCAGTATCGTTTGCAGCAAGGGGATCTGGGCACCTTTGGAGCACTCTCCTGCCCTGGCACGTTCAGCTGAGCTGCTGCTGTTGCAGCTCAAGCCCTCACTGTGATATTTGCTGTGCCCGTGAAGGGTTGAAAAGGGACCCGCTTCCTCTGGGCTGGGATACAGAGCAATGGAGAGTCGATGGGCAGGGGCCAGCGGGAAGTGAGAGCAAGAACAGGGGAGGGGTTGGGTTCCCCCCCCCAGCTACTTCTGTAGAGGGATGTGAACGTACTTTCTGAGTAAATGAAACTCTGAACTATATTGATTGGAAAAGCACAAAGGCAAAGTCTGAATGGTCAAGGGCTCATTTATAATTCTGTCTTCTGTTCAAATCAGACCAGACCAATCTTGGCTGTTCCTACGGAAGGGGCAGGTCTTCCAGCTGAGGTGCACTGGTGAAATAAGAGAGAAATGTGTTCCCCTGAAGCCTCTCTTGTTAGCAGTCTGCTCCCTGAAGACAGGGCTCTCTGCCCTTTGGCGTCCGGCTCTCTGCCCTTTGGCGTCCAGCTCTCTGCATCGTGTTCAGAGAAACAGCATCTCTGCTTTAGGACTGGGCTTAATGGAAACGGTGGAAATAGTATTAGATACAGGGAAAGTGAAGGGGGGGGATAATTCATAGCATAGTCATGGAATGATCGGAGGTAGTCTTGTTTCTTCAGTGCCCTTCACGAGGAGCTGTTTTATTTGGGGAATTATGTGAAGTCTGTGCAGATTTGCCTCATACAGATGTGACAGTTTGAAGGGAGTTTACCACTGTAACCAGTAAGAGGGTGAAGTAGATATTAAAGGAATATACACCTGTCTACCTGCTACTGGAATAACTCACTGGAAGAAAAAAATGCAGATATCATCTGAAGGGGGTTATCAGGCTCCTGGAAGTAGCTGAGCTGCTAGTCACTTCTTCCCAGGTAAGCAATCCCGTGTTTTTACTTTCTGTTCAAGTTTGTTTTGTTTACATCAAGTACCATTGCTGCTAATTTCCAATGAGGTGAAACAAAGCAACAGGTTACAAAAATGCCATCAGCATCCATGTCAGAATCATACAAAGACAAAAAAAAATATTTTTATATATATATATAGCTAATTATTCTGACTAGAACTGAAACTGAGAGTGAAAAATCTCCCCCCACCCTGACCCTAAAGCTGCTGCAGGAATCTGTACTCATGCTTTGGCAGACATAACTATACAAGACCATGCAGCACTTCAGCAGAGATAAATTAGCCTTGATTTAGTGTCTCCCTCCCATCATTGTACACACTTTTTCACCAGGTGAGGTGGAAGTAGAGGCACAGCCTCTGAACACAACAGAGAAAGAATTGGGCTGATGCTCTGAGTAACAAAACACAGGTAAACAGCCTCCCTCCCTTAATTATCAAAGCTCTAATTTATAAGCTACTGAAGCATGCACACAGTAATCTTTTCATTTACTTTGAGGCAATATGCCCAGTGGAACCTGTCTTATCACCACTTAATTACTCCTGTTTACCTGTTAGCGTTAATGATCTAATATTCCAGCAACAACCATAATGAGAGCCTCACATCAAGAGGGAAATATCACTAGAAACAAATGCACCCCAGTCGTTCACCATTTGTCATTTTTAACTGAGGATGAGAGCTGTTGGAATCATTCAGGTGGATAATTGATCTTTTTGCTGAAGACTAATTTTCTGTCAGTAAGGAGCTGTTTTACCACAACTTCTCTATTGAGAAGGACTGCTTTTGTCCAATTAATGTTTGCTTCCTGCCTTCAGACATCTCTCCCAGATGTGTTTATTGAGAGATTTTCCATATCTGTAGCTGCACTATCACTATACCATGTACTCCATAATGCATGTTTAGTCTAAGGTGACACAGTGTTGTAGTTCTTTAACTCCCAAAGAAGTTACGTACTTGGTCAGCTTTCTCTTCTTTAATCCATTTTTACTCCTGTAAGAAAAAAAAAAGAAAGTGTTTTTCATTCATTAAACTATTGTATAGTCTTTATTCAAAGTTAGTATTGATTTAAGAACATGTTTTCTGGTCACCAACATTCTCTGGATGAGACTGGTGATAATATCCTGGAGGTTTTGAAGCTGACGGCAAGATTTCCATTGCCACCAGTGGGAAGTGTTTCCCATTCTGTGGCTCTGGGAACGACCTGCTTGGGCAAGGGAAAGCCTGTGCCCAGCACAAGCAACGGGTCCTCCACAAGCCCTCACCCAACAGCCATGTAATGCACTGTCTTCACATGACTTGTAAGTGACAGAATTCAACAGTGACACTCGCGAGCAAGCTTAGGAGTGCATTAAGCATTAGTGTAACCCAGCAGACATGGACTTGCCTGCACTACACTAACTACCACCACGTGGTTTTTTGGAGGCAGGGTGTGTGTTCATTTTGTTGTTGCCACAAAAAACTTAAGCCATCAATCAGATGAAACGCAGAAAGACAGAGAGAGTACCCTGGAATAATTTGGCTAGAGGTCTGAAAACACTGATCCCCTCTGTTAAACCAGCCGCAGAGCACAAATAGATCCCTGATTGATCAGAAGGGATTTTAGCAGTGTGTTTGGGTTTGTTTTTTTTCCCTGGGCATTAAATAATATTTGTTCATTCATCACATTGTAATAATGCCATTTTAAATTTCCTTAAGATAGTAAAATTACTTAGACATACCTTGAATCACAGCTGCAATTACTAAATTAAAGATGAAGACTTGTCATTTCAAAAGAATACAAATAAAGAAATACTAAAAAGTGTAGGGTTTTCTTTATTTTTCTCCCCTGCTGAATTTAGAAGCAAGGGTTTTAAAGAATAAATTATTCATTTAGAAAACATTCCATTTCTGGAGCAGCCATAACTTACAGTAATTTTGTTATCTTCTCAAGGTTTTTGTAGTAATTTTTGTAGTAATGTTTGCAGTAATTTTGCTATCTTTGCCTGCAGAGCAAACAAGAGCTACAGCAATACCAGCTTTACCCTAGTGTGGAGATGTACTCTGCAGAGCTTTACTTTGCAAATGCTATAAACCTCTTCAGCCTACTGTATTATCTATACAGATACTATCTGTATAGTATCTGTACATTCATGTGTACTATACTGACCCTAGTAGCATTTATTCTCATCTTCAAGGGGTTTTCCCAACAAAATCTTAAAACTAATTTTCCTAAACTATTCAACACATTTCCTTCCTCTCCCCTGTGACTGTCATAACCCTTTTAATGTCAGGCACAGTGGAATTAGTTTCAAAAAGAAAAAGGTATCTAAATGCTGTTCATGATGGGCATGCTTCTAAGAATGCTTCTCCAAGGAGCACTTCAGGAGGCAATAAAACAAATGATTGACATCCATTTCTCAGCAACAATTTCTTATGCTTTGATAGCCTCAAGAGGCCTTTGTTTCTTAGCATTGCAATTGTTTCCTTAATGTTCATGCATCTTTTAAACCACCCTGTGTGCAAAAACAAAGACACTTGAAACATCAGCTGGTGGTTCACCTGTTCTTCCATTTACCCTACAGATGAAAATACAAAGAGAGGGATTAATCTCATCTCATCCAACTTCAGCTCCTTTAAGCTTGGTCATCTAGACTAAACTAGGCAGCTTGAGCAAAGAGGAAACCTCTGAAGAAAGCTGCACATCTGGAAAGGTGAGTTAATCTGCATCAATGCATAGAGAACAAAAAGAGGCAAAGGGGCAAAAGATGAGGACAACTCTTTTTGCAGCAGTGCCTGTGGCAGTGGCCACCTTGGGCTTCTTGGCCATTGGAGAGTGAAGAGAATCTGTGACTACCACGAGAGCAAACTGGCTGCCAGATGCTCCATCGCTGTGCAGCTCCAATAGTTGAGGTTACATCAGACAAGGTACAAGTCAGTGTAAGATTAGCCTTGGAGACAGGGGAAGATTTCCACCTGCTCTCCAGCTGGTGCTTTTATTTTCATGGGAGAAGGAATGGAGCTTTCTTGAGTTGTATAAACCCACTCATTATTTTTGGTCCCACTGAAAACTGAGATCAGTCTTTTTCTACAGACCCAGTGAGACCCAGGGAAATTCAGTCTCTGAAATGTTGATGGCTGCCTGCCAGGGAAAAACCTTGGCCAGAAGTAAAGCTTCACATCAGTGCCACATCTTGTTATTCACCATACCTTTGGACTCAAGACCATCAGGAACTTAAGGTTCTTTTATATAGATTAAGCATTTTTAGATCACAGTCAATTACGGTTAATTGTTATAAGGTTTGTAAAATGATTCTGGTTCTAAACAGACCCTGTGGCTTTGTTGGTTAGGTACTTAAAATAACAACCAATCAGTCACTAAGTCTTTAAAAAGCATTTACAGACTAAACTATTGACTGCACACTCAGACGCACACACAATGACCCAGTTTTTACACTTTGGGACTGCCAATTTGTATCAGTGCTGAGGGAACTGTTGTTTGCCAACCCAAAACTTTACTGATGACAGGAGGGTGTAACAGCACCTTTAAAACCCATGCTGTTTGACATCACACACCAAACGGGTGGGGCACAATCAAGCAATTTTAGTAAATAGCAAAGCAGCAGCAGCAGAAGGCAATGCCAGGCAATGAACAAGTGAGTAACTGGGACAGAAGACGCCCAGAATTAAAACAAAGTGACAACAATTGCAAAGAAAGCAGAGAGATGAATGGGATGCCCGCTGTAAGATTAGCTTTTTAATCCAAAAATGGGTTGGAGCATAAACAGACATGAAGCGGGGGAGCAAGTACTTTGATACCCACATCCTCTCCAATCCATGTTCTAGTACAAGGAAAGTAGTTCTAGGCTCTGACCCACTTGAAAACAAAAGTATCACACAGTTCTCACGTAATAAAAGTTAGCATTGTTCGCACATTGCATACGGAAAAACAAGTAAGTCATTTACCAAGGATTAATATAAAGTGCCAGAAGATAATCAGTCCAAAGGGATGAGGGTAGCAGAGTTAGGAAAGCAAATACACTCTACGCCTGTGAGCATTAATAAATGACATACATAAAGATGAAAAAGTGAGGAGAGTTAGGAAGACAAACAGAAATCAGGAATGGGCAAACTCTGTTTAGAAAATCAGCAGTGATCTCATTCAGACAGGCGTGTTGCAGAGAGAAAAATCTATCCCTAGAGAAAAAGGGAGGTTTTGACTCGTTACTGCTCTTACAAAGTTTCTAGAGGGAGATGACTTCACTCTGGCATTTTGTTCAACTTTTTTTTTCCTCCTTTTTTAACTGATATTCATAACACAAGAGGAAAGGGTAAAAGAAATATAAAATACAGATATTCATCATCATCATCATCTCTGTCTCCAAAGCACATTTCAACTCTGAAGTTTTTCATCACACCAATCAATACCTTTTCTGACCCCAAACCAAGAGAACAGGCTCAGGATTACTTTGGTAAAATAGTGTAACAAAATACTCTGTTTTAAATAAGAGCTGGAAGCAACTCTCAATAACAAAACGGTGATTTATTTTTGTTCCATGTGACATGCTTATCAACTGTACCACTATAAGGCCAGGTAACCTTTTCTGCTCTTTACGTAAGAAACCCTCTCTACTTTACTTGCTCAGAATAACTTACCTCTGCTGTTGGCTAGAGAAGCAGTTTTTAGGTTAAAATCAGACACTGAACTCCAGCATGGAGTGATGTATGGTGTACAGGATGAGTGAATGACTAAAGCTACACCCCTCCCTAAGTAACGTGACACTTATCATTCTGAAGGGGAGAGTTTAAAGAAAAGTCCAATGCTCTGGGCAGTTTAACACCAATATTCTTTCTTCAGGGTCAGCATAGAGCCAGGCTCCATGATATGCCCAGGAAGCCTTCCTCAGGAGCTATCCATTTGAGATGTCTGCTCCAAGGTACACAGTGGCTCTTTTCCTTCTCTCTCACCCTATCTCCCCTTCTTCACTGAAAGCAGAAAGCAATTTCTGGCCTTGCAGCTTACAGATGTTACTTTCTTCTTGTCAGGGCTTGGCTAAGAAGACTGTGTACCCCAAAAATGTCATCAAAAAATACCCTGACATTCAGCCTTGATACCACAAAACAAATCCCTGATTTCTAAAACCCAGCAGAGCATTGAGCTTCGACTGTACTAGACAAGTCTTTTTCCAAGTCAACGCCCAAGTGAGGATTTTTCTAAGGACTCTTTAAAGCTGCTTCCCCATCCCATCCACATCTGGCAGCCTTTCCATGGTACAAACCCCTGGGACCAGCATTACCAAGAGCAGCTTTACAGAGCAAGAAGCAAGAGATGTTGTAGCTGGAGGAGGAAGAAGCAAGCAGGGGAGAGCTGCTTACCCATGGTGGAAACCACAATGAAGGTGGGGACGCTGGGGCTGTTGTGGCTGAAGGTGGTCACGCTGCAGTTGTAGGAAGTGGCAGGGGTTAGGCTGGAAATGGTCACTACATGTGAAGAGACAGTGACGGGTTCCTGCAGACACAGGAGAAAACACACAGAAGTTTGTCTCCTGCAAACACAAGGGCACAAACCAGTGCTCCCCTCTCTACCTGTTCAGGAGCTGTCTCTGGCAGTCAGACCTGGTGAAACCAGCACTTGGAAACCCAGGGAAGGTAACCAGGGCCTGTCCTTGCAAACAGGCAGGTAGCCCGGTGGTCTGGTTAAGACAAAAATCTCCCTTTTTTAAGCTTATCTACATATCTCCAGACAACTGAGAGGAGGAAGCCTTGAACAAAAATGAAAGCAAAGCCTGATGGCCTTCTATCTTTCATTTCCTTCAGATACAGCTGCCAGCATAAAGCTCTGCCTCTTGTGATGATGAACTGACACTGTAAAATGGGAAGATGACAATGTCCTGGGTTTTCTTCTCTATTTAAACTGTTCTTGGCACAGTCAGATAATTACTTCCCTTTTCAGCAGAGCCCTTGTTTGAGAATGACCAGCACAAAGGACTTGCTCAAGTGGTTACAGACATTTTGGAGATGTATGTGATCCTCAGACACTCTGCTCAGTGCTCTAGGGCTGGAGATGGACAAGATCACACTGGGTAGGGACTGAGGCACATTCACGTGGCTGCTTCTGTGTCCCAGGGACTGCAGCATACATCTTGTCCCAGCACTACATAGGAAAGAGTCCCTCTCCCTTAATTACACTCATAGATCTGCTCTTGGGTTCAGAAACACATTCCATCCCTCACTCCAGGTAAAAAATGGCCTCAATTAAAATACGAGCTTTGCATTCAGGCATCATCCCAAGCAAATCCTCTGTTTGCCTCCAGCAAATGGCTTGATTTTTCTGCACGTGGAAAGTTGCCAGGATGGAGAAAACATCGTGGAGGGAAGAACATTTGGCAGGAGTGCTTAAGTGACTGCCAAGTGCTGAGTTGTCTATCACTTACCACTACTGCTAATTACATCTCCCATTGCTCCCTCAGAAACAGAGAGAAGGAAAACCTCTGGTAAAATATCCTTACTATTGACTATTCAAAGTGAAAACAGCATCAAGGGGGTGGGCAAAAAAAAAAGCAAAATTAAAAACCAACCAAAGAAAAACCCAAACCCTGAAGCCAGAAGTCTAGAAGTGATTCACGCACATTATTTTCATCACTTCTCTAAAAATTAACCAGCTGGAGTCTTTGGAAGCAAGAGCTTACGCTGTGAAATAACTGTAACTGATCAAGCTTTGACTGAGCTTTGTCAACTTGCTGAAACTTTGTAATACAAAGTTACCAACTCAGACAAACAAACAAAACAAAAGCAAACAAAGAAATGTGCAACACTTTCCCCCACTCAGAATCATAGAATGGTTTAGGTTGGAAGAGACCTTTAAGATGATGCAGTCCAAGCATTAACCCAGCACTGCCAGGTCACCAGTAAGCCACTTCCCTCTGCACCACAGCTACACGTCTTTTAAATACCTCCAGGGCTGGGGACTGCACCCTTCCCTGAGCAGCCTCATCCAGGGCTTGATAACCCTTTCTGTGAAGAGATTTGTCATAATATCCAATCCAAACCTCCCCTGGCACAACTTGAGGCCATTTGCTCTTGTCCTGTTACTTGCTAGAGGATTGAAGAGACTGACCCCCACCCCACTACAGCTTCCTTTTGGGTTGTTACCAATAAGGTCTCCCTTGAATCTCCTTGTCTCTGGGCTGAACAACCCCAGTTGTCTCAGATGCTCCTCACCAGACATTCTCTAGACCCTTCCTCAGCGTCATCACCCTTCTTTGGACCTGCTCCACCACCTCCATGTCTTTCTTGTAGCGAGGGGCCCAAAACTGAACACGGTATTTGAGATGCAGCCTCACCAGTGCGAAGTGTAGCAGGGCAATCACTTCCCTAGTCCTGCTGGCCACGCTATTCCTGATACTATTTCTCATACTTAACGCTCTTCATGATTTTTTTCTTTCCTTCTGCAATAACCATCCAGTGCAGCATCCTGGAATGAGAAAGGTCAGTACCATCTCCCCCATAGGTCCAGGTGACGTACAAAAGGTGGTTGTAATATTCTACAGAGGTTATCTCGGGTGCCACTGGTGCTGAAGGAAGAAGGCAAGTGCATTACAGACAGAGTCTAACACAGCTGATTACCAAATCCAGTAATAAACTTCTGCCAAAGGACACTCTCGGGAAGAGAGTATGGCAAAGACAGCAGAGACACGCTGGGAAAAGCATCGGCACTGGAGCACGAGCTGAAAGAAATGAAAGCTGGCATTTAACCTGGGAGATATTTGGAACAAAAATACATTTCTCCAGTTTGAAAAAAGCAAATCACGAATCTGCGGGCTGATACAAAGCAATTTTTTGTGCCAGCATTTATAAACGGAATTCAGAGTTGAGTCAAAAGCCTCAGCTATTGCTTCACTGGCTTACAGCACGGGAAAGAAACGACAATCGGTGAGAAACAAGAACTGCCACCCTGGATAATGTGGATCACTTTCCCACAGGAAAAACACACCTTCTCCTCACTGAGCTTGCATCTTCCTAGGAGGAAAAGCCCCAGCTCTGCCGTTGTCCGAAGAACATCTTTTTGCATGAAAAGTCCTGGCCACCTTCGTTCCCAGGGTGAAAGGCTCCCCGGCACAGAGCGCAGCCCCCAGCTGCCAGCCCCCCCAGCCCCGGTGGCAGGGCACACGGCAGCTCCGGGCTGAGGCAGAGGTGAAGCTGCTGTTGTCCCTCCTCTTCCCCACGCCCCCAGCTCCCGCCCCCTCCGCTGCTCCCGGCAGCGCCGCTTTCCCCGCCCTCCCGGGGCACGCGCGGTGCGACGAGGGCTGGTGGCGTCGCGGGCTAGTGACGTCACGGCAATGGCGGCGGCAGAGAGGAGGGTAAGGGGCCGGGTCGGTCCGCGCGGGGGAAAGAGGAGAGTTAACGGGAGGAGCGGTGCCTTCGCCCGCCTGCCCGCTCCTCCCTGCCCTGGGGAGCGTTTCGGAGGCGTTCGTGGCGTTTCTCCGGGCGCCTCGGGTCTCAGGCCCGCTCGGGAGCGCGGCCGCGGCCCGGGGGTCGGGAGCCTGGCAGCCGGGCCGGCCTCGGGCGGTTTCCCGGGGCGGGCGGGCGGGCTGGAGCCCGTTACCTGAAGCGGTGTCTCGTCCGTAAAGTGGGCGGGCTGTGGAGGGACCCTCGGCTGCGGAATTGGAGGCGGGGGGCGCCCTTTTTGTGCTTCCTCTGGGGGACCCCTGGGGCTGAGAGGCGCTGTGTTCGGCAGCGCCTGCGTGGCCGAGGTCCTGCCGCTGACGGCTGGGCTGGAATTCCTTTAGCCAGATCTGAATGGCGGGTTCCTGCTGGTGTAACTCCTACCCAGGTGTTTGGCTGGCACGGCTGTGTTTGTTAGGGAGGTGTAATTCTGTCCTTCTCCTTTCTGTCTGGAGATGATAAAGCTGCCAGACTAATCTCTCCATCCCTGAGTTTTTTGGGGTTAAAAAAAATGTCGATATTGACAGAAAAAGGCAAAGTATTTAATGGGATTGTGGTTTTTTTTCCTTTTCTGTTGTGTGCCTGGCAAAAATTCCTTGTGCCTCTACATGAAAAGCAAACAAAGCCCCTCCAAAAACTCCCACCCCAGACACCCCCACTGCCCCCAAACCTGTAAAAAGGATCTCGCTCTTCCTTCTCCCTAACTGTTCGTGTCACCTCTCAGACCCGCACGGGCATCTCTGAGACAAGTGTTCCTGGAGAGATTCGAGGGGGCATCGCCAGTTCCCTGTGCGCAAACTCGGAAGCAGACAAAATAATTTCAAATGCTGCTTGTGTTGGGACGTTTGTGCTTGTGGTGGTTTGACCTTGGCTGGATACCAAGTGTCCACCAAGCTGCTCTGTTGCTCACCCCTCCTCCTCTCAGATGGACCAGTGAGAAGAAAATAAGATGTCGGTTAAGACAAAGGCAGTTTAATGAAAAGCAAAGCAATGCCACACACGGAAACAAAAGAAAAGAAAAGAAAGATTTATCCTCTGCTTGCCATTAGCAGGCGGAATTTTCCATGTTGTCCTGTGGGAAGTTTAAGTTCAAAATGCTAATTCATGTTCCGTGGAACACGGAAATGGCAGAAGTGTGGATGCCCGTGGTCAGGCAGAAGTAATTCAAGGAGTAAACGTAGGAAAGCCACACTGTAGCAACCGACCCACCTGGGAAAACAGGAGAGAACCAGTGAGCTGTACAATCTTTCCTGTTCCCCTGCCAAAATAGTGGTGGTAGTAATTAAAGTGCACAGTTTTTTCTGAAGCAGTTCCTTGAGGGTTACTCTGAATGTCCCGGGCACAACTGGGCTAATTTTGGGTAAAGGTGCTTGGTAGAAAGGGCCGGTTCTGCCTGGCTGCGGTAGGCTCACTGACAGTCAGATGGTCATCCAGACTAAGCTTCCTAGGTGCTTTTTCTTTCCAGATAAGTGGCTTTAAAAGGAAGGATTGAGTTCTACAGAGGGGAGTTTGTGAGCAGCTCTACAAATGGACACTCTTTGAAGAAGCACAAGCGTTGTTTGCAGTGGGTGTTCTGTAGCAAGCTGTCGTACAGTGCTGTGGAGCCGGGGTACAGGTGAATTTAGTTCCCCAGAAGTTCTATGAAATGACCATAAAATTGAAACAAAGCCAAGGTTTCACCAGAGTGATAATAATTGAAGACCACAAGAGAAGAATGAGAGAATAATCACAGTATTCCTGTACTGAAAGAATTTTAAATGCCAGCAGTTATATTATTAAACATTAATCTGACAATTACCAGATCAAAAAGGAATGGTAAGAGTTGGAGAGTCAGGAGTGTGAAAGGGCAGTAAGGCTTCAGGGTGTTTGTGTTTGCACATATATCTTAGCTAATCAAGAAAAAATAAACATCTCTTTTCAATTGTGGGTGCTGTCGATGCTCACAGTCCTTCAAGCAGCAACGCTCATGCTCCAGCTGGATTACTGAGCGCTTTTGTGATTTCTGGAATCACAAAAATTGCCATTTCTCTCTGCAAGGGCCTCACTAGCAGCAAAGAAATAACCAAAGAAGGCTTCTGCGAACGTGCAGTAACATGTCAGCAGTTTATGGACAGTTCTGCTATTGCCAGCACCCCAGCAACCTGTAATTTCCAGTTAAGACTGGAAATAAATGCTATAACTGGATGCCAGCTGGTGCCCTCCCTCTGGCAGCGCTGGCATTCCAGAAGCCCTTGCCGGAGGCCACCGGGGAACCTGCAGTGAGGGACGAGATGGCCCAGATGGCAAAAGGTGGTGGTTTTCACAGCGTGGGAGGAAGAGTTTTATTAAAGAGGAAAAGATGACCCCTGGAAGTTCTCCCCAGTCAAAGCCTGTGATGTATTTATGACTTGACTTACAGCTGAGCTCTCAGCCCAGGGCTGTTTGCTGCCGTTAGCGGTTCACAGCAAGTGACGGTGTGAATGAGCGGGGACTTCAATCCCTCAGCTGGGCAGGTGAAGGGCAGCACTGGTACAGGGAATCCTGAGACTCTGCAGAATCTCTGTCCTGGAGTTTTTCAAGACTTGGTTGAACAGAGTTGTGGTGACTCGATCGAGGGTTGGCCATCATCTGCTTGAAGCCTGGAGTTGGACTGGATGACCTCCAGGGCTCCTTTTGACCAGCGTCTCTGTGTCAAAGGCAGATGACAAGTACAAAAGGGAGAAAACTGAGTGACTTGAGGTGTGATTGCAGAGAAAAGGTTTATTTTTAAGACCTTGAGTTTCTGGTTTTGTTTTATTTTTAAGGTCATGATAAATGGTGGAGCAGCGTCTGGCAGCGATCAGGGTACAGAAGACACCGAGCTGATGTCCACCTATGCTACAGAAAAAGGCACAGCAGAAAAGGGACAGAGCTGTTCCCTTCAAGGTGAGAACTTCTTCTGCCTTCTCCAGTACTCTCAGTTGTCCACACGAGCTATACTTGTCAGAGACATTATCTTTCTCCAATCAGACTCAATGACTTTCAGATTCAGAGGGGCTTTGGGGGAGTTCTGTCCTCACCGCTCTTCTGATCACACATTTTGGTTGTAGAACACAGGGAACAACTCGGCAAATGTTAGAAGCACTTTGACCTGGCACCAAAATTCATAGTATGCCATTTTTGGACATCTTCAGTCCCATTGGCCTTTTGTGTGGAAATTGTTCTGTTCTGTATTTTCAGTCCTTAACTGTTTCTGCATTTAGTTCAGTAAATTGGTGGTGCTGAGCACCTTCAGAAGTGGGATCTTGGCCACTCTCTTTCCCAATTTCCTCCAAGCTCCAACCTCATAAACTTAATTTTTCTAGCTCTTTTTCCAAGTCAGGGACTGATGGTTATTACTGAGTGACAGCTTTATGAATGAATTTCAGGTCATGCATAAAAACCCTTGAACATTTTTCCTTAGGATAACAATGATTGTGTTTTAGCTGTTCAGGAAGACCTAGCTGATGCCTCAAAGAAGACCAATTTGATTGTGTTTTTTTCTGTCTTTTTTCTCAATTCCATTGTTCCCCAAGCCCGTTCAACAATAATCTTGCAAGCAGAAACAGTGTGAATCTGAGCTTTTGTTTAAAGGCAGGAAAAGGATTACAATAAATCTGACATTAAATGATTTAATCTAGACATTAAAGTGTGCCTTCATGGCCTCTCTTGACCAGCTGTGTGGTTTTCTCCCTTCCACTTGATCAGAACTGTAAATGATAGATGATAATTTACCTTAAAGGGACTATAGACATAGAGTTGACCAAATTTTAGTTGACTGTGTTTGAGTTAATTAAAGCCTTGCTGTGGCTTACAACAAATGAACAGTGAATGGAGGGGCTGTAGCAGCCAAAAGCTTCCTGTTTTGAGATGTGTTTGAGGCTGGTGTTTCTGGTGGTGAGCCTGTTATCCCGCTTGTGCAGTGACATTTGTTCTCTCTGTAGAAGCCAGAGGATGGTGTGGCGAGAGCTGTCCCTCTGAAAGCAGGACAGTGTCTGCCAGGCTGCACTGTGTGGGCCAGCTCTTCTCTGAGAGGGTCAGGCGTGCTCAGAAAGAGCTGATTTGGCTGCTAGTTCTGTTTGTCTTACCTTTTTTTGTAACAAGCAGAGCGAGTAAGGCTTTATTTCTTTCAAGAAATGAGGGACTTTTCTGGAAGACTGTAGACTTTGCAGACCCTGGTGTTACCTGTAAGGAGGAAACCTGCTACATGGCTTCACCAGAGGGAAGAACGGGAAGGGAATCTTTGAAGCTGCATCATTTGTCCTCAGACAGAAAGGGGCAATGGTCTAAACTGGATTCAAAACCTCTTCTACACTTTCCCATGAAAGAGAAGGGATCTGTGGGTCACCAGCTGATGCATTTGCCACTGCTCAGATAGGTGGGAGATGGGTATGAAGAGAAGAATGGCTTGGAGTTCAGACGGCCATTGATAAAGTTGGAGTTGTCGGTCACATAAGGGAAGTTCAGATCAAGAGCTCAGTTCCTTTTGAGGGAACTCGCTCAGGTTTGTTGGAGCTGCACAATCATGATGGTTTTTCCCTTAAGAATTTCAGAATACGGAGTTGGTTGAAAAGGGGAGGTGGGCAGCAGAAGCTCGTTGTAGAAAAGCCCCCCAGGCTGTGACAACAGGATCAGCAGCCCAATGGTCTGTTCCCTGTGCTGCGTCTGTCTGCAGCGGTTTGAAGCTGCCGTGTGTACAAAGCCACCTTGTGCAAGGAGCATTTGGCATCTGTGTCCTGATGGGGACTGTGATGGGATCGTTCATCGCCTGTGGAGCAGGGGAAGTGCCGTGTTTTAACATTCTCATTTTGCTGTAAGCCCTGATGGTTTCTTGTTTGTGTTAGAGAAAGAAAAGGAAAAGAAATAAACCAGCCAGGTATGTGAAGAGATGAGCATGTCATTTCTAAAAAGTGTTTATAGCAGAGTAAAGGTTTTGCAGAGCTCTGTGGGGAGGGCAGAGGTGCCACCTTCAGCCTGAACAGCAGCAGCTGCCATCGAGCAGGACACTTATGAGCTTCTGTTTACAGAGGAGCCTGCAGGCTCTGGTCCATGGCTTCATACTATGGCACATTGTGAGTCCTGGGTGGCACTGATGCCTGGCCCTGGATCATTAGCATCCAGAATCCGTGGAAAGAAGGCACGGGGCACATCTACAGAGGCTCCTGATCAGCTCCCAGTGGGTTCTGACAGCAGCCCACTGGTTCATCTAGGCCAGATAAGAAGGAGCAGGGCTTGGGGATGTCCCCCCAGCACCCTGGGCTACTCCTACCCCATTTTCTTGCTGTGCACCCAGGGCCTGCACATGGCCAGGCCCAGCTGAGAGACTGCTCAGGAGAAGGCTGGGCTCAGGCCACTGCTTCCTGGCAGCTTCCAGCTCAACATTCCTGGTGCCTAAGGCCTGTCAGGGCAGTATATACCCTTGGGAATGTCCCTGCCCCTGTCTCCTGGAAGGCCTGGGACCTGGCCTGCAGAGCTGCTGTCCTGGCTGAAGCCCTCAGCCCCAGGTCAGAGCGTGTGGTGCAGAGCTCCAGGCACAGCCCAGCAGAGCTGCGCTGCTCTCCTCTCCTCTGTCCCCTGCGCTCCCCACCAGCCAAGTAACGAGGAGACTGAAACGTCAGGGGGGTTCAGCTCCAAACACACGCTCAAGGACACAGAACACAAAGGTGACCATCAGAAATGGGAGTTTATTTGATGTTATTTTGTGTTGTTTTTCTGAACCCGTTTCAGAGCCCACGCTCACGGGCGCGTGTGCAGCCAGGAGCCGGCTGATGCCATCTGCAGTTTGGCTGGAAAAGCCAGAGCTGCAGAAAGTAGCAGCAGGAAGACAGACCCAGCAGGGCCTGTTTCCCAAAGAGTGAGAATGTGAAGAATGAGGATCAGGACAGACCACACAGAAAAGGAGGAGATGTGTGATACTGTGGGGTGTTTTCCAACATAGGACAAGTGTTGATGACAAGAATCCTTCTTAACATCCAAAACTTGCTCCGCCGCTGTGCTTCTTGGCCAGGGACGCTCTCGTGCTGCAGTCACAGGGAGAGCTGGAGAGGGGCGGCTGCAGATAGGGCAGCAAGGCTGGAGCCCTTCCAAGCAGAGGCTGCTGTGCCCAAGCCCCTGGGGAAATGGAGCCCAGGGAAGAGCAGAGCTCGCTTCCGCTATGAGCTTGCCCTGGGCAAGAGAGCCCGAGAGAGCCAGGGCGCGAGTGGTGCCTGGAGGTGCAAGAGCAGCGGGCAAGAACTGAGGTGAAAGGGCACAGAGAAGCCTTGAAGAGGAGCTGTGCTCAATGCTGCAGAGGAAAAGAAGCAACTCCTGAGGAGCCCAAGAAGTCTCCTAGTCCCTGTGAGTCTAGAAAGGTTCCTCCCCCCAGATGCAGGGCACGAGGGCCACCTTGGTGGAGCAGGAGCAGCAGGCTTGTGGCTAAAGTGTCCCGAAGGAGCCCTGGCAAGGGGCCATGCTCAGTGATGCAGGGGCAGGCAAAAATCCCTCGGGGCCCAGCGCCAGTCTGCCCTGGGGGAAAAGTCCTTCCTGACCCCAGTGCTGGCCATCAGCGATTCCCTGAGCATGGGAGCAAGACCTGCCTCCTGCTCCCCCAGCCTGGCCATGCCTCCCAAGGAGATGCCCAAGTCCCATTCTGCCTCAACCTGGGGCTATCTCTGGGGCTTCCCAGATTGGCCAAATGTCCCCAGCCTGATTGACCTCAGGAGTAAGAATCCTCCCACTATGCCTGGCAGAACATGGCACTGGGACCCTGGCAACATCTCTGCATCCCATTTCTCATGGCAGCTGCCCCTGGCTCCCCAGAGGATGAGGACAGCGAGCTCTGCAGGGCTCCTCGAGAAGGCATTCCCTTGGTCTGGCTACTGCCAGCCAGCTGAAGAAGCCTGATGGCCTTGGGCACCTGCAGGGCTTGGTGGTACCAAGATAGGAGGTACCTGCTGGAGCTGGAGACCTCTCCTCATGGCCATGCCTCTAGTCACACAGAGGACACCAGGAAATCGCTGGGAATCGGGGTAGGCTTTCTCAGCCGTCTCCTCTTCAGGCCAGGGAAATGCAGCAAATCCTCCTGTGTGGCATTTCTTGCCTTTTGAAAAACTTCAGGTGTTTTTACACCTGCCCTTCAGGAAAACTTTTCAGGTGGTCATGGTTTTGAGTGATGCTTCTGTTCCAAGTACCATTTTCCAGTCATCAAACGACTCTTAAGCATCTCCCTGCCAAGAACCTGAAGTGATTTACTCTGCTATCAAGCACCAGGTTGTGTATTTTCACCCAGGAGGTGGCACTGTCTGCAGGGTTTTGCTGTTCTCTCACCTCCCTTGTCCTCTCAACAAGAGCCAGCTTGTTTGTGTGCGGGGCCAGCGAGCTTTCCAGGGGCGATTAATTTCCTCATGTCACCAGTATCTCACACTCAAACTGCTTTTAACTTCTGGGCAAATTAGAGCTTCTTTTGAGACAGCCTGGTGTCTGAATGTCAGCATTCAGTGCTTAGAAAAGGGCAGATCAGCTCGGACAACTCATTAGTGACTCCCATGACCATTTTATTCCAGAAAACTAATGAAAGCAAGATCCAAACTGGAACACATTATTATTTGGAGCTTTAAAAGCCTCCAGATTTGAAGAACGGCAAAGCTCTTTTTCTGCAGTTTACTGAATTAACTGACTTTTCTTCTTGTTTCAGCCTCTCCATGGAACAGTGAGCAATGCAGTGAAGTTTTTGGGTACCGCCACTTTGTGCCTGCCTGTACCAGAATGAGAGGGAGGTTGGGGATGCACTACTAGAAAAAACGAGGAGGGGATTATGAGGTAAGGAGAACCCTTTATTGTCAGTAAGCTATGTCGTTGGATAACTCATCTCACATGAGGCCAGTTCTGAGGAGGAGACACAAGGTCCCAACCTGCGTAGTGCCCAGGGATGAAGCTGGTCTGGGAATTAACTCCTCTCTATCAGGGCAAAGTGTTTTGTGGATAGAGGGAAGGAAGAGGTCAACTCTGGAAAAAAAATAATGCTTGATTTGAGAGGGATTATTTTTTTGTGATCCATACCCATTGTCAGCCATGGAGACAGGAACTGAGGCAGTGCTCTCAGTTGCCCCTGAGATAGGAAGCAGGTCTATTGTATTCGTGGTCACTCCTGCTGCGCTGCTGGCCTCAGCCTGTTAACTCCTGTATGTTATGTTTTGTTTTGTTTTTTCCCCCCAACAACAATGGTAGGAAAAATAAAGTAAGGTCTATCTACTGGAAGCTGGTGGGTCGATTTTCACCAGGTTTGCTTTTTACTTTGTTTTGTTTAATTGTTGTACAGATTGTTGGAATTTTAGAGCATCTCATTCTCATTCTACTTAACTGACAGTACCACAGATGAAATAAGGTGCACAAAAGTGGCACCTCCTCAAGGCAAGATCTGCCACATCGTGAGCCACCTCTGTGTGTCCGTGCTGTGTGTTTCCCTGACAGCGATGCTTTGCAGTTGTGAGGCTAGGAAAGAAGCTCCCAGGCTTTGCATTACCCCTGCAGCTGTGGGGTCCACCTTCCATGGTGAAGGAGGCATGACAGAAAACATTCGCTGCCCTCCAACTGGGTTATTTGGATCTCTGCCTTATGAACTGGTCCATGGGGTTCAGGGTATTGAGACTTTTACTCCTGGGGAGGCATCTGTCAGAGCTCTGCCACTTTTTCCTTTGGGATCAGATATGCCTTTAGTCCTCTCTAATGAAGAGTATTGTTAAACCTCATTAGGACATCATGACAAGCCTCCACATGGGATGCCCAGGAAGAAAGCTAAGGTCATGGTAGCTTAAGCTAGACCTTGTAGCACAAAAATCACCTGATTTTACCTTGCACAGCATTTCCATGTCATGGATCAATT
This sequence comes from Todiramphus chloris collaris, assembly GCA_025345505.1. Lineage (NCBI taxonomy): Eukaryota > Metazoa > Chordata > Aves > Coraciiformes > Alcedinidae > Todiramphus > Todiramphus chloris. Next base: position 5,220,245 of record JANVCC010000066.1, on the reverse strand, counting down.
TACTGTCCAGATCACATTCCTCTTGAAGCCTGGGATTTGGCTGTCATTTGCTTTTCCAGGATTAAACAGTAATGAATTACTTAGTTCCTATTTTTCTCCTTTCTGTCACCCACAGGTTAAATAAATCCTTGTTTCCCCATTGTGTCACATCCCTGGCCTTCCCTCAACCTGTCTAAGGCACACAGAAGTGTCTGCCCTTCCTCTGCCTGTGGGACAGATTCTCAAGAGGCAGATTTTCTTGAAGATTACTCTGTTCATACAGATTACTGGTTTTGGCCGCCTCTCTCCCCAAAACAAACAGAAATCAGGATAATCCCACATTTCTCCAGGTCCAGTTGCTTGTAGAATTTCTATGTGATTTCTCTACCTACTTAACAATTCAGCCTACCTTAAACTTGCTTTTCTTTTGATATGATAGGCAGGAGAGGACCTATTTCCTGCAGATGGAAATGGCATGATTATTCCCAATGATACAGGTTTTCTGGATACAGGGGAGGTAGGTTCATTGACATGACAAAAAATTCTTGCTAGTTTGAAATAACAGCCTGAAAACCTTAAGGTTTCCATTCTGGGAATCATTCTGAGAGAATTTACAATGTGAAGTATTCTAGATGGCCGATTTCTCTCTGCCCTTGGGCTCTTTCTCATGTTACCTTGCCAAAATAGAGGTATTTTTATGTCTGCTGCTTACTAAACTGTCTGAGCGGGCAAGGCAAGAGGAAATGTTGGACTGTGTGCATACCCTGCAGCAGCTTGAGCTGACATGTATCATTTCAGTCCCCACATTGCTCTCTGGGCACTTTATCAGTGGCTTTAGCTCTAGCCACGCTCATCCCTGGTTACACCTGAGCTGTCCAGACCACAGGAAAGCCCACATGCCTGTGTCCACGTACCCAGAGCAATCAAATTTCCCTCTCTAGAAAGCACTGGAACTTGCCCCAAGTCCCTTGCTCAAGCTGCATGTAGAAAACAAACAGGCACGAGCACTGGTGGTGTGGGAGGCAAGACTTGGGTGCAAGTTCAAATTTCTGCTTGGCTGATGGTTTGGACTTCCTGCTGAGCACGGCCAGGTTGAAAGAAGACAAGAGACTCACCCAAGCCAGAATTCCCTGATGCTTTTTTTCCTTCTGTCAGATGAAGAATAAGGCACATTTTTGTTGCTTGTTTGAAGGAAAAAAGTGGGCATTTCAGGCTGCTGCTTATGATAGCAAGTTCAAATAGAAATGATTTCTGCTTTGGAAGAGGTGTATCTTCTGCTCTAAAGGCTGGTAGTAGATTATTTTGTCCTGCTTCTTTTCTGCTGGTGGTGCCAATCTAATTGGGGCTATCTAGCTGGTTTGCTGGTGTGAAAGAAATAGGTGGTGGTGGGGAAACAGCACCACTTATGTGATACATCTCCCTTGGGAAATGGATCTACGTTGATGATCAGATACGCTGCTCTAGCTCCCTCAGAACAGCTCCTTGTTGAGCAGCTCTGTTCCATATGACAAGCTGCTTCTTATGGCATCATTGTTTTGTTAGCTAAGGAACTATTCTAAAAAAAAGCCCCTCTTTTATTTACAAGCAGGGGATAATATTTCAAAATAGGTATATTCTACTGACATAGCAATAGTGGAGTAATTGTTCATCTTAAATAATGCTGTTATTTAGTTGTATGATGATAAATGATGTGAGTGCCTGAGTCTTTGAGCAGGGTCCCGCTGTTCCATATGCTGTGTTAACACCACATCAGAAGAGGATCTCAGCAATGGTGGCTTTTACCACTGAAATCTTTGCACAATCATTTTTGCCATGTTAAAAAAAAAAAAAAAAAAGAAATCTAATTCAACAGCAGCTCTGATTCTGTGGTGTTTGTTTCTAGGCTATGGAAGAGCTGGTGGAAGTGGGAATGGCAAAGGCCATCGGAGTCTCCAATTTCAGCTGCAAAGAGATCCTGAGCAAACCAGGCTTCAGACATAAACCTGCAAATAATCAGGTAAATCATTCTCCAAGTCATCAGTGCTGACATCACACCTCTCTGGGGTGTTGCATCTGATGAAACATCTCTAGCAGTAAAATGCCTTCTATGTTAAGGCTGTGCTTTTTCTTGTCTGTGTGGGAATACACCTACACTTGGCAAAACCAGAAAGTAAGGAAAGGTGCAGAACATTCTGTGCCCTTCCTTGCACAGGAAGCTGCAGTCAGATGGGCCTGCAGCATTCCTGGGTTGAAAGTGCAACCTGCACCTTTCTCCTGACTGCAGCACTGAGCTTGTGCAGGCTGAGAACTGAGCTCTGCAGTGGAGAACATGGTGGGGCTTCCCTTTCCCTGTCCTACAGCCCCTAAGGAAAAAGAGGCTGGGTGCATAGACAGGACCAGAGCCAGGCATTGCTGGGATGAATAGGTAGGACTGGATGACATGAGAGTTGGGTGCTTCAGCTGGATGTGCACCTTGGAACCCATTGATACGGGGACTGTGAGAAGTCATGAAAAATTATGCAGGCAGCTGGAAATAGAGACTCACCTGTGAAACCTGTGAAGACTGTCTTGTTGGAGGCAGGTTGGGGAAGAAGGGGAAACAACGTGAAACACTGTCTGACCCTCTTAAAAACTCCAGAGCTGAAAAAAAACCCAACCTTTTCAAACCTGACTTGGGGCTTGGTAGGTCACCATAGTGATGCTAAACCTTGAAGGACCTTCTGCTTCTAAAGAAACTTTGAATTTTTTTTTAGATTGAGACTCACTCCTGTGTTCCCCAGGAAGAGCTGATTAAGTTTTGCTAATCCAAAGGGATCTCTGTTGCTGCATATTGTCCCCTTGGAGCATCCAACTGGCCACGGTGAGAATGCTTTGTGAGATTTATTAGATGTAGATTGGAGCCAATACAGTCTAAGGATGTGGATAACCCTCACAGAGTAAAACTGATGCAATTAGAAACATACTGACTAATGTGTATCTAAATGACACACAGACAGAAACCTCTCTCACACTTACTGTGATATTCAGTCCCTTAATTCATACCCATGTTGTTACTAGATTTTCATATAAAGGAGAAAAAGGATCAGTTGGTTGGTGAAAGTAGTGAAGATAACTCTTAACTGAGCTTGGGTGAGCTTATTAAAAGAACTTCTGACCTAAAAACCAAACAAAACACAAACCATCATATGCTTATGAAAATAGCAACTTTGCATTCCTGCTGAGACAAATGGATTAGGTTTTTAAAGGGATGACTTGAAGACATTTTTCTTTTACTCCAGTCTTCATGGCTTTGTCTGACCTGGGACAGGGCCTTTTACTAGAGCAGCTGTGCTTGTGAAGGACATGACAGCTGTCCATTCTCAAGATGAAATTTTCAGGATATCAACCAAGGAATTTCCTGGCCTGATCCCAGGCTTGACTGAAATGTGTTACAGCCACCTGTTGTACTAGAAACTACAGGCTTCTTTTCATAAAAGAAGAGTGAAGGCAGGGACTGGAGCAACAAGAAGATGGCAAATTAATGTGTGCAAGATTATTTTTTATAATTTAAATAGTATTCTTACACTACAGTGCTTGAGGGAGAAGACCATAAGCTATTCAACTGCTTTTTATTTTCACAGGTCCAAGCCTGAGGGTGTTTCCCTTTTTGATGATCCCCAGATTATAGAAATTGCACTCAAGTACAACTAAACTTTGGGCTTTAATGGGCATGCTAGCCACTTCGACACACAGCATCCCTGACCAGTCCTGAACTCTTGTTCAGTTCACTCCCATGCTGTCAGCTCAACTTCAAAGACAGGTAATGATTAAATGAGCTCATGCAATAATTAGGAAGGGTTTCCTACAGTGCTTTTCCTACGTGAGCCATCTCTGATTATCAGTAGAGCTGCTCTGTGTAACTGTGTAGGCACGTATGCTTTTTGGCTTTCAGAAGCCAGGCAGAACTTCTTGGCTGCAATTCCCTTTCTGTTCCTGCAGGTGCTCATCTGTCTCCAGATTCAAAGAAATTTTGAGTGTAATTCCCAACTCTGTCACTCCACACTGTATTGAGGAAAATTTTAAGGTAAGAGGGCACCTTACAAAATGATTAATGCTGTTAAACTTTACACAGAAAAATCCACTCTGCCAGTGGAACAAAGTAACCCCTTCATACTGGGCACTGCAAACCATTTTGCCTCTCAGATACCTTGTAGTTACTTCTTCATAAATGCAAAAAGCTACTTTAAAAGTAAAGAGCCAAGTCTCCTTCCTTAGAACACAACAAATAAGAGAGATTAACTTTTCCACCTTGTGATAGCAATACAATGCAAGGACGCCCCACCAGCACTGTAACTTTAGGACATGTATTCATTATTCACCACAAACACCAAACTATTGCATGCTTCCCAGTGCTTCAACAAATACAGTGATTTTCTGCTTCTGGTTTTGGTATTCTTTCTTCCAATGAACTTAGCCTTTTTGCAAACAGAAGTAACCTGGCTCTTTGGGAGCTTTATTCAGGTGTTTGAATCAGCAAGAGGAGATGGAAACCCTCCTTGCTTTCAGGAAGCAGTATTGCATATGTGTGTTGAGTACCTCTTCCTCCCATGTTTTAACAAGATTGGATTATCATTGGCTATCCTCTTAACAGACAGCATTTGATAGCTCCACTTAAATTAAAAGAGGGAACCTTAGCCAGCACCTGGTCACATCCACATCTGCTGGAATCCAGCACTGGGGGTTTATTCCAGCACTGCCTGTCCTACCCCAGTGGGCGGTACTGGGAATTCTGCAGGTATGCTGTGTGTTAAGATACCTTGTAACAGATGCATACCAAACTGCCCTCTGAAAATCAAAAGCAGCTGGAAACTCCAAAATAAATAGGTGGCTTTTTTTTTTTTTTGACTGTTTTCTTTGGCTACTTTGTATAAAGAGACAGTTAGTGTAAATAAACTCCATTTTAAGAATGAGAGTTGTAAGTTTTTTTGAAGTGAAAAGCTGTGCCTATGTAATTATGCCAACATGATTACAGCATCATGTAGATAATAGACTGGTTAGATACAGACTTACCAAGACCTGCAATTTATTCTGTTTTCCCAGGTTACCCACTGATATTATAGCATACTGAGGGCTTAGGAGTTCACAAGAGAGTGGTTTGGTATCACAGGGAAGTTTGGAGATTTCACCTCAGTAAAAGATCCATTATCTTTTGCAAACAAGGTCACTGGCAGATGTGAAGGTTACAGAGCATTAACTTCTCCTGCCCCTTGTAAACTGAACAGACTCCCATGAGTGTTTTTACTGTAGTTCACAGTTTTAGTTCTGCAGAGCTTTTGCCAGAGGAAAAATTTTTTCTTCTTAGCCTTAAGACTAGATCCTTAGAGTGTTTTAATCATACTCTGTGTTTCTAGATGCACGAATCACATGTTTTTTGGGAGACTAACCAAGGAATCATCTTCCATATATCCTTGTTTCAAGCAATTTGTAACACTTCATGTGTACTGAATCACAACATAAGTGGAATATTTATTACAAGATGGGAAAAAGTAGCTCACAAGCCTTCCGGAGAATAATCTTTGAGTGTGCACACATTTGCTTCCCTTATTATCAACCACAGTTAAATCAGGCCTTTCTATTTGTATCTTTGCTCTGCTCTTCTAGTAACATTCTCAAGTTGTAGCAGAATATATATTCCCTTACCCTTTAGTAATAATAAAGAAGTTTAATGAACCTGCATCTTTGGGATTTGTGAAAAGCAGTCTTTGTCATAAACATAAATCCTGATAAATTTTAGAGAAATGCAGCTTCTACTAGTTGTGTTTTTGGAGAAAAGGCCAAAACATCTGCTGTTAGTTGTTAATATAAGATGATCCCTTTAACATCACAAGATCTTTATAAGACAGTATACTGCTTGAAATCTTAGTTCAATAACTGCAGTATAACAGACTGAAAGTGCTTCAGAGGACACTGCTGAAATGTGTTTCAGGAGCTGTCTTCTTAATGAGGTTTCCTCTTTATGAACTGCTAAAAACTAATAAACTAGTAAGAGATTTGTATGTTTGGTTTATCATATCTACAAGAGTATATAAATACTGCCTTTATCAGTAGAATGGCTGCAGTTAAGACTGTGAATCTCTCCCAGCAAATCCAAAGCCCCATAAAGGAGACAAAAAGGAATTATTTTGTTTGGCAAGCACCTTATTTAACAAGCAGAAAAGTCATGCAGCTTTACAGAAGCCAACAGTAGATTTTTGCTCTCTGTTCCCTAGATGCTGTCTGCTTGTGTTTTTACTCCAAGGATGCCATTGGTGTTGTTTTCTGATAGAAAAAGTCAGTGCTACTGCAGCCCACGCACCTCCTGGAGTTTTAATGAGGTGTCTGTTAATCAAGACTTCTTGCCCTTGAACTCTCACACGTGACTCCGAACTCCTGTAATTGCTTTAGGCTTTTCCAGCCCAGTAGGAGAACAATGTGGAGCAGCACTGCCTGCAGAGAGGAAGGACAATTGTGTAATTAAGGTTCAGGGCTAGGATACACACTCCATGGATATCCTTTTCCAACTGATTTTCTTTGTAGTTGAGGTTTTTAAGTCTATAAAGGAAATGATGACATCTTTGAGCTCCTTTAGACTTTTGCAAGATGTTTCAATAACAGGTGCCCTAGAAAAGGCAAAGCAATTCTGTCAAATTGGATTTCCTACAGCAGCTCCTCTAGTAAAGGTCTGAAAACTGTACCAGCAATTGAGATCAAGCAGTTACAGTGTATTATACATACAGAATAGTATAGTAATAATACAGAAAGGTGCCTGTAACAGGTACTCTTATTTTCTCCCCCTGAACATGCCAAATTGAATAGATCAGTTATAGGATATCATCCTAGCTGCAGTGACAAAATGAGCCCTGGGAAAAGTGCTCTGCTTCCAGGAATCCAGACTAGTCAGGTTGTCAGCCCACAGCAGTGGGAGCAATACCCACTCAGGGCTGTGGCATACAGCCCAGCTTGAAATACTCTCTACTTCATAGGAATTTTCTAACAACATTCCAATTTAATCACAGCTATCAGACTTGAAGTTATTTACAGGATGTTTATAGACTGTGGTAGGCAGGAAGTCGGACTAGATGATCACAGTAGCCAAATAATAGTAAAAAATTCAAAACAAGCTAGAAGCCAGAGATTGTGCATTTGTTTTAGAGACAATAGATTTTTTCAGCTGCAGAGACTTTAGCAAAGGTAAAGAGAAAAAAAAATCTGGGCCATGTCAGTTACTGAGGAATAAAGTACCTTCTATTTTACAACAAAGCTGCAGCCATATGACTTAAAAAGACCACAGTCCCAGCAGCCCACGCTGGCAGTAGGCCTGCCTCTATAAGCTGCTCAAGAAGCACATTTCCTAGCTTCACTCCTTTGCCTGCCCCAACGTGTTCCACAAGGGCACTGCTCTTACTGCATCTAGTATCTCTAGAGAGGAAGCTACAAAGCATGCTTTCCCTTCCTGCTGAAGATTCCAAATATCCTCACCCTCTTATTTATGAATTCAGACTTGACTTTACCTAGAAGCTACTTGTTAATAAAATTAAAATGGCCATGGCAGGCTAGGGTAGGGACTTAGGCTTGTTTCACTGCTATGGTAAGTTCAGTTGACTAAAGTAGTCCAAGTGTTTTGTTGGTCAGATGACTGCAGCAGGAGAGAGGAAGGGACAAGCTACAACTGTCTGAATAGTTTTATTTGGTCTGTCAGGGCAGGGAACTGAAGCAGAGGCATTGCCACACACTGACAAGTTCTGGAATCTAGTCTTCATCTTCAGATCCACCTGAACCTTGTGTTAGTAAGCCAATGAACATGTAACCCACTCCCTTTTCTCTGGTTGTAACTAATTCAGCTGCACACTGCTACTGAGGTAGCCTCATGGTACATGCTGTGACACTCTGTCTCCACATACTTTGCAGGGGGCTGTAGAGCACTTCTTAGTTACTAATCCCCAGCCTGGATCCATGTCTAACATGAGGAGCCAGTGTGCAAAAGGGCAGAGGTCAAGCACTCCATAGACCTGAAAATACCACATTGTTGTAGGAAATTTAATTTAACAAAATTCACCATTTCTAGGGCACATGATATACAAGCCAGCAGAGAACAGGCCCTGCTAAAAACAGTGCTTCAGGAAAAGAACATGAGTATTCACCCAGTGTCCTGATTTCAGCTGGGGTAAGTTAAGTTTCTTCGTAGTAGCTCTTGCTGTGCTGCATAATATTGATCACACTGATGTTTGAGTTGTTGCCAAATGGGATTTTTTTTATTTCCCCTGCTCTGCCAGAGAGTAGATGCACAAGAAGCTGGGAGGGAACTAGCCCAGGGGATATTCCATACCCTAGAACATCATGCTCAGCACATAAACTGGGGGGATTGGCCAGGAGGGGTACGGGGTACTTCTGACCAGCTTGCTGGGGTATTGGTCAGCAGGTGGTGAGCAATAGTATTGTGCATCACTTGTCATTTCTTGGGGTTTATTTCTGTTATATTCCTTTTCATTATTATACTACGTTAGTTTTCCAACTGTTCTTATCTCCACCCATAAGTTTTACTTATCTGATTCCCCTCAGGTTAAACAATGACAGGGAGGCAGCACGAACAGACTCAAGTCACCATGACCACCTCTATGGAGTCAAGTAAGTTTCTTGAAGGACTAACAGTTTGTTACTGTGTGCCTGCTTCCTCAGCAGCATAAGCACTAGCCTTTTGTTGGAACTAGAGCAAGAGGTTCATAGTATCCCAAATAATTTTCAGTTTCCATCAGCTATGTAACAGTGCTCATAGACCAAACCCATAGATACATCTTTCCTAGTCAGCAGTGAGATAATTTGTGCCACTGGCCTGGGCCCAGTAAATGGAAAACACCTTAGCGTAGCATTTTGCCTTTGTATCACAGTATGTTGTCCCATGACTTGAGCTTTTATTGTACAGTATTGTGCTGGTAGAGTCAAGCCTTCAGTAAAAGTTCCAAAGGGGCTGGATGAAAGAGACAGCAGGTTATATTCAAGTTTCAGAGGGAAAACAGTGTAACAATAATAGGTAAGATTCAAAATTCTTTGCTGGTTAGGGCTGCTCAGGTTTTACGTCTATTAGAATTCCAAGCTCTCTCAGACTGAGCTCATCATCATTTGAAAACAAACATAATGAGAAACAGTAAGATAGAGACCCACTCCAGGAACTTTCTGCATTCAATCCTGCACAAAAAGTTCTGGTCCTTGCCTTCCTCCATCTTAAAAAAAAAATGTAAAAAATAGAAGACTGACTAGCATAATCATGGCCTAGGAATAATTTATGCAAATGAAAATTAAGTAGACTAACTTTCCTTGACCTGACACGAGTGCAGGGAGCTATGACAGAAGTTTACCAAATCTGGAGCAGCTTGGAAAGCTTAACTACAAATAGTCCAGTTGCTATTTCCTGGACTATAAAAACCAGCAGCATCAAATTAATCTAGCAGCAGACAAGCCCAAAGCAAGTGTCTCTTCACAGCATGCGTGCGTGTCAAAATTCATTCCCTTAGAATGTAACAGATTCACAAGGTAACTCAAAAAGTTAACTGATGGCTCTTAAACTGCCATCAGAGTAATGAACATACCACTGCAATGCTCAGCTTGTCTTCAACAACTTGTTCTGGTCCCAGTTGGAAGCAGGATGCTGCAGCAGGTGGATACTTGGTCTGATGCAGTTCTGCTGTACTTAGGAGCAGCTATCACCTGGCTTGTAATTGCACTTAGTTCCACTCAGAAAAGCACAACTGTAAATACAACTTGATTATTTTTCCTGCTTAAGAATTCAAAAGAAAGCTGTAGTTTTGCAGCTGTTTGTACTAGTGGTCCCATACCATGCACCTTAAACTAACACACAAGAATGGCATGGCCTATGAGAGAGTTTTAAGAGTTGCCTCAGTTTAAATGAGCAAGGTCCTGCCAGATTAAGGCAGGGCTCTGTACTTTGAGTGACCAAGGGCAAGGCAGAGGGAGGTATGACAAACAGTTACTGACAGTTTATAGATGACAAGCTAGGAGAGTATTATGCAATTAAAAAGAAAATAATTTGTCCTGAGTCAACCTTTTTGTGCCCCAATTAAGCAAAAGACTGCAGATTTCTAATAATATCTTCCACATAGTACCAATAAAAAACCCCATGATTTTCTTTTCCTGTTTTGGATAAGCTTCCTGTGCCCCAGATTTCACAACTCTGCATAAATATTACAGTATGCACTTGTGTCAGTCTCATGAGCTCAGCAAGGCAAATCCTGCCCCCCCCTTTCCCAGAGAGGAACAAAGAGCAAGATACATAGCATTGTATAAAAGGTGATTCCAGCCAGGCAGGCTTGTGCATTCGTGTTCCAGTATCACAAGTCAAGCCATTTTCTCCCCAAAGAGCATCAACTGCAACTTGAAATGTGCTGTTTAAGACTATTTGTCGTGTCCTACCACCAACTAGAAAGATACCAATTCCAGCTGCTTCTTGTATTATCCTCTGCTAACAAAAAAAGTTTGTCCAAAAAGGTCTCCTGCCTTCTCCACTGAGATAACTGCCAATTTTCTCTACCTGTTTTCCTTGATAAGTCAGTTCACCATCTTGATTTCCTACTATGGAAATGGGTATGTTCTGTTAGAGCCCTTTGCTTTTAAGATGAAAAAAGCCTGCTAATCTCTTCTTATTTGGAGCAGTGAGAGTGCAGCTGGAAGCAAAACAAATCAAGTGCAAGTACCAACTCTACTGGTCCTGAGAACATGGTTTCTGTCTCCTGCTTTTAATCTTTCCTATAGGCTGGACTCCTCTTCCTGGGTTGTGCTACAGTATCACGCGAGTTTAACTGCTGCAGCAGAGTCCTGAGGAAGTCTAGAAAGAGAGGCCAACAAGGTGGAGCTGAACTACAAGTTCTTAAATCAAAAACACAAAACAAACAACCACTTATCACTGCAAGAGCTACAAGATTGTATTTGTCTTGAGAAGTTTCTTTGATCAGAAACCCAGAGATCTGTCAAATCACAATACAAAAACAAATGCTGTGAACAGTTACAGCAGGAAGAGCTCAGTTAGCAGGAATGCTAGGCTCCGGATATCGAATTCTTTGATGTTTCCACTTTACCTTTTAGGAGATGAAAGGAAATCTCTAACCTTGTAGAGACAGTGTGGCAAAGTACAAGGATACAACAGCCATTTATCTTATTGTAATAATACCCAGATCAACCTAGATTAAGCCAAGACTTGGCTAGAGTCTAGAAGGTATATTTCATTGTATCTGGCCTTGAAGAAGCAACTCAAAATCATGAGTGACAGGTTTTTCTATCACTCCCTTCCCACTCCTCGTCCTTTGTGACAACAGCCAGCTGTCCATTGCAGCTTATGCAGCTTTGTCCCTTCACTCGGGTGCGTTTCTGTTTTCCCTCTATTCCCACTCTCCTGTTTCACCAGGATCCAAGCCCTCTGCCGGTTAACTGCTGCACTGTGTCCCAGGACAACCCTTCCCACATTCTTTCCCTGTAAGTCATCCAATAAAACACAGAGAGTGCCTGTTACAATACCACTCCACCCCGAGTGCTAGAGCTAGTCTTCCTTCTGCTGCAGAGCAGTCTGAAGTCTTCTCCAGTAAAATTCCTACTCTGAGAATGGAAAATTTCAGGGACATACTTTCATAAAGTTACAGTGAAATGAAAATAGAGATTCTGTTAGTCTCCTCATGTGCTATTTAGGAAACCCTGACCCTCAATGTAGCTTCTTGCCAGGACACACTTGCTTGGAAATAACATTTTTGTGACAAGTCAACATTGCCCCAAACAGTTTTCTGTCACAGCTCTGACTGATCTAAGAACATGAGCTGTTCTGCTTTTTCTGGATGCCTCTGGGCTTTTATTTATCACATTACAGATAAACAAAAACACTCAGAGCTGAAGCTTTTTGTACTTGCTTTTAAGCCTAGAATTTAAAGTGATTATAATCAATTTGCTAGGAGAATCAGCATTAGAGAAGAATATTGCTTAGAGTCAAATGCCAATTCTTTCCTCCTTCCTCACTGTGGTGTAAGTTAACTCAGTCTTCTCTGTTCAGCCTACCGTAAATAATTCTGACCAAAAATATGTTGCATCTACAGTCTGGCCTCAGCCAACAGTGGAAAGATTTAAAAGGAACATCTGAAAAAAAAAAAGCCAAAATCTGTTCAATATAATAATTAGTATTTATCAGAAAGTGCCTTTTTATCAGTACCAGGAAACCACCCATTTCACAAATAGAGAACAATAGCATTCACAGTACCTGGCTGAGTTTCTTTAAGCTATGCTATGCCATGCAGTTTCAGAATCCTACATTTACCATTTAGGTGTTGTTATACATTAACAGTTCTGGTGTCCCCCTTCTTTCATCTGCTCAGAAAGAGCTTCCTTTCTGCCAGGCCTACACAGCTTCCTTTAGAGGATAGTTCACTTCCTAGATCTACTCAGATCTTGGTGTGGGGGGATAGGAATAATTAATAAGAATTTCTTGCAAGAAAATCTGGCAACTGTTTTTACAAGTGCCCAAACACAGTTTGTGAACAACCTTCAGCAGCTCTCAGAAGGCAGCAATTTTAAAGCCATTAAGTACTGTGAGAAAAAACAGAAACCAAGACAAAGAACCAAAAAAACCCACCAACCAAAAAACCAAGGGACAAACACCCCACCTGCCAAAATGTGGCTATAAGCCTATTTTTCTGTCCTCCCAGGAAAGAGTAGCAAGTTTGTCATCTGCTAGCTCATAACACAGGATTTTCTTGGAAGCCCATTTTTACTGTATTTGCAAGTGGTAGCGTGTACAAGTACAGAATTCTTTCCTGCATCATGTGCTGCCTGCCTGCTGGAAAGGGCAAGTTTTCTACTGTTAACTTAAACAATCCCAGATGATGCTGTGCAGACTTTGTATCTTCAAAAGAACTGAGTTTTCTACTAGCCAAAGTATGCCATCACTTGGGCAAAATAGAGACTGATTTAAACACCAGTGTATTAGCGGTCAGACAGATCAAGACAGCTCTGTTTAGAGAGAGGCTCAAGCAGAACCATCCATGGCCACAGGTTCACCACACTCAGGTGTGGTACATGTGCACTAGCATGAGAACAGCAGATAGCCAGCAGGTCATACATACAAAGGTAACATCAAAAGCAGATGATTTCTTAGGGGACTGTAGCTTTCCTTGCTTTTGTATAACCCCTAAAGACTGATACAATGCAGCTACTCCAGCATTACTACCACTAAAGCATTGCTGAAATAACCATCTCATTACACATAGTAATGAAACTGTATTTTATTATAAGCAAAACCAGCTTTTATATTGCCAAGAAACCAGGACCTATATGCTTCTTCAAAGAGCTACCCACGTAGAAACTGCTGTACTTAAAAATCAACTTGTACTTCCAATTAGAGAAAAAAGAAAGCATGGAGTGTTACAAAAAGAAACAAAACCAAACCCAAAAAGTAATCAGAAATAAGCAGACCTCATTAATTAGGTGAAATCTGCTAACATCCTGGTCCTTCCAGACAACAACAGTCACTAGCTCCAATTCACAGTATTCCAAAATAGAAGTGACTGCTTGTTCAAACTTTCTGAACGTTTTCTGCTTACCAATTCCAGACATGCAGTTTGGCAAAGCCAATCTATTAGTCCACAAAGTGCCCTCTTCAAAACCATTTCAGCATTTCCTCTTCCAAAAAAAAAGAAAACAAAGTCACTGAGTACATATACTGCATCTTTGTGGGGAGAGGAAAAAAGGGGAAAAAAAAAGTGGGCGAGGCACAACTGAAAAAGCTACACAGACAACTCATAGGCAAAAGCAAAAGCATATCCAAGAAGTCTGGGGAAAGGCAGGCAATCATCTTCAGTATTCTGCATTGAAAGGGTAGTCCTTGTGAGTTTTGCACCTGAAGGAAATCAAAGAGGAAAGATTATCTCATGTCTGGAAGATAACTATAGGCAGCTGTAACCACTGCAAAAAAGTCAGCAAAGAAGGAACTGAACTATATAAAAGCAGGAACAGTTTCTGTTTTTCTTAGTGACACATTAGTATTTGTAAAGCCAAAGATTGAGTGCCTTTGTTTTTCAGGCTCTGAGCATTTCAGGTGATGCTACCTAGGTGTTTTGTAGACAACTAATTCAAGGTTTCACTGTTTACTGCCAGAAGACCTGTTTTTGCAGCCTTCCAACAAACATGGCAACTCCGATGCCTAATGCCAGATGTGAAAATCCTCACATCACTATTTGAGTGTTCTCCCACTTCCCAACCATGCCTGAAGAATATACAGTCATTTTTATAACACCCCCCAAGGTTCAATGGCAGAAAGACAAAATACCACGAAGTTAATCAAGAATTTGAGTCTGCATCATGCTCACCATCTCCAATAAGGACAAAAGTTTTGAGTAAAAAGCCTCCTGTTGTCATTCCAGCTACAAAAAGTTTCTCAGAGTAAATTGAAAATGAACTAGAAGTTTGCTTCATCCTCATGATTTGGTTCATAACATGGATGTTTAAAATCTTACCCTGCAAAGTTATTTTGAGGACCACCCCTTTGGAAATTGAGTCTGCATAACCTGAATTTCAACCAAGCCTATTATCTATAATTTGCTATTCCACACTATGACATACTGATAACAGCTGGAAAAATATACTACTGCCACTTACGTGCTCATTGCACAGGCTCTCCAGTTTCTATTAAAGCTGAGAATAGTTGTCATCTCTTCTTTAGTCAATTCAAAGTCAAACACCTGGCAAGAGAAACAGGTGAAAATCAACTCTTTGCTTACACTCTTCGTGGTGTTCTTTTATTCTGTGGGTTTTTTTAACAACTTCGCAGTGCTTGTTGAAAGAAGTGCATGTTTATGAAGTTGTGAAACAAGACAGCTCTGGATTTTTCAGCCTCCACTAGCTGAAGTGGGGAAGGGGCCTTGAGCAGGGAAAGGGAAGAATTTAAAAAAACCACTATCAAGTTGCAGTTACATGTAGCCATTGTTTTAAGAAGTCTGAAGAGCACTTCGTGCTGCAGAATGCCATCATCCTCCCTTTGTAAAAGATGCACCTTTCTGCCCTCTTCCAAAGCAACAAGACAGTCATATTCCACCTGATGCAACTAAGTTTCTTCCAAAATCCTAAAAATGGTTTCAGTCAAGGACTAGTGAGCCAAGAGCAGCAACATGCCTTATAGACACCAGGACTATTTTATTAACATTGCTGCCACTACAGAAGTTGTTTGTGGTGTGCTTGGGCCCCGAGCAAGATGTCGGGCAACTCATCCACATGACAAAGCAGGAAGCATCACATGATGTGATTGCCAAGATGATCAGCATAGTGTTTTCACAAGCTCTGTGTACTCGTGCTCTGCAACTGTTAACCTTAAGTTTACCTACCTTTAATAGGTAAACATACAAAAACAGTCCTCTTGCCTGAGGAGGCATTTGAAAAGGTGAGAAAGGATCACTGCTGGCTGTGCAGGGGGAAGGCACTCTGTCCCTGAACAGGCCGTGCACTTCAGGACCCACCTTGAAGTTCTCCACAATGCGCTGTGGTGTGACAGACTTGGGAATCACAATCACATTTCTCTGGATATGGAACCGAATGAGAACCTGAAAGAGGAATAACAGAGTCAGGAGGAGGACGATGGCTTTTGCTCCATAGACAGCAGAGCCTCTTCCAACACATTTTTTTGCTGTAAACCATACAGTTCAGCAGAATGAACCAATTTCTGCAGAGCTGCATTTCAAATCATACCTGACTTTTAAGCAGCACTTTCTGAAATGCTAACAGAGAAGTGGTGTAGCCCCACACACAAAGCCTCCTTTCTCCTTTCCTGTTCAGTTTAGTGATACTTGCCTTCCCACTTAGACTTTTGGTGGGCTATACAAGGGTTCACTTCTCTGCAACAGAACCTGAGAAGACTGAAATGTGACAGCTTCTGAAGACAGGTCATGACAATGGTTCTTAAGGAGAGTGAAAGAGCCAGGCCATATCGTAAGCGAACCTGCAGTGCTACTTAATGCCACAGAAGAGCACCCTAGGTGACAGGGAATGAAGAACCAGCCTGGCCTTTACATTGTCCTTTGCCATCCTGTGTTACAGGAAGGAACACCCCCTGTGTGGCACCTACGTACCTGTGCTGGGGTTTTGTTGTGCTTGGCTGCAATCTCTTTGATCTTGGGGTCATCCAGAAGGGAAGGATCCTCTGGCTTAGCCCTACACAGAGGGAAGAAGGTCAGTGGCAAGAAACATCCATAGATCCAACCTAGCAGAGACTGGTATCTGGATGAATAATTAAGAGTGCATTTGTAGTCAGAATCTCAGAATCATAGAATGTTAAGGGTTGGAAGGGAGCTTGAAAAATCAGAGTTTCACTCCTAATCCATGCCAGCTCCCTTGCCTATTGCAAAGCAGTCTTACCATGGTCTGTCAGGAGAGCCCAGGGGACTGTACGCGGTCACAGCAATCCCTTTGGATTGACAGTACTTGATCAGCTTCTCCTGGGTAAGGTATGGATGACATTCAATCTGCCAGCATAAGAATACAGAGATTGACAGTGAGTTAAGTGCTTTAACATGTTCCAGGGATTAGGTTTCTAATCAAATCAAATGTTGATTTTTTTTTTCTAACTCTTAGTCTGTGCAATATTGTGCATCCTTTTTCTGTACAATCCCACCCCCTTTCTACTATTTGTAGTAGTTTTCCTTGCAGTGAAGGGTCCAAGGGCTGTGGCACCGTGCCTTAAAACTCTGCTGATCCATACAGTCTCCATCCTATGGAATGACCAGCTACATTAGCTGCTTAAGTGGGACAGTTCAGTAAAATGCACGCACAAGAGAACAGTAAAATCATGACAGGACAGCAGACCAGTAAGTACAAAGTTCTCTTTTCATCCCTAATTAAGCATGCTATGATGATTTTTTTATAACTACCATATTAACTTCAATACCAGGATTGTTTCATTTGTTTGCTTTGTGTCAGTACTCACACTGAATACCTCCACAGTCTGCAAATTGTGAGAATGGCCAACTGCTACAGAGTTTAGACCTTCAGCTTATTGGCCATTATAAACTTTTTATAAATGAATACACATTTACCATGAATTTCCATAAGAATCTCTATGTTATGTAGAATACAGACTCCTTAGCAGTGGATCTGTATACTGGCAAGCTAATGCAGTGTGGAGCAGGAACTATTCATGTGTCAGGAGGCAGTGAATGAACACTAATACTTGATACTTTCCACAGACTGAGTTTCAGGGTGGTTCCACACCTGGGAGCACTGCTGTTCTTTCAGCAGGCATCAGGAGTCTGACTGCACTGTCATTTGAGCCTTCTCTTGCCTGCTGCTGCATTCTGAGGGAAGTCCCTGGAAACTTTTGCTACTAGGAGGTGGAGCAAGAGACTGCTGGGGTCAGTCTACAGCCTTGAGCTTTTTATTTGTGGTTCTAGCTGCCTGCTGTTATCAGAAGCCTGCATGGCTGGTTTCCCTTCTGGGGCACACTGCAATATTAAACAGGACACAACTCAGATTATACAGATTTGTCTTGCTTCTGCAGCTCTAGAAACACAGCTACTCAAGAGTGACAGAGCATCTTGTTATTTTCTCAATTCAACAGGTAGAATTTATGCAAGGCAAAGTCATCCTTACCTCTCCACTGGCACTCAAGTTGGAAAAAACTTGAGCTACATTTTCTAGTCTTACATTTGGACCAGGTTGAAAAGCCCATGATGTACATTTAAGCACGTATCTTAAACTATTACAATCCAGTGGGATAATAAGCAAGTACTAAAGTCAGATTTTCTTACTGAACTAAGTACTAGTATCATTATAATCTAATTAACTACCTTGCCAAATTAATTGTTCATCACTAAGTAAACTCACGTGCACAACGACTTCAAATTAAGAATGGGAATTATACTAAATACAGGGGATTACTGGATTACACATGAAACATCAGCACAGAGAGAGTGTCTACAAGAAGCATTATCACTATTAGGCCAACAATTAAAGTGTTAGTAACAGTCAAGTTTCCAGTCTTGCAAGCACTTCTTCAGAAGTAGTAAGTTTTGAAGGACAGGGACCAAAGATTCATTGCTCTGAGTAACTTGATTACAGTAATCAGAGAGCTTGATAACACTTTCAAGCATGAGAGGTAAGGTCAGTGACCTCCATGCAAAAGACAAAGGTAATTATCAACTGCAGCAACAGGGCAATGGGGTGTGGCAGATGTTGAAAGGAACACAGGCACTAAATGGTGGGAAGTACTCATCTGCCTCTACTTTGCACTTGTCAGACCACATTTATAATACTGTGTCCAGTCCTCTCCATTCCCAGCCCCCTCAAGAGAAGGAACATGTACCTGGACACTTCTACTCTATGGCCTACCTTGCAACTCCTTCCTCCTAACCCTCATTAAAGTCTGTGTGCAATCCATAAAGCGTGTTCCTGTTCAATTCCTTCACTCATCAGCAACCTCAACTGGCCTTCTCAGAGGAGTTGCAGAAGTCATCCAGTTCTCCATTAGGGCCTCATATACATACATACACACACACACACACTAAGCTTTACTATACTTCAAGGAAGTTTACATTTCATCCAAGTTTCCTCCTGTGTCTGTCCATGTGTCACCCTCCACCACAAAAAAAAAAAAGATACTGCAGCTGCTCTTCGCCAGATTTCCAAGCAGCAGTACAGAAAATCCAAAACAAACAGCATCCAAACCAAACAAAAACCCCACAACAAACAAAACACCAAACAAACAACAGCACCTGGTGCATCCAGAAGTGCCTAAAGGCTGGGATTGAGAGAACATGCTGTGTCTACTCCATTCTCTCTATTACTTTATTTCATAAGGGCTTAATAATTAAAAAACAAACACAAGTCAAAAAACACCACCACCCAAACATTCTTTTGCAATCACTTCGCAGCTTACCTGGTTATTTGCAGGCTTGTATTTCAGTCCTGGTTTGTTCAAGATTCTTTCAATCTGCTCATGGTTGAAGTTGGAGATACCAATGGCTTTTACCAGACCAGCATCCACCAGCTCTTCCATGGCCTAACACAAAGTGGAGCAAAGTCAGCACCTAGTATATGTGACAGGGCTTGAAGCACACCTTCCTGACGTGGTTTATTTTTCTGCTCATGTAGAAAATAAGCATTTATATTTTCAGCATTTCAGGAAAAGCAACCAGAGCACTAGTATATTTGTGCCATGTCTCCCCATTCAAAGCTGAAAAACTCATTCTTGGATACTGTGGAAATTCACAGCAAGTCAGAAGTAGAAAAAACAATGACAACCAACAGTCCACTCTTTTGTACCAGTGTGTCCTTCCAAGTACTTCTAAACACTAGAGACAATTTAGACCACTGAAGGTAAAAACATAGAAGATACTGCAGAGAACAGAAGACATGACTCTTCCAGCATGGCTGAACCTACCTCCCACGTGTGCAGAATGTCTGTGTTGCTGGGTATAGACATGCCTTTGTCATCTGTGGGAAACAGCTCCTCTCCAGCCTGACAGAGACAAAGAAAATGCTTGAAACAGTTGTGGGGAGTTGGGGTAACACCAGCTGAAGACCACGATACTACAAACTACTACTGCAGGATATGCTAATCCCAATAAGGACAGGTACTTCTGGTGGACACAACATCATCAGGGTCATCAAAATACATACAGTAAAAACAACCCTCCACTTGCAGAGTTATAGCCAGTTTACTTCCTGTATTACAAAGATACACAGTTATATGGATATAATAAACTGTTTTACTAAATATGTACTAAATACCTGCTCAGGACCTGGAACATGGTCAGTCTATATTGGACTAGATCTGCTGACAGATCTTCCATGGGGAGACTCCTTGCTTAACCTCCTGGCACAGGGAATGTTAAAACAGCCCATGTCCCAGTTAAGACTACATGGAGGTACCAATTTAATTCAAAACCAGTTGTTTTCTACTGATACATTATTACATCACAACACATTTTCACCTGGATAGATCTGTCCAGATGAAACTCGTTTTAAAAACAGATACTATGAAAAACAGTTGATTTCAGAAGAACAAGTAGAAGATTTTGATGAGGCTATAACAAGAGGACTAGGCTTAGAAATACTCTACAAACTGATTGAGACATCAGTTCCTTTGCATGCAGTCAGTAAAAAAGGAGCTAAACGTTTTGGAATCCAAGTTCTGTGCAACACTAAGGCTCCTACAGCAAAGGTCAGATCAACCTGTACTGGATTAAAGGACTTGGTAATTAAAGACAGGAAAGGAAGACAGAAACACTCTTCCTCTGACTGCATAACACACAAAAGAAAGGATTGCTGTTGGGCAGCAAAACACAGCCCTTCTTTCCCACAGAGGGAGTCACATCCTTGTCAGTTGATATACTTTGGATTTGTAGAAGGCAACAAATGTTATAGGCAGTAATCAAAAGGACAGCAGTCTAACTTCTGCTTCAGCAGGGAAACAGGCCCCAAATTCAAGGCCTACATCTGCCATGAGCAAAAAGGCACAGGATGCTGTGCAAGCACAGATCTGAGGTAGGAATCAAGAGCTTGGCTCAGATGGCCAGAGTCAAGCTGAGCACCAAAGCAGTGCTGGTACACACAGCAGACATGATCTGCTGTAGGAATTACTGGGCTGTAAACCCATATACAGCTCTTTAAATCTGTCAGTCACAAAAGACAAAACCTAAGGGATTGCTGTTAATGTACCTTAAAACCAAGAGGCCAGTGGATGAGGTAGAGATCCAGGTAGTCCAGTTTCAGGGCAGCAAGAGTTTTCTGGCAGGCTCCCTTAACCAGATGCTTTTCATGAAATGTGCACCACAGCTAGAGACAAAAATCAAAGCACACTGTGACCTCCTGGGTTAAAGCTCATGGAACCCTTCTGTCCTGTTCATGAGAGTGCCCGTCCCCCTTGGAAGGTGATGTGGAGCTAGGTCATTCTCCTGATCTTCAAACAGGGCTTGTTCTGTGGTGGGACTGGCCTGTAATACTGAGCAGTATGCACAGTGGCAGCACACATGGTAAGTGGTGGCATGCCAGACAGCAGAAGTAGTCTGGTTTCATTAATTAAGACTGCATTTAAAAACCACCTACCAGAAGGTCAGCTACTCCATGAAAGAGGACAGCATAACTTAACAGGGAATGTTTAAAGCATCATCCTTAGCAGTAGCACATACCCTGTAAAATTCTCCATCCAGGATGAGGCAAATTAGAAACCTTGTCTCAGGAGTGGCCTAAGTGATGTTCTGAATGTTTCCATGCTGCACCACAGCACACAAAAGTACTGGGGGGTTACTACAAAAAAACCCTGAAATCTCCTGTGTTCCTACACCACCAGATCCATACCTTGCTAACAACGAAGAGGTCCTCTCTTTTCACAACACCTTCCTTGATTTTCTGCTGGATCCCCTCCCCAACTTCATTCTCATTCTGGTAGACGTAGGCACAGTCGAAGTGGCGGTACCCAGCATCGATGGCAGCCATCACTGCTGCTGTTACTTTGCCTGGTGGGGACTAAAAAAAAAAAAAAAAACATCCACAAAACTCTTAACAATATATATTGAAGAACTTTTTCCTAGCAAAATCAAGCTAAGAAATCCACACCGCTCCAAACAATATACCCCATTAAAACAAAGCAAAAGCCACCAACAGCATCAAAAAGCTCCCCTGTTTTCCTTCAGAATTCTTTAAGGCTGCATGTGTGTTGAATGCAAGCTCCGGAGCTTCAAACAGCTTCCAGCCGTTCCTCTGCCACCCCACTGCCAGGCCGGGCTTCGGGAGCCTTCGCGGAGCCGAGTCCCGTACCCCCGGGCCGCCCCAAGGCCTCCCGCCTTGCCCACGCCGCTGCGCAAGGAAGCCCCCGGCAGCTTCAGGAAGGGTTTAACCCAGCCCAGGGGCCTCAGCAACCGCGTCCCTGGGCAGAGCCCTGCAGGGGTGCAGGACGCTCGGTACCAAAAGCCGCAGCGGCCCCGAGCTGGGCAGCCCGGCCGGGATGCGGGTGCAGCGGCAGCGCTGCGCCCAGGCCCGGGGCGGCGGTGGGGACGGGCCCCGAGCCGGGCCGAGCTCTGACACTCGAAGGGCCCAGGCCGCTTTCCCTCCCCGCTCTCCCTCCCCTGCGCGGGGCCGGGGAAAGGGTGCCCATCCCGCACGGGCAGCCACGGGTACGGCCCCACTGCCAGCCCCGTTACCTTCCATGTGCCTAGCCCCAGGATGGGCATCTTAGCCCCGGTGTTCAGCTGCACGTAGGTCGCCATAACGCCAGACGACACCGGGAACACCACCACGGCGATAGGAGCAGCTGCCGACCCAGCTGCCTTTAATAGCGGCCGGGCCCGCCCCGGCGCAGCGGGCAGGGGGGGCTGGGGGGGGCGGTGCCGGGGCCGTGCTCTAGCGCGCAGCTGCGGGGATGCGCTCGGGGCCGCGGGTAGCCCACCGTGGGGGTCCGGGCTGCCGGCTAAAGGCCGAAGGAGGCCGTGTCTGGCAGCCCCGGTAGTGGGGCGAGCATCGGGCAGCGACCCGGGTTGTGTCAGGCGGTGCGTGAAGCGGGGCTGCGCTGAGCCCGAGTGAAGCGGCCTGGGTGCCAGGGCTGGTAGCAGCTCCCGCAGCCCCTCGGTGTCACATCCCGGCCGCCCCCCGGGGATGGAGGTAACCGAGGTGTCCGCCCGCTCCCCGAGGGCTGCTGGCGGGCTGTGTGCCTCGACCGAGGAAAGGCTGAGTTCTTCGACGGAGCAGCGTGTCCGCAGGGTTGGGATGGTGGCCCGGGCTGGTCCCCCTTTGTCAGAGCCTCGTGATGCTGTGTGCTCCGAGTAGAGAAGCGTGACTGGCTTGCGAGAGTGGGGAGAGCCTGTGTCCTGCTCCACGTGGGCAAACGCAGCTTCCCCTTCGAGGGCGAGGGAGTTGGGGCTTAGGAGTAAATTAGGATAAAGTGAGTTTAAAAAATAAACAGGCAAAAACTTGATTTTGAATGTTGGGAGAGGTTTTTCTAACGCATTCTGAAAGCTGCAGAAGAGGGATAGTGACTTTAACGAGTGATGCAATGATCAAACCGTCCCTCTGTCTTTAGGGACGTGCTGAGGGCATTTCAGAATAAGACGTGCAATTGTAATCGTACGTGGTAGGTGGCCAGTAACCTTACATCAGAAACTGGCTTCAAAATTTCTGCAGACAAATGTACGCTGTTCTGCTGAAGAGGCTCCGGAGCAGTGGAAAAACACCGACTCACCCGGGAGGCTTTGCTGCTTCCTCGCACATGTGGGAGAAGTTTCTTCGGGTGTGAGCGTTTGCTCCGGGTGCCTCTCCCAGGGCAGAGGCCGCCCGCTCTCTGCCGCTTGGTATTTTTTTGCTCCATTTAACCAAAGGCAGGCAAGGTAATTGGTTTTCCTCTTTAATGTTCCTCCTGGTTTGTGTCAGCGCCATCGGCTGTCCCCGGCAGGATGCAATGTGTTTTCCCTTGGAGCTCGAGGTCCGTTACGTAACTCGGTGCTTATCTCTTACTGCTGGGCTTCATTTTTCCCTGGCAGTTTCTCATCGGGAAGATGTCTCCATCTCCTCACGAGAGGCTTCAAACAGCAGTTCTGTATTTAGTTTTTGCTGTTGGTTCTGGTGAGTGGGAGTCTTTTCTCTCACGGCCGTAAGGCAAGCCAGCTTTCCTCTGTTTACCTCTTCCGAAGGCCCTGTGGGGACCGTCACATGGCAGCAGGGCCTTGGAGGAAGAAGTAGCACTCCATGTGTCACCGGGTGACAGCCAGCCTGATAAATCTTGTGTGCTGTGTCCCTGGCAGCTGTTTCTTTGCAGTGAGTGCTGGTGGTGAAGAACTGTGCAGGGGAAGAAGGTTTTTATCTCTTTTTTTTTTTTTTTTTTTTTTTAATTGGTTTTTTTTGGTTTTTTCTTGATCTGTGTGTGAGGCTGTTTACTGAAACAGGATGTGTAGTATCATGAGTTTTTCAGTTTGTTTTGCTGACTTTGCATTCAGTAACTAATTTCACCATAGCTGTGACTTTGGAGACCAGCAGCATTTGCTAGCTGAGAAGAGTAGGGCCCAAAGTAATGAAGTGGGTATGTCCTTGTGGAGGCTTCACTGGCGGAGACCCTGTGCCTGCCCAAAAAGCACAAAGGCAAATAAGGAGGTGGCAGAGTCACAAGGTGTGATCACCTCTACTTGTAAGGGAGAGAGCTGCAGGGGTCTGCAGCTTAAGGGCTACTGACAGATACAGACATAGCTTAAACTGCTGTTTTGAGGTGAGGGCATGTGGGTTTCAAGCTTGAGGGCAGCAGGAATTTCTGCCTCACTTGTAGTCTTTGAAAGGGGCACTTGCTCAGTGGGGTGTTCCAGCTGCCGGGAGGCAGATCTGAGCATCTTGGCTGTACCTGACTGTAGAAGACCTCCACTTCTTTATCGCTCGGAGCTCAAATCAAGCCAGGAGCATGTCTTAGTGGATCTCCCATCTTCTCAGTTGATGAGGCTTTTTGTCTTTGCACTAGTATTTGTCTGTTACTCCCGCATGCTTAAAACCTACTCCCTGGGCACCGCCAAGCGCAGAGTAAGCGCTTCCGCTGCCTGAGGCAGTTCAGGGTGGGAAGGGCAGGTGTAGCCTGGCAGGAGGGACCTGGGCAGAAGGAAACTGAGAATTGCCCCAGGCTGCTCAGAACTGGTTCTGGCTGACTCTGAAATGGGTGCTGCCAGCCCAAAGGACAAAGCTCTGGCAGATGGGAAGAGCCTCCCCCCCCCCAGTTCCCTTGCCAGGGGGAGAAGGAGGGCAGCACCTCACCCTTAAATGGGCTGGTGGCTGAAGGACCTGGGCCACCCCTGCCCCGGGGACAGCAGCCTGCCCACCCAGGGAGCACCAAGACACAGTAAGGGGGACCGAGTGGTAAAAGGAAACACCAGGTACCCAGGCCCACCCTCTGAGCCCTCCTCGCAACAGGGGAGGGATCAGGGTGGACTGGAGGGACCTGGGGAGACCATTGCTGGGTGGGAAGGTGGTTGGGAAGAGATAGACAGATGCTTCATCCAAGCCTGTGCCCCAGTGGCCTGGTGTAGAGCTGACTTCACTTGCAAGGTCCAAAAGCACTGACTGGGGAGCTGCAGAGGGATTGACTGTGAGACCTGGAGAGAGAGGTGTGTCCGTGTGCTGGGGTTTGCCATGTGCTGAAAATGGGGCTTCAGAGAGACCAGGCCCACGTAGCAGAGCAGGAGAGTCAGGCTGATGGTCTCTGTTGGAGTAACATGCAGTAACAAGTGCTGAGGGTGAACCACTTGACCAGGAGTGAGCAACAGCCCTGAGTTGGCGATAGAAAGGTGTGTGCCAGGTAGGCCAGGCTGCAGCTCAAAAGCATCGAGTGGTCTTGCCTTGATTGCCTCTGAGGGGGACTCTGGCACTGATGGAGGACTGATGGCAAAGTAAAAACAAAGCCCTTTCAGGCAGCCTGAGTTGCAAGGTTAATTAGACCTGCGGAGATGGGAGTGCTGCTCCCAGAAGCGTGAACACTGCCTTGACAGTCCTTTGATCAGAATCAAATTACAGAAATGCTGAATGCTTGCGGCAACTGGTGGCCCTACAATGTCTGCGGTGGTGCCGGGAAGCTGGAGCAAATGGGATACAGCTTTTGTTTTGGAAGAGCAGAGTTCTGGGGAGCTTGAGCTCTCTGCTACTTTCAGGCACTGCTCTGAACAAGAGAGGAAGGCTTTAGGATCTGCTAGCAGTGGCCCAGTCCTGCCGACGGCACAGATGAGACACCCCCACAGAGCAACTGGGAAGAAGGAGGTAGACTGCAGTTACTTGGTCTGCAGGACTGTGTTTACAGGCAAGGGGGAAGGGACCTTGAAAAAGTGGTGATCACTGATGCCGTGGCCTGAAAGTTCCAACGTCTGAGCACAGTTACCACCACTGCTCTGGTATTGTCTGATAAGCTGGTGGGATGTCAAGGGGTGCCTTACGTGTACTGTACTGGAGCGGGCATGATGGAAGACAGGCAGGAGATTAGCAGCATGGGCAAGGATAATGCTGAGAGTCCAAGAGTAAGGCTGACTTTGGAAAAAGAAGGGGTAGAAAGCGTGTGTTAAGATGGTTGTGGTGTTGATCCTGGCAATTTTGTCTGCTGGCAGAGGGATGGGTTTGTGACATGTGTTACGCTCACGCTGATGAGGTAAGCACCCCAGCCTGCAGGGACAAGGGATGGACTTTTCATTAAGATTGTGATGATGTTAAGGGGAGAGTTTATATAAGGGTGAAAAATTCTTATTATATCTTTCAATGAGAGTGGCATGTCAAAGATATAAATTGCAGAGAAGGTGTCTGGGGTTGGACCGGTTTGGAGACCATGAACTGCTCAGTGCCAGACAGAACCAATTCCAGCTACCTCCAAAACTGATGTAAACACCCTGTCTCATGCCAAACTTTAAGCCCGTGGTGCCGCTAGGTGACCCATGCTGGGGGAGGTATACCACTGGGAAGACAGTGGTTTAAACCTTTGGCTCTCCCTGCACTGCAGCAAACATTGTACCTTTATTGTCCAGTAAAAATGTGTATTTGCTCTCAGCAGAGCTGTCTCGCCTCAGCCTGGGGATTGCTGAGGGTTTTGTGGGTTGCTTCCTTCAGGAAGCGGCAAAACAAATGCTCTTGGATGATTTTGGAAAGAAGGTCCTAAGCTGCCTCTTTTCTCGAACAAAGGTTTTACTATTTTCCCTTGAAACCCGAAGTGCAACTTGATGATCATGCGTTTGGTCACCTGCCCGGTAGGAGGAAGCAGAGAGGTGACCCAGCCACAAAAGCAAACACCTCCTCATCTCACCTCGTGCTGCTGCCCTGGGCTCAGAGCATTGGTGCTGCCAGGGAGTTGGCCCCCGGGGGATGACCTTCCCCGGCCACCCGGGTTGTGTGGCATCCGAAATGTCGCTGCGGGAGCTCGGGGCTGGTGGCCGGCGGGGAGGGGACAGCGAAGGTTTCCTCTGGTACCCGGCTGCCCTCTGGTGCCCGCGGGGGAAAGCACCGAGCGGTTTTCTTGTCCCAGGCAGGATCCGTGTCCCCGGAGTGCTGGTGACTGCAGCCGACCTGTGCATCCTTCACCTTTAGACCTCCTGTGAGCATAAAAAGAGCACGATGGGTCTGAACCAAGGGCAGCCCCCACGGTGGGTGTATGGATCGTGCCGCATCTTGGTCACATCTCCCTCGGCTGTCCCTGGAACTTAGAAGTTGGCCCTGAGGTGGGTACCTAAATTTGGAGGAGGGGATTCTCCAGGGTAGAGACTTCAACAACTTGGGAGCAAGGGCAGCTTTACAGAGCATGTCTGAAATATAAAAGGCATCTTGAAAATAGAACAGCAAGTAAATTCTCATTTTGTTCGGCTGCAGTAGACTAAGATCTATTAGCTCTGTACAGAAGCACTAAAAATACTTCTACTGCATCCCTCTGACATTTTGTTCCTGGCCCAGGGGGTTGTACATTACTTTCTTTTGGAAGTTTTAGTCTAAAAAAACCAATTAACAGTTTTACCTTTCACATGGAGAATATCAAACAAAAATAATGGAGCTAGTGAATGACAAACTCAGTTACTGAAGTCAAATGGTATTGGGGGTCCAGCATTCTGTCTCACTTTGAACTATAAGGTCCAGGCAGGAATATAAACACACTTTCACAGACAAAGGTTATTTTGATGGTGCAGGAATCTTTTAATTGTTGCATTTAAAGATTAGTTTTCTCAAATATGGGCACTTAAATGAAGTGGCAGCTGCAAGTTCTGAGAAAACAGTAAACAGAGTCCAGTTCTTTTGCTGGAGAAGGTGAGAAAGGATCACCACTTGCTCTGCAGGGGGAAACCCCGACATCCCTGAAGAGGCCGTGCACCCAGGTCACTCCTCAGGACTGACCTTGAAGTTCTGTGGTGTGACAGACTTGGGAATCACAATCCCATTTCTCTGGATCTGGAAGCGAAGGAGAGCCTGCAAGAACATGCAATCAGATCATTCTTCCTACTCTGGAGGAGCTGGTTTACCTAAGCTATACCCACTTCTGCAGAGCTGCATTTTAAATCATTCCTGTCCCTGCAGCCCAGGTAGCATTTCCTGAAGAACAAAGAGGGAAGTGGTGGATCCTCAGATGGAAGACGTCCTTTCCCATCCAGTTTTAGGATAATAAAGTCTTTTCCTTTTCCTATCCTCTGTAACAGGACTTGAGATGGGAAGACTGAAATGTGACAGCTTCTGAAGACAGGTCAAGACAATGGTTCTTAAGGAGAGTGAAAGAGCCAGGCCACATCGTAAGCGAACCTGCAGTGCTACTTAATGCCACAGAAGAGCACCCTAGGTGACAGGGAATGAAGAACCAGCCTGGCCTTTACATTGTCCTTTGCCATCCTGTGTTACAGGAAGGAACACCCCCTGTGTGGCACCTACGTACCTGTGCTGGGGTTTTGTTGTGCTTGGCTGCAATCTCTTTGATCTTGGGGTCATCCAGAAGGGAAGGATCCTCTGGCTTAGCCCTACACAGAGGGAAGAAGGTCAGTGGCAAGAAACAGCCCTAGATCCAACCTAGCAGAGACTGGTATCTGGATGAATAATTAAGAGTGCATTTGTAGTCAGAATCTCAGAATCATAGAATGTTAAGGGTTGGAAGGGAGCTTGAAAGATCAGAGTTTCACTCCTAATCCATGCCAGCTCCCTTGCCTATTGCAAAGCAGTCTTACCATGGTCTGTCAGGAGAGCCCAGGGGACTGTACGCGGTCACAGCAATCCCTTTGGATTGACAGTACTTGATCAGCTTCTCCTGAGTAAGGTATGGATGACATTCAATCTGCCAGCATAAGAATACAGAGATTGACAGTGAGTTAAGTGCTGTAACTCACTCCAGGGATTATCCACTAATGCACTTAAAGTGTAGTTTTTGTCCTCGTGCCAATCTCTGCAAGGTATTAACTCAGCCTTAGTTTTGTACAGCACCTACTTTTACAGTAAGGACTTTTGTGTCTTTGGGTCTTTACTCTGGGGAAAGAGCATTTTGTAGTCTTCATCTTTGAGTTCATTGGCCCTGACAAGGCACATTCTGAGGTGGTGATTTCTAAGCAGCAGTTTAGCAAATATTGTAAACCCCACTGCCTTGTGTATTCACTTGTAATGGGGAGTGGGACTAGAAAGACAGGCTGCATCTGCTCTGTTCTCTTCTTCTCTGTCCTTGTCATAAAAGCCCTTTTCTTGCGAGTTTGTAGGAAGGGGTTCTATAGATATCAGTTGGTTTGGACAGAGATGCTTTTTTCTTCTTTTAACCTGCTCTTTTTCATAGCTACATGCAGAGAGTGTTAAAGTCTCCTCAGGACTGCTAAGCTCTGGAGTCCAGTACCCTTAGTGAGCCTGCAAGAACTGCTGAATTCAGACCTGTAAGGGAAGTCTGGATCTGTGCAAGGCCACTTAGAGAAAGAAGAGTGTACAGCAGGTTATGTAACTACTGCATACAACAGGGCAGTGGCTGCTACGTGCAGACAAAGACCAGGTGAGTTTTTGTATACACATGCTTTATAGAAATAAGAAAAATCTTCAGAGTTGATACCAGAAATCCACTGATGTGCCAGTATGTGCTCTGCCTATGCATATACAGTTAAAAATGACCTCCCATGTCCTAGGGGATGGAGAAAATTGTGCGTGTGCAAGTGAGAAGAAATATATGTGTTGTGTGATCCTCATCTGTACCCAGAAATTATCATAGGGGGTTAGCATGCTTTCATTTACTTTGTTCTCCCTTCTTCTGTCTCCTCACTGAGCTGTAATCAGGTGTTTGTAATCTCTGGAAACTATTCACCTGCCACCACTTTGCATCTTACCTGATTATTTGCAGGCTTGTGCTTCAGTCCTGATTTGTTCAAGATTCTTTCAGTCTGCTCACAGTTCAAGTTGGAGATACCAATGGCTTCTACCAGACCAGCATCCACCAGCTCTTCCATGGCCTAACAGTACGTGGAGCAAAAGTCAGCATCCAGTGTACAAATCAGGGCCTGAAGATGTTCTTCCTGGTATGTCTTGTTTCTTTTCATGGGAAGGGAAAGACAACTATTGGGAGTTGCAAAGTTTGCTTTTTGTGGAAAGTGCACACTGGTGTATTTGTGCCACATCTTCTATTTCACCCCAGCCCCAAAGCTCTTTTCTTGAGATGGCAGAAATTCCTGTGCCTGCAGGAGCCTGGCCAGGAGAGGTGCTGAGCTCAGGTGGGTTAGTGCTGCTGGCTCTGAGCCTGGGGCTGAGGAAGCCTCTGAGCCCTCTGGCCAGAGCAGTGTGTTCCCTCCCCTCAGAGCCATGGTCCCCCGGGATCTTGCAGAGCTCCTGTGGTGTGCAGGGTGGCCCCTCTGAATCTGGGAGCTTTCAGCACCCCTCCAAGGGTGGGATGAACATAGCCTATGTTTGTGATAATAGGAGGAAAAGCGAGCTGTGTTGTAGGAGTAATTTAGAAAACAGTGATTTTTTTTTTTTTAAGAATGCTATTTTTTAGCATTAGGTGAAATTCCTTCTAATGTGTGGTTTTTTTTGAAAGTTGCAGAAGGGTAGTCAGTTTTTAATGAGCATCATCATGATCACCTTTACCCTTATTTTCAGGAAGGTAGAGGCTATATTTCAGAATAAAATATGCAAGTCTAGAAATAACTGATAGTCAGTCTGTAATTATACATCACAAAGTGGTATTGAAATGTTGCAAGTAAAAGCATGCTCTTTTGTTGAACTGGTCACAGCACTGTGGGGAAAAAAATTATACCTGCAGGAGCCAATAGATGGTCCCAGATGTTAAGGCCACACAAGAAACCTATGCTCGGAGCATTTATTCAGATGCAAGCATTAGATGGAGTATAACTGTGCGTTTTTCTTTTTTCACAGCAGATGCCCAGGTGCTTTGTGCTTTTGGCTCCACCTACCTCAGGGCAGGTAAGGTAATTGTCTTTTCAATCTTACTTTTTCTTTTGTCTACAGCATCTGCACTGCACTTAGGGACTCCTGAAGTGCCTTGCTGTGGAAACATCTAGCCATCCTGGCACAGCCCAGCAAGGCTCACCTGCATCCTTGACCATGAGGGACAGGCTTTGTCAGAGGAAAGCTTTCCTCTGACAGTTAAGAGAGCTGTCCTAGTTACTATGCCAGTGGGTCAGCATAGCCAGGAGAGAACATAACATGCTCCTGCATCCTGCTCTGGGCAGCAGCTCAGTACTGACACTTAGCAGTTCTGTGTTGCACCCTCTTCTTCTGTGCAGTATCGGGTACCTGCTTAATGCAGTCTCCACTTCCCCCCAAGTCTCTGCTACTCTGGGTTTTTAACAGCTAGCTGTCTGCACAAGCTACCAACTAACTCAGTCCCCTGATACCACTGTACAGCTTTCCAGCTGTTTTAGGTGTTAGTCTCCAGTTGTTGATCCACACTCCATAGTTAAGGCTTGTCCTACTCAGCTGTTCTTGTCAGCATTGCTCTGTCAACCAAAGCTTATAGTAAGTTGTGATAAAAAGTTAAACAAAATCTTGATATGCTTATGACATAACTTAAAAGTGAATATGGGTGATGGCTTCCAATGACATTGTTGATGCAAGTGACTTGGTTTGTCAATTTTTCACATTAGAATAAAACTTCTAAACCAGCCGTAATCTAAACTCTACATAGGAATATAATTGCACACTAATCTCTGTCCAGTTTCAGGCTGTAAGACTGCAACTGAAATAAGGCTCTGTCTGAGTTGGTACACATCTGTAGGTTAGGGATGGACATTTCTCTTTTAATGTTCTTTCCCAGAAAGCTTTGAGCTGTGGTCTAGAAGCAAAGTTAATTGTGGTCTTCACACAGTGATTATATAGTTAATTCTTTCAGGATGGATCATTCTTCTGTGTTCATGCCCTTACCCTGCAGCCTTACCTAGTGTTGATACAAGACAGAAGATAAAATAAAATCAGTTGCTAGTTCATTCTCTGTTCTCCACTCTTTTTCAGCCACGTAGAGACACTCATCTAATGAGTAGATAATTACTACAGCCCATATTTTATTCTTCAGAAAAATTTTACTATTTCCCTCCACCAAAGAGGAAAAACCCAAAGTAACTGAATAGCTACACTACGCCTTTGCTGACAGGAGATGCAGTGTGCAAGCTACATAGTGCACAGTGGTAGCAGCTCATTGGGCCCCAGAGGCATGCAGGAGGGCAGGGTAGAAACTGTCTTCAGTATTCTGCATTGAAAGGGTACTCCTTGTGGTTTTTGCACCTGGAAAAAGAGGAAAGATTATTCTCAAGGCTGAAATAAATGCTATATAGAACTACCCTAGGTATAAGGAGGAGCCTTCAAGGGAGGATCTGAACTGCAGAACTTACTAGGATGAAAATGGTTTACATGACCAAAAAATTCAACTCTTATCCTATTATTCAGGCACTGAACAGTGGTAGGATCAAGACACTTTCTAGATAAGTTCAAGTTCACACTGTTTACAGGGAAAACAGCAGTTTGTGGCCTTTCAGCCACTTCTCATGCTATAAGCTTCTAAAGTGCATATGTGCAAGCACATTTTTCTTCATACAGCACTTCAGATGGTCATTCCCTCCCCCAGTCACGTGTAGGTTGGTAACAGTTTATAATACCTCACAGAAAAATTACTCTCAGTTTAATACTGCCAGATGCTCATTTCTCCAATATGGACATAGACAGAATTATCAACTAGAACCCCTCCTTTTGGAATTCCAGACACAAAGTTTCCCAGAGAAAGGACTTAATGAATACATGACTTCAACTCATCCTTTAGTCAATAAACTGAAAATATAACACCTCTGAAGATGTTAAATAACATCTTCATAGTTACTATAAATCAACATCTTCACATGATTTTAGCTTCCAATATATACCCAGTTTAAACATCTGTACCAGTACTTGTGAGATCAGAAGAGAGATTATTGAAATCTAAGAGTTTTAAGGAAACATGGTATCACTTACGAGATCATTTCACAGATCCTCCAGTTTCTGTTCAAGCTGAGAAGGGTCTCCATCTCCTCTTTACTCAATTCAAAGTCAAACACCTAGCAAGAGAAACTGCTGGAAATTACCTCTTTGAACAAATCTAATCAGAAGCATGGTTCATAAGTTTAAAAGAACAAGTTGATATCAGAAAGGGTGCTGGTTAGAAATGATGGCTTCATGAGACAGGGAAGGAAAAGTATCTTTGGGTTTTTGAGACTTCTGGCAAAGAGCAGAAAAGAGACTGCCAGCTGCAGTTACATGTGTCAGCTGTTCCAAGATGCAGAATGCTTCTTGGGGAAGATGCATTTCTCTCCTGTTCCAAAGAAACATCTAGAAGATTTCCATATTTCAATAAATCCAACTAGGTTACTTCTGAAATGTTGATGTCAAATATCACAGGAAAAACCCTGACTTCGTCAGAGGAGCAACATAGTTTGTTGACACCAGGACTCTTCCCTTAAAGTCATTTACTCTCTAATTTGAGGAAAGTTCTTGTGCTTTGGCTCCAAGCAAGCCCTGACCACCACTTCATCCACAAGTCACAGGAGACACTACGTAAGGTTACACAGGGTAAGGTTATCGGCATACTTTTTCCAAGAGGTGTCTCAATCTTTTCTCCAGCTGTAGTTTTCACTGTAGCCCTAGCTTTTATACAGAGAAAAAGCTCAGTCCTCCTGCCTGAGAAGACATTTGAAAAGGTGAGAAAGGATCACTGCTGGCTGTGCAGGGGGAAGGCACTCTGTCCCTGAACAGGCCGTGCACCCAGGTCACCCTTCAGGACCCACCTTGAAGTTCTCCACAATGCGCTGTGGTGTGACAGACTTGGGAATTGCAATCACATTTCTCTGGATCTGGAAGCGAAGGAGAACCTGCAGGAACAGACCACTGAGTCAGAGAGGATGGCTCCTGCTCTGGAGGAAGCAGAGTCTGTTCCAACAGATGTTTCCCCTAAACTATACCTGCTTATGCAGAGCTGAATTTCAAATCATTCCTGTCCCTGTGGCCTAGGTACCACTTCCTGAAGGGTGAAGCAAGAAATACTGCAGGACTACATGGAAGGCTTCCTTTCCCATCCAGTTTTGGGACAGGGGATTCCTTTTATTCTCACCTGGGCTTTTAGCACTTTATACAAGGGTTTCATTCTGTACAAGAGGACTTGAAAGGGGAAGGGACATCTCAAGATGAGTCAATCTTCTTCTGGCTGAGGGCCAAAGACATGTAGTAGCATATATTGTAGGCCACAGATTAGGCAGCCTACATTGGTTGTTAACACCACAAAACAGCACCACAGCTCACAGGGAATGCTGACAGCTTGTGTCCTCTCTTCGGACAGTTTCCTTAGTGGCTGTGTTAAAGGAAGGGGTACTCACTGTCTGGCACCTACATACCTGTGCTGGGGTTTTGTTGTGCTTGGCTGCAATCTCTTTGATCTTGGGGTCATCCAGAAGGGAAGGCACCTCTGGCTTAGACCTACAAGGAGGAGAGGAAAAAAAAGTAAGAAACAGGAAAAAAAATTCACTCCAGAAAGATTCTGCCTAGTATGAATATGTAAAAAAAAAAATTTATATATACACACCTGCACCATTACTCATTCAATTAGTCTGAATGATTCAAACTTAAACCACATTAACCACTTGGAAATTACCTGTCGGGGCGTCCAAGGGGGCAGTATGCTGTCACAGTGATGCCTTTAGATTGGCAATAGTTGATAAGCTTCTCCTGGGAAAGGTATGGATGACACTCAATCTGCCAACACAGGAGCAGAGACTGACAGTTGTAGAACTACTGTAGTGTTCCCATGCTCCAGAGATTTTTTTTCTGAATCTTAATATCCTTATTACAGGCTGCCTTCTTTCTACCTGCACGTGATCTGTGTGACAACACAGGACTACAGTTTTATAGCACACCCACTTTTATATTGAGCTCTTATGTGCTGCTTGGATTTTTTTCTGAGAGGCTTTACAAAAATCATGGATTAGTCAGAAAGACAGCTTGTGTCTGGATTCTTTAGCCCTCCAGAGAGAATTCTTCCTAGGAAATCTCAGAATTTGTAAAAACAACAAGGTGAAACAAGAAGGAAATATTCTAGTCCGTTTTGTTCTCAGAGATATCCACCAAACAGGATTTAGAGTTCTTGCTGTGTCTTTGTTCTCCCTTCTCCCATCTCCTCATTGAGCTGTAATCAGATCTTTGTAATCCCTGAGAACTATTCACCTGCCATGACTTGCATCTTACCTGGTTATTCACGGGCTTGTGCTTCAGTCCTGGCTTGTTCAAGATTCTTTCAGTCTGCTCACGGTTAAAGTTGGAGATACCAATGGCTTTTACCAGACCAGCATCTACCAGCTCTTCCATGGCCTAACACAAAGTGGAGCAAAATCAGCATCCAGTGTACAAGACATGACCTGAATACATTCTTCCTGATGTTGCTTGTTTCCCTTCAAGGGAAGCACAAAATAACTGTTTGGACCTGACAGGTTTTTGATTCAAGAGGAAAGTGGGTACTGGTGGCACCTGCACCATGTCTCCTATCACACCAAAGCCCATAATTGTTGACACTGAAATGCACTGAGTTCCATAAAGAAAAGACAACCAGCTCCACTACTGTCACAGTGCTGGAGGACTATGCCCTAGGAGGATGGCAGGATTAAAATCCACGTGTATATCTCTGCAAAATCTGAGTGGTTTTTTTCAACTGCATGAGAACTGTAGTGAAAAAAATCGTATAGTTATGGTCAAATAACTTTTTCTAACTTCAGTTGGGTCTACAGCTCCACTGGAAGAGACTGTGCAGCTTAGTGACTTGAGATAATCCCCAGGAAATAAGAATAATAGCTTGACTAAGCTATTCACCTTTTTAAAAGCTAACACATACTTTTGTTAGGTCTTTCCAACTAATTCTGTGTACCCATGTGAGCCCTTCTGTGACTGCAGAGAACAGAAGACATGACTCTTCCAGCATGGCTGAACCTACCTCCCATGTGTGCAGAATGTCTGTGTTGCTGGGTATAGACATGCCTTTGTCATCTGTGGGAAACAGCTCCTCTCCAGCCTGCCAGACAAAGAAAATGCTTGAAAATCTCTTGAGAAGTTCACATAATACCATGAGTGCTCACAGCCATGATAGCTTAAACCTTTAGTGTGGGCAAGAACATTAATTCTTGTCTACATTTCGTCATTTCTTCCTGAGACACAGGAGGCATTTAAGGCATTTTTGTCAGTGACTTGTGCTATAAAAGCAGGTTTTTCTGCTGGACCCCTGAAAGTGATGACTCAAAACATCTACAGGGAAACAAACCACTCAGAACTATAGCCTCCCGTCTCATACATGCTCACTTCACATATTGTTCTTTTGTGTCCACCTAGGAAAAGTTGATTTGTTCTTTCCACAACGGCATAAGGAACAAGTAGCTTTGACCTACACAACACCAGATCTGCTAAAAGGAGGTATTGTGTGCAGTGAGAGTTCTTCTATGACAAAGCTCACTGTAAAGGCACTAATAGCAGGAAAATTAGAAGAACATTTGTGTACAAGTTCTGAAAAGACACCAAGACTGAGCTGTGTTTAACAGCTGTTACAACTGCTGTTTGCTGTCACTGAGACAGTTTCATTTTCATGACTTTGTTAACATAAGGCTAAAACAGAGTATGAAATAAGGATGAGCATCTCCAAAGCAACAGGTAGGATGGATACTGATCAGGCTGTAGCAGGACAGAAATGCTAAGACTAGAAATAGCCAAACTGACACATCAATTCCTTCACTAATCCATGAAAGAGTTTAGACCTCACCCCCCTAGAAAGTCTAATCTTTTCAGTTTCCATTTCAGTAGAACACCACTAAGGCTCCTGCAGGCAAGGTCAGCTCAATCTGGACTGTATTAAGGACTTGGTGATTACAGAGAGAAACAGAAAACAGAAGCATTTTCTTTTGCTCTGTGATGTTCTAACAGGCAGCAAAACACAGCCCTCCTTCCCTTAAGAGACAGTTTTGAGATGAGCATGTGCTGAATCATAAGAAAGTGAGAGTAGCAGATATCTTATGCTTGTGTCTGGGACACCTGCCCCTAGTTTTCAAACCACCATTCCCAGGATCAAAAGGGTGTGCAAGCAACAGTCTCAGGGGCAGAAATCAAGAGCCTGTCTCACATGGCCAGAGTAAAGCTGAACACCAGAGCAGCGCTGGTACACAAAACAGACACGTGACTCTTTCTCAGACAGACCAATTGTTGAGCTGTAAAGCCATCACCACAATAAACAAAGCCAAGGGCACTGCCACTACTGTACCTTCAAACCAAAAGGCCAATGGATGAGGTAGAGATCCAGATAATCCAGTTTCAGGTCAGCAAGAGTTTTCTGGCAGGCTCCCTTCACCAGAGGCTTTTCATGAAGTGTGCACCACAGCTAGGGAGAAAAACCAAGGCACATGGTGACCACCCAAGAGCTTTAACCCAGGAGTGCTCATGCACAGGACAGAAAGGCTTCTTTGGAAGGGGATGTGGCATTAGGCCAGCCTAGTGCTCCTCAGATGGGGCTGGCCCATGACACTGTACAGTGTGTACAGTGGCAGCACAGATACTTGAACAGGATCATAACAAAGTCCTCTGGCTCCATTAGTTAATACATAACAGACACCTGCATTGTGGGTTTCTACTTAGCTTGGCACTATCTGGCCCACTCTACGTTTTCCTGCTTCCCTTCTGCACCAGTTAGTCTACAGATAAAAGATGCAGGGCCAGGTTCCACCTCATTCATCCCCCAACACTTCCAGGTCTCCTCAGCAGAATGCCAGCCCACAGCAAGGCTGTGGTGCTCAAGCTTTCTGTATATTTTGGGAGTGGAAATCTAAGTCTTGACTTCCTTGAGCATTACTGGATTGACTGGGGAAGAAAGGTGCCACCAGACAGCTAGGATAAAGGTGATTCTTCTCCCAGCTCAAAGCTCAGGGAACTTACTCTTCCTGTCCAATGGCTACAAAAAAAATACTGCTGTCAGTTGACAGGAATCAAACTATCCCTGTGCTGATCAAGTGAAACAAAGAAGTCATATCAGGAGTGATTTCATTTACATTACAAGCTTCTCCAATGCTACAGCATGAAACTACTTTAGTTTCCTGCGGTAAAAATATCACAGGTAAAGCCAGTCTATCCATGACCCCAGACCATCTGATCTTTACCTTACTGACAATGAAGAGGTCCTCTCTTTTCACAACACCTTCCTTGATTTTCTGCTGGATCCCATCCCCAACTTCCTTCTCATTCTGGTAGACGTAGGCACAGTCGAAGTGGCGGTACCCAGCATCGATGGCAGCCATCACTGCTGTTTCCACCTTACCTGGGGGGGACTGAGCAGAGAAAGGCTATGACATGTCTTGATCTGGGAGTCTCAGATGCTGCACCCTAGGTAGCTAGGGGGCAGATAAACACACAAAGGGGCTTTACGAGGAGCTTTTCTGTAAGCCTTTCTTGGGGCTGTGCACATCTCAAGCACAGGGGACAACCTCCAGCCGTTCCTCTGCCACCCCACCGCCAAGCC
This sequence comes from Todiramphus chloris collaris, assembly GCA_025345505.1. Classification (NCBI taxonomy): domain Eukaryota; kingdom Metazoa; phylum Chordata; class Aves; order Coraciiformes; family Alcedinidae; genus Todiramphus; species Todiramphus chloris. Next base: position 5,181,790 of record JANVCC010000066.1, on the reverse strand, counting down.
GGGCTTTGGGAGCCTTGACAGAGCCGAGTCCCCAACACCAGCCCAAGGCCTCCCTCCTTGCCCACGCCGCCGCACAAGGAAGCCCCCGGCAGCTTCAGGAAAGGTTTAACCCAGCCCAGGGACCTCAGCAACCGCGTCCCTGGACAGAGCCCTGCAGCACCCCGGGCTGCTGCGGGGGGACAGCGGGCAGAGAGGGACCCTCGGAGCCAACAGCCGCCCCGAGCGGGGAAGCCCGGCCGGGATGTGGGTGCAGCGGCAGCGCTGCGCACCCTGCGGGAGCCACGGCCCGCGGCACAGGCGGCGCTGCCGGGCCCCGCTGCAGAAGGGCTCGTTGCAGCCGCGGTTACCTTCCACGTGCCCAGCCCCAGGAGGGGCACCTTGGCCGCAGCGCCCAGCCGAGCGTAGGTCGCCATGGCCCCGCTAGGGAACGCGGCCCCGCCGAGCGCTTTAAGAGCGGCCCGGGGCGGCACCTCCCGCCCCCACCCTGCGGTTGGCAGCGCTCGGCCTTCCCCTGCTTGCCAGCCAATCACCGCTCGAGTCCCGCCCTCGTGGCAGCGCCGCCCTATCAGCAGCGACGCGGGGCAGCCAATGGCGGTGCCGGGCGGTTGCTATGGTGCGGTACGGGGGGGGGGGGACCGGACCCTCCCACCTGCGGGGCGGGGGGGTTCCGGGTGAGCTCCGCCTCCCGCCCCGGGCCGCTTTGCTCTGTCCCCGGGAGTGGCGTTGGCCGCCGGGATCCCCCCGGGCAGAGCTGGCCCGGCACGGCCCTGCGCTCGCCCAGCGGGCCTCGCACCGACCCTCCGGGGCAGCCGGGCGCCTTCTGCCGAGGCTCCTCTGAGGGCTGGAGTCAGAGAAACATGGCGGAGGTGATGACCCCTGGGGGTGAGCCCTGCGGACCTGCCCTCCCGGTAACGTTCCGTGTCCGAACAGAAGGGCTGAGCGCGTCGGTGTCCCGCTGCGGGCTGTGTGCGGGCAGGGCTCGGCTCCCGCGGGGCCCTGTCCCCGTGCCACGGCTGATCCCTTGGGCCCACGCTTTGTCACGGGCCAGGCCAGGGTTTGGCTCAGAATGAGCCACTGGGCAGGGGAGTCCCCGCATGACAGGACACTTGGGCTAAGTGAGCTGCTGAGGAATTTAGATGGGTATAAACCACTTCATTTTAAACGTTTGGTGAAAGGGGTTTGGTTTTTTTTAACGTTTTCAAGGCTGCAGAAGAGCAGTGAGTTTGGAGTGAATGTCACAATAATCACGTCGTCCTTCTGTCAGTTGCAGACCGTATTTCAGAATGAAATGTACAAAGGTAAAATTCAATAGTAGGTGGCCTCTCATTTCGTGTTAGAAACTGACATTTTGGAGAGGCAAAATATGCCGTAGTGATGAGGTGGTGACAGCGCAGTGAAAAAACCCAACTGATTTATCAGCAGGATGCTGTAAGTACTCCCTAACGGTGTGTTAGGGCTGCTTGGGGGGCTTTGCTGGTTGCTTGCACTTGGTGAACTGATTCAGGTGCAAGCATAAGTTCAGAGTATGTATAATGGTGCATTTTTCTCTGGGTGCCTCTCCCACGACAGATGCCCAGGCTCTTTCTGCTCCATTTAACTGAAGGCAGACAAGGCAATTAGTTTTTCTCTTTAATCTTCCTCCTGTTTTGTGTCAGCGCCATAAGCTGGCCTCGGCAGGATGTGGTATTTCAGTTGAATCATGTAACAGTTATACAACTCAGGGCTTATCTTTCATCCTTCTTTTATTTGATTCCTTCTCCATAGACCTGCTCTGAATCTGCTCAGCTTCTGGGGCCTGGTTTGTTGTTCAGAGAAATCAGTGAACAATGTAAAATGACACATTCTGCCTTGGCTGTGATACATTTTCTTAAGAGAGCCTAGAGACCAACAGAAGTGCCAGTTTGCTCCTGCTCACCTTTGTATTCCCAAGGCACTCAAGCTTGTGGTGCAATGTTGGCAATTTATTAGTGTTCACAGTGTATCATTCAGAAACAGCTAAAGGTGAGTGGATTTCAAGTCTCGGTGTAGGAAGAACCACAATCAGTTAGATACTGTACTGGAGCGGCACCAAGCTGCACTGGTGCCAGCAGAGAGTCGTGCTCTGCGAGTCTGTGGGAGTTTGCAAAGCCTGGCTGTTTGGCCAGTAAGATGGGATCTCCTGTAAGAAAGGGCAGAAACCCCTCAGTGTTTGTTCTCATTCTTCTGAGCCTGTCTTTTGGGGGAGATGTTTCAAAGTCTCCTTGTGGCTAGAAGCTGGGTAGGGTGTGCGATGACAGATGATGAGACTTGGTGGAAGCATGGCTGAGAAATGTCCTTCCTCTCATTTTCTTCCGAGTTTTTTGTGTTGCTTCCTCTGCAGATTCACGTTCTCCCAAGAAGGTGGGTGCTTGGTTTTCCTCAATGGTTTCTTGAATGAGAGATGTCTTGGTCTTTTTACAAAGGATTTTGGGCCGAAGGTTTGCATTTTGCTTTATTGTTTTTGCCTGGTTTCATGAAACTTTCTGCAGATCATGCCAAGACATGGGAGCTGTCAGTTGTTCCTCTGTCCTGAAGGCATGGCTGGGATTGTCAGATGATGGTAGGACCTTTGGTAAAGAAGTATATTGGAACAGGATGTTTATCCTGCTAACTGGTGTGCATCCATTCAACTTCCAGATGCTTGTTAAGGCAGGAATGAGGACAGAAGGATGGAGGTTTAATCCAATTCTAAGACCTTGGCCTCTTGCTGGCACTGAGTTCAGATCAAGACAGGAGTACCCTCTGAGGTCCCATGACCATCTATCTCTGTGACTTCTCAAGAGTTAATTTTTGAAAACTTGGATAATGCTGGTATTTGGCTACAAACCTGATGAGCTGGCAAAAATGTGCACTTAAAATGAAACTTCAGAAACGAAGCTCTGAGCACATACTCTAATTCTCGGGTGGCAGATCCAGGTTAAATCACTTGCCTTTAAGCAGACAGCTCCTGTCTGTGTATCTCTGACACGTAGGCCAGATTCAGCAAGTTCACATTGCTAAACCCCTCTGATGTCTCCTTTCTTTCAGAAGGTTGTTGCGTGTGCCCTGGAATGAGAGGGGACCCTTCAAGTGGGAGCAGGAGAGCCCTTTGCTGTGGGTGGGAAGGGGCAGTAAGTGCTGCCCTTAGCCAAGGAGCATCTGGGTGAATTTGTGAGACCAAGGTAAGAAGCAACTTCAGAATCCAGCTAAATAGCCTTTTTTTCTTAGTAAGCAAGAGAGGGAGAATCCAGCAACCACACCTTGCTTGGGACATGTGCTGAGCAGATTACACTGTCCCAAAGTGCCCAGAACCTCATCTTCTTTGCATGGCAGAGACACCCCTTTGCGAGGGCTGTGAACCTATCTGCTGGAACAAGCACCAGCCACTGCCAGGCTTCTCTCCTGTGCTGTGCTTTAGCAGCCAGTGAGGTGCCATTACCAAACTGCTTCTGTCCCTGTATCAGTCTAGGACACCAAGCAGTCTCAGACCCCTGCATCACAGGTTTCAACCTCTCTTGGTGCTACATGGCCCACTCTACCTTTTCCTGCTTCCCTTCTCCTGCATCAGTTGGTCTGCAGCAGGGCATTCCTCATCCATCCCTTGGCACTTCTTGGTCTCCTCGGCAAAGCGTGAGACCACAGCAAGGTGTGGACACAGCATGTTCTTCCCACCTCTCCATACAGAATGGGGGAAGCAACGAGATTGTATCATGATGTTACATATTGCTTAATCCTACAGCACAAAGTTTATGTCCAGTACTTAATCTTCCTAATATGAAAATACTATAGGCAAAACATTCCCCCCACAGCTGCTTCAGGGTGGAAGATCATCAGATCCTTACCTTACTGACAAGAGGTCTCCTTGTTTCACAACACCTTCCTTGATTTTCTGCTGGATCCCACCCCCAACTTCCTTCTCATTACGGTAGTCATAGGCACAAAGTGGCGGTACCCAGCATCGATGGCAGCCATCACTGCAGCTGCCACTTGCCCAGCTGGTGACTGAAAATAGTGCAGAATCTTAAGAATCTCCCATCAGTATGTGTTAAATACCTCCATCCTAGCAAAGTGAAAATAGGAAAACCACCTTACTGGAAGCGGTTCCCCCCGACTCCAGGTCATGGGGTTTTCTTTTTTCTTTACAAGAGCAGTATTTCTTGCAGTCATAAACATGGGCTCCAGGGCTTGCCACGTCTCCAACCATTTATCCTTATCCCTGCTCCCATGCAGGCTCAGTCCAATAGCCAGGCAGAGCAGAGCCCACAACACTAGGACAGTTCTCCAGAGCTGGACCAGGATGAAAAGAGTTTTTGTGCCAAGAAGCTTTGCAATACTGATGCTTTTCTCTGAAGCTGTTACCTTCCAGGTGCCCAAGCCCCACGAGGGGCACCTTGGCTGTGGTGCTCAGCTGCACATAGGTTGCCATGGCCCTGCACACCATCTGGACAGCCCCACTGCAGCCACCTCTTGCCTGGCTGGTTTGGGTGACTGGTGACTGGCCAGGGCAGGGGAAGGTGGCAGAGTGGTGCTGGTGCTCTGAGTCCGCCCATCTGGCAAACAAGGCTGCGGGTTTTTCTCCATAGACTCAACTTACACAGGTTAATGTGAAAGCTCAAATCAATTAAAAATCATGAAGGTAATCACCCCCGTAGGGCACGCAGTGCTGTGCCCTATGGACCTTTCCTCCTGATGAAGTTTCTTATCAAAAGATAAGGACTGAGCGTAGCTGTGTCCTGGTCCAGCTTGCATCTGGGCAGGGTTCAGCTCCCACGTGGTTGTTCATGTGTATCTGGCTTGTGACTCGCTGGGCTGTTGCAACGCCCTGCTGCAGTTCACCCCATTGGCTACCAGATGGAGAGCCTGGCTCGTACAGTGGCACTTTGGCCCAAGCTTTGTCATCAGCAAAGCCAGGATTTGTCCCAGAATGAGTCACTAAACAGAGGAGTCCTGGGACAGGGCAGGAGACAGAAGTTCCTCGCTCTCAGCACATGGAGCTGCTCCCTCACTGCTTGCTTTGTGGCTGCGGGACATGAACTGAGGACGGGCTGATCCTTAAATTAAAGGCACTGAAAAGAATTTCCTTTCCTCTGCTGTCTTTTGCACTGCAATGTAGGAGACTGCTTTTCACGCCTCAACTCACCACTCTCTCCTTCTGACTGAAGCAATGTGTCCCAGTAAGGGTGATGGTGGCCTGAGCTGGTCCTAGGAGCCTTGCGACGCTGCGTGCTGATGGAGTGAGATGGCTGGAGAACCTTGGTGTGAGTTTTCAGAGGAAGAAGTAGTTCCTTTTCACCTCTGCCCACAGAGGTGATGGTATCTACGCTTCCCGGGCTGGGCAGTGAGGCACAGGGGGAGAACAAGGAAGTTCACACAGGGCATGAGTGGCAAAGGTGAGAAGTTAAATTAAGCCCTCATTTTTTCCCAATCTTAACAGCACCATCCCTTTGGTAAAAGAGTTGCCTGTTTCTTCTTTTCACTTTTACTTCTGTTTTTTTATAAGTAGAGGCAACAGGCGTATCTCTGTGGCTTGTTTTTTAGTGGCCAGCCCATTCGTAAAGGAGAGTTTCATAACACAGAGAGAGACATGAGAGTGTAGAAGAGAAAAAGTGTCCTGCAACTACGTGGTCATCGTGGGTGTCATACGTAATTAGTGTCACAAACTAATGCATCCTTTTGCAGCAAAATAGACAGGATCCAGGTGCTGGATGGGAGGGTGTCTTTTAATGTTTGTGCACACGGGGGCAGAGTTAACCTTTGTGTGATGGCTGCTTTTGAATTTCTTCAGTAATCTCTCAGTAGATCGAGTTGCATATTGAATTCCTTAGATTTTGTAATAACGAGAAGGTGGAAATCTCTCTTCCTCTGTCTCTTTTCCTAAAAAGGAGAAGAAGGAAAAAGGAAAAAAAAGAAGGTGGCTGACATTTTTAATAAATAAATAGGCATGAAAATGTACTGGTATGGGCTCAAAAGATGCAATCTGAGCGTTGAAGAGGAAATTAGCAATTATCACTAACATACCAACTTGCTGAATTGTCTGATCCTTCAGTTAAAGGCACCGAAAAGAATTTCCTTTTCTCTGCTGTCTTTTGCACTGAGATGTATGAGACTGCTTTTCATGCCTCACCACTCTCTCCCAAAGATGTTCCAAAGCTTACACTTTTAAGCATTGTTGTGCATGGGGGGTAAATCAAATCTCTTATCTGGGCACTTTCACAACACGTTGTGTGTCCCAGGGGAAAGAAAGAGCCCGTCTAAAATGTAGAGTGCTTGGATTAACTAGGACTGGCAGCACTCTAGTGCGCTCAGCACCTCCAGCTTGGTTTTGACTGCAGGGATCAGTGGGGATTGCAGGCTGCCCCCAGCTCATAGGAAGCAGTATGTGCTGTACAGAGTTGGGTTGTTAACTACACCTTTGCAGCCAGAGGCTCCTTCCATTGGGAGATCTGCCACTGATTCAGCAGCACCAGTACAAGCTTTTTGCTACAGCGTATGCCCGCAGTGTCATCTCCCTGTTCAGCTGCTCTAATACCAAACTCTGTCTAACCTATTTTGTATCATTGCTCTGATGTCCTCAGCATGGCTGGAGGTCACCGTTTCAACACTCTGTATGTTTTCCAGTGCTTCATCACCACAGACTCCCTCTGTTCTCTGCCTGCAGCTCATGATGCAGCCGTGGTGGTGGCTTGGGCACAATGCGGGAGGTAAAATTCCTCAGGATCTGCATCCCAGCCTTGAACTGAGCCTGCTGGCATCTGGGGGGAGGAACCAAGAAGAGCAAGAAGAGTAAGAACTGACCTTTTCCTAAAACACTTTCCCTTCTCTGTAGTGTAAACCGGCAGGCTAAAGCTAATTGAAGAGGTGCTGGGATATCACGCTAGGCCAAGAAAGCAGAGCTGATAAAAATGGTGTATGGCCCTTTACATACTTTTACACAGTCACTGTCTAGAGAGAGATGGGATTTCCAGAAGGACTAGTCAACACTCTGACATTTCCACCGCACTGGATGCACAAGAAGCTTGAAGCCATACGTTGTGGTTTTAGAGGAGACCCCAGACAGGCTGTCTCTGAAGCTGTAGTAACTGGTAGGGTTACAACTAGAGGAACTACGGGAAAGTCTGTGGAACATCAGCTTGAAGCTACCCCGAAGAAGAACCTTTTAACTTAGCAGACCTGCAGGAAGCTACAGTTTTGAGAGCTACATCAAATGGGGTGATTTGGTGATAAAGAGAAGTATAACTTGCCAACAAGTATGTACCTGAGGGTAAATAAGACAGGAAGAGATAGTTAATAAAACTGTCAGGCAGTGGGGGAGCAGACCCCTGGAGGCAGTGGAGGAGGTGTTGACAGCAGACAAGGGCAAAACAAGGCATGTTCACAGTATTCCCAAAGTATAGCGTGGTTACATTTTCTTTTGAGTCTTGTCTACACGATAATCTTGTGCTGTTTTATTATGATGATGCAAATGCCTTTTTTGGACACGTATCAGTTGAGGTACGTTGCATATTGATTTAGCTGAAATCCGTTCCTGACCACTTCAGTTAAAACAGTGGGAAGCACTCCTCAGCAAAACATCTATCCTCCCACAGACTTAGCATTAATTTAACAGCATCAGGTTTTGAACTGGTTTAATTAAACTGCAACTTCCTTGCACAGGCCAAGACTAGTTGCTGTGGAAGCAGAAGCATGTCAGTATTTTGTGTCTTTTCTTGAACTTGTAAAAAGAAACCTTCTGATCATAGACTGGAGAGATGAATTAATGAGGGAGTGGCAAATACTTTGCTGGACTTTCTCTAGGTCAGGCTCTATGAAAAGAGCAGGTACCAAAGCATCAACGGAGACCTTAATTCTGTGGAAGAATGGTCCTTGTAATGGGGGGATAAGCAAGTTAAGTTAAGTAGGAAGGACACCATGGCCAGTCTCCAAAGCCGTCTTACAAACAGAAAATTTGCCCATCCCCGACCTACATTCCTGCCTACTTCTGTTGGTAGGCATGGGATTTTCCTCTCGTATATATGCAGGCTGTAGGTTTTCCAAAGCTCATCACTTTTGAGAACAGTCTGCTATTTTTCCTGCCAAGTGGAGGTTCTTGTCTTCACGGAAAAATAGTTTCATGCTCCATTTCAAGTTTCAGCAATCAGCCGTATCTCATTTTGACAAGCAAAAGGGTGCTTCAGAATGCCTTAAGAGCAGAGGAAAGGATATGTTTTCCATTTGGGAAACACAAAAGCCTTGACAATATTTTCCTCATGTTGACAAACAACATAAAACGAAGCACCCAGTAAAACCAATGAGTTCATCTCAATTAGGAACAACACGAAAAATACCACTGTGGAATCTGTGCAATTAGAGCTGAATAGAAATTGCTTTATAACCTGAACTCGTACACAACAGGGAAGCCAGATGGTTTTAGCTGAGTTACTCAGGTTTTGTGAATGCGAGAGCAGAACCCCATGTGGTCTTTCTCCTGCCACATGACAGGACCCATGGGCAACACGAACATTTAATGGGGATGGGGAAGGTCCAGCGATTCCCACAAAAGTTTGGCTTATTGTCCTTCACTAATCCATGGCTCTGCAGTTATTTCACTTGTATGCTCCAGGTTTGCTGTAGGGTTGGTCAGGTGGGTGTCTGTGCTCTCAGCATCTGTCATTTCCAGAAGTAGTTTGGGGCGTGCGGGGAGAAGGCCATGAGCTGCAAATTGTTCTGGCAGGATGCTTCTAGCTGTTAGTTTGCCGGGGCACTCTTGCTTGTCCTGTAACCAGAATGTGTCTGTAACCTGAGGGACTGGGAGAAGATGGTGGCCAGGAGTGGGCTGCTGCAGAAGCCAGGAAAATTTGGCCTATGTGTGCTCCCACCTGCCCCTGTAGACTCCATGTAACCCAGAAAACTAGATAAAGGGTCTTCATGATGAGTGTTTGTGAGCACCTATATCTTTTAGAACAGCAAGAGACCTTCAGAGCTTTCTAGAGCTATTATATCTACCCCTTCCTCCCCAAAAGACATATATTTTATTAGCAGACATATGCTACTTCTGCAGATGCCATCTTAAGAAAGGCAGGACATTACTGACCGGGTTTTATTCTCACAGATCCATTGAATTGATCTTGGCTCAGTTACTTATTTGGTATATTGCAGATGCAGACTTTGACAGGAAAGAATCACGACAGAGGTACTGGATGTCTGAACAGGCACTTGACTTGCTAGATGTTGGATAGTGCCTTATGTGTCTGGGAAGCAGAAAAAGTGTCTCTTCTTTGTAATATAAAAAGGACATGCTGAATTACAGTCAAAATAACTTTTTCCAGGCACTTCTGTGGACGGGTAGATCTAATTCTAGGTCTAATAGACTAATACTGAATCAAAAAAACAGTAGAAGTCAGGTACAGAATTATTTAAATTAATGGATTTCCATGTAAGTGAAACAGGGATGACATAAAAATTAGAACTGAAAAAATCTGGAGAGTTGGATATCCTGACTCCCCATCCTGTCCTGTCTGCCTTTCTACTCATGCTCCTTTAAAGAAATGGGAGGAGGGGAAGCATTAATTAACTTGTGATACATAGCTGTTTAGCAACTTCACTCCTGAGGTTTCCTGGGAAATAATCCTGTAAAGAGAGGCCTGGTTTTGTTGTTTTTTGGGGTTATTTTTACGTCAGGAGCAACCTCACTGAGTTCTGAGAAGTTACAGTGAAGTAGAAGAACAATGTGACTCAGTCCTTCTGTTTGTATTATCTAGCTATGACACATAGATTTTATTTTTCTATAGGAAACTCTTTTTTGTGCTCCATTAAAAACCAAACTAAACATCGGTCAGGCTTGTTTTGTAAACTGGTTTGCTGCAAGTGAGTCACCATGGAAAGAAAGGTAAGAAGCACAGGACAAATCTCTGTGATTTGTAGAGTGTTTGTGAGAAAACAAACAATAAATACAGACAGAGGCAACTCTGCACACACGCATCAGCAAGTTCTTAGGTAACCTCACTCTAACATGGAAGTGAAAAACTTTAGAACAGCTTTTTTGAGGTGAGCCATTAATTTTGCCTAGAAAGATATTAGTACAAGCAAACTTCAGTATGTCTCATGTGTGTTTGTTGTTCTCCTCATCCTCTGCAATGACACTCGAGTTCTCATTTTACCCTTTTGGTTATATTTGCCCAGATTCTTACGTGCTGTTACTGTGTTCTAGTATCAGCCTGATCCAGTCTGTTTTCTAACTAACTTATCATGCCTTGAGGAGACACCACCCTGCTGCTTTATTTTTTTCAGGAGTCCCTTTTAAATTATCTGTTCCCAGACAGATTCTTACTGACGTCTGATGTCTGCAGCACTTTGTTTATCATGGGGGGGAAAAAAAAAGGCAGATTCATCACAGGATTTTCTTTGCTTTTGATACTGCTACAATAAGTTTATTGGTACAACACTGCCTAGAAAACAGTGAAATGCCTCAAATCGAACCCTGCAATGTAAACCACTCCAAACCCACAAAATGTAGAAGTGAACCTTGTAGATCTTCAAATCATGTTTCTTGCTCTAGCAATGGGAAAACTTTTGGCTGTGTAAAAGAACTTTGTTTTCCTAGCCACTGGCACCCTGTACAACTTCTTTTAGAGCTATTTGTGTGGGCTAGAACTGTACCTGTGGGGCTCCTGCAGAACATTGTGTTCCACACTCTTCCCTGTAGCCACCTAGGTACCCTCTGTGGTAAGGTGTTTATTTGAAGGTGTTTGTGTAATGGTTTGGAGGGCAGGGAGAATCTTAAGTTTTTTTCCATGTGTGTGTTTTCAGCTTGGGATATGAAGAAATAATTGTTCGAGTTAAGATTTCAGATGAACAAACAGAAGTTGTATGTTTTACTTCAGAATAACCTTACCAGTACCTAGCCATAGGGATTACATAAAAACTCAGTTCCCAGCTCGGATTTGGAGTATAATGCCTCACACAGCAGCTTCCCTCCTTCTGTTCTGCATATAATGAAGGCTTTCATGTATTTTCTTCCTCTTTCTCAGTCATTTATGCAGTAATTAATGATTCAAAAAAACCTTCTGCATTTACTTACAGACTAAAGCTATGATTCTGGTGACAAATGCAGGGTTCGTTTAAGTGCTTACACACTCACTTCTCTTTTTTTTTTTTAACAAAATTTCCCCCCCCCCCCAAGCAATGGAGTTAAAGTAAAAAACCCCCCAAGTTTATTTGCCCTCCACATGGAGTTATGCTTCTGCTTTTGACAGTAAGAGCATCCACTCAGAGGTGTGGAGTTACATATTGCCTCCATACCCAAACAGGGTGAAAGCCCAACTGTATTTACAGGTGAAAGCAGCCCCAGTAAAACAAATGGTGAAAAAGGCCCTTTGGTGAAGAGCTGAAATTGTAACTGGGTGACTAACTTGGTGTGCAAGGTACACCTCACTGCTCTGTCAGGTGCACCCCCAAGTTTTAGGTAATAGGCTTGATTGAAGGCACGGTGCTGTGATACACTGGCAGATAGGGGTAGGTGTGTGATGAAAATGACCCACACGTGGGTATGCTTGAGCCAGGAAAATGTGGAGGACCACTTCTCTGGGTAATGCACAACGTGGTGAGTGGCTCTAAGAAAAAGAAGTAGGGCTGGTGTGTTCTTGCCTGCTACATGCTCTCAGAGTTCTGCTGAAGGTGGCTTTATTCTCCTTGTATTGTAGACCAAGGTCTGGTGTATAGTGATGTATGAAGAACTTCAGGCCAACAGGACCGTGCAGCGCTTCATGTGAGCTGTGGCTGTGGTCTCAGGAGCAAGGGAAACAACTTCCAGTCCATGAACACATGTAAGTTTGCTTGGGATTCAGCTGAACAAGTGGGTTTAGAGACTAGGCTTGGGTGAAAATGTCATATTGATGTCTTGTGGACTTGCAGTCTTCTTGGGATGGAAAAAATTAAGCTGATTGAACAAGCAGTGAATAAAGTGGTCTTTTAAACTGGAAAAGATGAGTAAGCAGAGATGTAAAAAGAACAGGTAAGGAGGCTGAAGGCGTGGATGGGCAAGCTGGCTGTGGTGTTACAAGGAAAGGTTAGATTACAGGAAGGTTACCTTACAGTGTGGACTTCCCAGGTCCCTGTCCACATTGCAGCTGATGTCTTGCAAGAAATAAAGCTTGTGTTTAGTTCACAAGCGAGGAGATAACCAGTGTGATGGGGAGGGAGATGGATGTAGCCAGAGTGACTTTAGGATGTAAGAATTCCCCCCCTTTTGGGGAAATAAGGATATGTTTATCTCTCTGCATAGAGTGTTGTACTCCCAGACCTTTCTTAAGATAACTTTGGCCTCGAATGAACGTGAACTATCAGAAAAGTTGCAGAGGAAGGTGAGCCAACAATAGTATGGATAGCTGACAGAGAAAAGACAGGATCTAGGACTTTTGTTGAGGGGAAAACTCTCAGGTGTTGAAAATGGCCTGAATTGGCCCGCACCCAAGAAGAAGGTGAAGATTCCTTGGGCAGGTATCTGGGTGGCAGAGAGAACGGGCACGCTGCTGGGAGCAACTGAAGGTGAAAAGGAGTGGGGGAGAGTGCAGGAGGGAAGGCACAAATTCATGCAGTAAAGAACACCCAGGAGGAAGTTTTACAGAGAAGATTTCAGTTATTAAAGAGCGTGAGGATTTGATTACAGAAGTTTCTTTTGAAGATGAAATTATTAATGAAGCAGATCATATATCAAATAGTTCTAAACAAAGAGCTCAGAGTCTGCTGGAAATTATAATGGGCCTGTCTGTAATGCTCTGTGGCAAACACTTGAGCTGGCTTTGAACAAAGTAACTGTTCTATGAAAAAGTACCAAGGGCATAATCAGTGAAGAACGCTCCTGTTTACCACAGTTTTCATCAATCATTAATCGTCCTTTCTTCTTTCTAGTTCTGTTTTCTTCTGTTTCTGCCCTGCTCAGCTCCAAGCCTTTCTTCAGTGCACTGCCATTGCAACTGGTGCCTCGGCAGATGTTTATGTGTTGAGGAAAGGAGTTTCCTGAACTGCTTCTGCCATAAACATCCCAGCTAAATGCTGCAGCCTGGAAGGGCTCCAGAGCAGAGACCCTGAAAAACACAGCCCAGCTGGTCAGAGAGATAATAGCTGCCAAATGAGCCTTGTCTGCAAGAAGTCAGGCATCAGGATATGGCTTCCACTCTTCCACCCTTAAGTAGTTTGAAATGTGAATGAAAGTCATTAGGCTGGTTTTTGCCGTGCTAATGAAATGCTCTTGATCAAAGACTAATGGAGATAAGAAGTCTGTAATAGCCATGGAGGTCCCGGCCTGTGGCACTTCTTGTGACTGCATGGTGGCATATAATGTTTCTTTCTGTTAATTGTATTCTTAGGGATTGAAATACAGCCAATCCATAGTGCTGATACTCAAAATTAGCTATTTTTCATTCTATCTCTAGGGCCTTTGGTTCTTTCCCTCGCAAAGTCAATCAACCAGTTTGCCTGTGATGCCCCCATATTCAGAGCTGTACCACTAGTACATTCGTACAAGAGGAGACAGATTTGATCTGACTGGAGGCAGGGTGACTGCAGGTATGTGATCACCCAGTGTGATGTGGGAGCTTTTTCTCTTTACCAGTTTGAGCTGATGGGTAGCAAATCAAAACAGTGAACTCAAGAGTACTGCTTTGATAATGTAGGCTGGACTGGCTTTATACAGTAGCCTCTGGTTTAGACAAAGTTGATAGAGATGAAAGGTAATTGTTAATATTAAAGTTAGTGGGTGAGATGAAATGGATTGTATGTGGAACTGTAAAAGCAATTCACATCCAGAGCAAATATTTTGCAGAAGCAGCAGATCTTGTTGTGGTTGCATGTTGAGGTCAGGCACAGCTCTTTTTTTTCTCAGGAAAAGTGTTGAAAATGTTCTCCCTGAGATGCAGAATGCCTTCTAGAGCTTCCCAAGTAAATAAGCAAGAAAGTCAGTGAGGCAGGCACCAGAAAGACACAGGATGCTGCTCACCCACAGCCTGGCCACTCTTACCACTTAGCACATGTAGTGCTGTGCTCAGAGCCTTGTGAAGCAGTGTTTCATCTGCCTGGTCCTTCTTTCCCGCTGACAGGTTAGGATCTAATCCCTCTACATGCAAAACAAAACAAAACCCTTTCTCCTTACAACACTTTAGAGACATTATTTTGCCATCTCTGCCCAAAATTTTCTTACATTTTCTTGTATTGCCTTTTTTTTTAAAGGTACGTTGTTAAGCATTTAGATGTGAAAATGTGAATCTGATTAAATATAAAAGATGTGCTCTGCTTCTTTTTTCTTTTAAAAATAAAAGCAGACCTATGGCAACAGAAGCAGTAAAGGGCACCACTTTCCCACACCACTTCTTTCAGTTTTTAGACAGAGCTGCTCCATCCACTTGGTTTCGATTACTCTGAATCGGAATGATGGCCTGTGGGTACGAGGGTGGCTAGCACGATTGTTAGGAAGTCTCATGTCTGGGTTTTTTTTTTCTGCTGATTTCATTATGAGTAATGAGATTTTGGACCCTTGCTTCTCACCAAAAACAAAGGAGAAATGAGCCTTACGTGGGAAAAAAACCCATCAGGCCGACACCGTGGCCTGTCTCCTCACCTCCTGGGAATGAGCTGGGGCGGGGGGGCTGGATGGCAGTCCGGGGGATGGGTGCTGCGCTCCTTCCTTCTTACGGAGAAGGGCAGGAAGGATCCAGCGGCTGCGGGCAGCCCACCTCCTGCCGTCGCCTCTTGCCGGACACGGCAAAGGAGCGAGACACGGCGCCTTCCCTGCCGGCTGCTGCGGCCGTGCCCGGCCCGGCCCGGGCGGTGGGTGGGTGGGTGAGGAGGTGGAGATGCTCTGGGTGTGGGCGGAGACCCGAGACGGCTCTGGAGGAGCAGAGCCCATCCGCTGGTGCTGCAGAGCCAGCCGGACGGGGGCTGGTTGCGGGAGGAGCCAGAGGCTTGGCTCCCTGCGGCCGCGTTCTGCACACGCTGCCGTGACCCCGTTTCTCCGGCGCGGCACCGCCTGCCTGTGCGCGTCCCTCATCTCCGCTGCCGCCCCTCCCCGCTCTCGGGCAGGGGGCTTTGGCGGGGAGTGGGGGGTGACACCGGGATCCGCGCAGGCTCCGCCGCGCACCGCTCGGCCCGGCTCGGCTCGGTTCCGAGCGCGCCCGAAGGCACCACGCCGCTCCCGCGCGTCACCGCCCACGGGCCCGGCCTCATTGGCTGAGGGCAGTGCTTATCCTCCGGGACGGCCAATCGGGTTCCCCCAGCTTCGCGGGCGCGGGGAGGCCGGGGCCTCATTAAGGCGCGGTGCCCGCCCCTCTCCCGGCGCGGCGGCGGGTGGGCTGGCGGCGCTCGCTGCGGCCTGGGCGGCGGCCTCGGGGACGTGTCGGGCGGGCCGCAGCCCGCTGCGGGGGTCCCTGTAAGGTCAGCGCCGCTTTAGGCTTGAAAGCCGAGGGACGAGCGCGGAGGGAGGGCGGTGAAGGGTCGTGCGGGAGGCAGCGGAGGGGCTCTGGGCTTGGGGGAGCGGGTGGGGGGAGCTCCTCGGCGGGGAGGAGGGCGCCGGAGCCCGGGGCGGCTTAGGGGAGCGTCTCGGAGGGACCGCGCTGATGCTCCGGGCGGGTCCTGCCGAGAGCGGCTGTTGGGGCCCGTGGGGTGCTGGGGACGCGCTGCCCTGGCGGGGGTCGAGGCCCTGTGTTGGGGTCCCTTGAAGGGACGGGCGGTGGCGTTGAGGCCCGGGACAGGTAGAGCCTGCGGGAGGGGACGGGGGCTGTGAGGCATCTGGTGTGTGTTTGTGTGCGCGGGAGGAGCTGCTGCCCTGCTCCTGGGCAGCCTCGTGTGTTTGTTTTTGCAGCTCGCACGGCCGCGCTGGGACGGAGCAGGTGAGGTTGGTGCTGGTGGAGCAAGGAGTCCTGGAAGCCCCCGCCTCTGGCAGTTGGACCTTATACTTGGGTTCGGCTAAAAGCTCTGTCGATGTAAGGTGTTATCCCGGGCACCTTGCTCTGCTCCGCTCAGCCAGGGTTCTGTGTTTACATGTCTACATCCTCCGTGGTGTCCCAGACGTTTTAGCAGACTTCTGTGCACTAGAGCAATGGTAATTAGAGTCTAAACAAATCTTGGGGAGCAGATTATATCCGTAGGCGTCTGGGAGACAAGAAATTTTCCCTTGTTGGAAATGCAGGAGCTGTGCATTTGCATCTTTTTGGGGAGAAGGAAATTGGTAGCTTTCCCAGCTCGTACAAGGAGTGTGTGATCTTGTGTTCTTACAGCTCTGAGAGCAAGTGATGGTTGGCATAACCGTTTGCACTTGTGGTTTGTTTCTGTGCGAGTGCTTGGTATTTGTTCTCTTCCTGCAGGTAACTAGCCAAGAGTCTGTGGTGGCCTCAGTATAAAGCCACTCTTGAGTCTGTGCTGGGATTTGTGTAGGTTGTTCCTTTGCCACAGGAAAGGTGAGTAGGATTATTTCCATGTGTTGCTCTAAGGCTTTCTAGTTTAAATGCTTCCATAAGTGGAGTGATATTTAAACAGCCCCGTGACTGCCAATCCTTTATAAATTTGTTTGAGAATGGTGATTCTGCTTAATCTGTTCTCTAACTGAACTGGAGTTTATGGTCCCCAGATGATCTTAGCTCTTTGTACAAGTCTTTTTTTTGTGGGGTTTTTTTGTTACATTCATTGAGTTTCTGAAAGTACCCAGCTAAGAATTTATGCAAACAGGTGCATCTTCTCTATTGTTGGTATTTTTTTGGCATTGTCTTAATTTGGCTTTGTAAATTATGCCATCTGTTCCTGTAGATAATACAATCAATCTGAATAATGACCTATCTGTAGAGATAGAGCTTTTTATGGGGCTGTTTTGTTCATGCTGTGAACACGCTGCAGTTCTTAATTATATTGATGGGGTGCTGGAGAAAGCATTTCCATCTTAAGTCCAAGTGATCTGATACTCCTTTTTGTCATAAATCTGGTTCAGTACTGTATCTGATGGGCTGTGACAACTGAATCCTAATAATAGTTGATTTCTGTGTTTAATGTACAGCTGATTATTAATAGTCAAAAAGGTGGAACATGCAAGAGGGTTTGTCTGAGATGCTCTTCTCCGTCCACAAAATTCACTGCTCCTTTGCATGAAATCACAGAAGACTTTTCTTTGTATTTACCACCTGTCTATTGTGTCAGACAATGCCTCCTAAATTCTGTAAAAATTCAGTCCTCAAAGGCTTTTTAATCCCGAGCTGTAGCCAGAAGTTAACAGCTGGGGAGGTGGTGTGTCGTGTCCCTGTTTGCTGTACACAGCATCTTCTGTGGGACTGGAGGAGAACTCAGCTGCTGTTACTGTCAAGATGAAATTACTGAGGCTGTTAATTCAATTTTTCTATATACTTTTTGAAAGTCTGGTGGAAGTGAGCACTGGTATTGTGCTGAGTGCTTCCCAAAAACATGGGCTTAATTCAGGGTGGCAGTGGGCTTGAATTTGAGACACTTAGTGTGATTGAAGCAGCTTCAACTGATTTGAGATGATGAGAGCTCCCCTAAGCATGTCTCTTATAGAAATCTAGTCCAAAGCTGTGTGTGCAGCAATCAGGCCTCAGTCTCCCACTGTCCGTGGTTTTGGGAGCACTAATGTTCCTTTGAGTGTACAGCAATTCTCCTAGTGAATAGTTTTTTTTAGTTCAGAGTGATCAGGTGTGACTTCCAGAGTTGCAGTGCTGTGTTAGACCTTTCAGGCATCACACCATCTGTGGTGGTCCTTTCCAGTTGCCCTGGTTGAGGATCAGAGCTGCTTTCTGTCCCTGCTTTCCCTTGGGAGCCAGGGTGGGTTTGAGCAGGTCTAAAGAGTTCGGGCTCTGTGTCTCACCTCTTTAAGTTCACAAGAGATCTCATTCTTGGGCTGGGAGCCTCTGATGTTGAGTGATGCTCTGTTTAAGCACTTGAGGAGAATCTGTAGGTAGGAACAGCTTGTACAAATCTGCTACTAATCGGTTGGTTAAGTGGGCTAGTAGCTGCAAGCTGGGTGGAGGATGGTGCTTTTCCTCCCCTGTGAGGGTGGGAAGGAATTCAAAGCCAGACCTCAAAGGTAAAAACATACTCAGCAGACGCTCATTTTTTGGGCTGTTTGGATTCTAACAGTCGTCTACTCTTTGCTGCCATACTGCTACTTGTGAAGTATCATCTGTGGGATGTTTGATGGCTGTCTTATCTTTCTGTACAGATGCATCATTATTAGATGCCAGACCAGTTGTCTGTGCTAAGTGGCAACCAACATGGCAAAGTACAGGCTTGTTCTCTTAAGACATGGAGAAGGAGCCTGGAACAAGGAGAATCGCTTCTGCAGCTGGGTGGACCAGAAGCTGAGCAGTGATGGGATAAAGGAAGCTCAGAACTGTGGCAAACACCTTAAAGCTCTGGGCTTTGAGTTTGACCTCGTCTTCACCTCTGTGCTCAGGCGCTCCATCCAGACTGCGTGGCTTATCCTGGAAGAGATGGGCCAAGAGTGGGTCCCCATCCAGAGTTCCTGGCGGCTGAACGAACGTCACTATGGAGCACTGATCGGGCTCAACAGAGCAGAAATGGCTCTGAATCATGGGGAGGAGCAAGTGAAGCTATGGAGGAGAAGCTATGATGTTACCCCACCTCCCATAACTGAATCTCATCCTTACTATGAAGAGATCTACAACGATCGTCGGTATAAAAGCAGCGATGTCTCTCAGGATAACCTCCCGAAAGCTGAAAGTCTAAAAGATGTGCTCGATAGACTCCTTCCCTATTGGAATGAAAAGATAGTGCCAGAACTGAAAAGTGGCAAAATGATCCTTATCTCTGCTCACGGCAACAGCAGCAGGGCGTTGCTGAAGCATGTGGAAGGTAAGGGTCTTCCTTTTAGCCTTCCCCTCCTTACTCAACGGCTCGGAGCTTTACATCCTGTTCTGGAGCGTGTACTGCTCATCTGGGCAACATAACACTTGGGGTGTGTGGTCTCCAAGAAGAAAGTAAAAAGCTAGCCTGTTGCAACAGGAATCAAACTGGGGGCTGTGGAAAGGGGAGGGAATTTCTTAGATTAATGTAGTTAAGAGCCAAATGCTTTCACCTTGTTTTTTTGCTGCTCATTTTGAAGTACTGCCTTCAAATTAACTTGGCACTTGGTTTAGATAGAGCATGAAGATTTTGTCTGTTTTTAGATTTATTCATCTGCTTTTTCAGAAGGATTGAAGTCATAATCTGTTCATTAAACAAGCATTGCTATAACACAGTAAAATAAAGTGCTTGTCTTAGGTTGTGGCAGATGTTCTTGAGTGGTGCTGTAGTGAGTTACTTTTCTTCAATTATCATTCCTGATAATTGTTTACTTTAAAAAGCTGCTGTGACAGAGTTCAGCAGAGTAGGTACTTGATAAAGCTTATGCAAATGCTATATTATTTCCCAGTATATAAAATGCCTACCAATAAATGGTTAAGTTGGTATTTTAGCATTAGGTTGTATTTTTCACTTGGGACGGGAAAAGGCTGTGGTTTATTTTTAAGTCATTGCTAGAGTCATTCACCCTCTGCCTCTTATTTAATAACATGACTCCTAGTTTAGGGGATCCTAAACTGAAAGAGGTACTGTATTAATTTTTTTGTGTATAGGTAAAGTAGGATTTAGTGATTATACACATATGACTGCAATCTGCCAAGCTGCAAGTATGCACAGGCTGGGTTGTGTCCACTCAATTTTTCAGTTATAAAACCCTGTGGTGGGCACCTCTACAGCTCTGATTCTGCTGAGCACTCTTTGTGTTCAGGAATGCTGGAACAGTCAGGGCAGCTGATGCTTTAGCAGGAGTCAGAAGCCCAGGCAATAAGCATGTACAAGTGGCTTCTGGAACTACAGAGGTTGTGAATTCTGGGGTGTCGTCCTGCTTGGCTGGAGGAGGAAGGCTGGTTCAGCCAGCCCCACTGATGTGGTCAGGGTGGTTGTCCATGAAATGATAAAGAATTATGAAGGAAGAAGGGACGTGGGGATGTGCAACCATGCAGTTTCTCCTGCTCCCCTTAAGAAGTGAACCAGTTCCATGAAACCATGCTGGCCAAGCCCTTTGGGGGTGAAATGCTGCAGGGTGATGACAGCTTCAGCAGAAACCCTGGGCTGCCTGTGCAGGCATGTGCCAAGGCTGGGGGGGGCCCACAGCATCAGTGGCTTGTAAAGGTTACTGGTAAGTTAGCATAGCTGGATTCCTTGTGTTGAGATCAGAGAGACCTGTGCAAAAGCAGCTGCAAAGCTTTGTTTTGGGACAGTCTGTTAGGGAGAACTTTTCAAATGCTGCCTGTGTTTAACTGAAGTAGAATAGAGCTATGTCTCTTATCTGTCCTGAGCTGTACCTTGTCCCTCCTAGCGTGTGCTTCATACAGAAATGTGAGCAGTCCTTGGCAGAGGATCTGATTCTGTTGGCTGTTCCATCAGCTACCCCAGCTCCTTCACAGGAGCAGTTGCCAGATACGTGCTGGTTCTCCTGCCCTTTTTGCAGTGGAGGTTTGGACTGCTGCAGAGCTGCTCTGAAGGGTGGCACGAACAGAGTTTTAAGACCCCTGTTACGGAAACTTTTCCAGAGCTCCTGTCTGTATCTAGCTGGATTTAAGAGGTTCCTTGTCGGCATTGCTGACTGTTTCTCCCTTTATCTCCTGAAAGGTTGTGAGTTGTGAGCTGCTCTGAAGCCTTGCTTGGGTTGGATCTGATTCAATAATGCTTAAAGTTTGTCTGCTGCATTTATAGCAGCCACCGTGAGTCAGGCTTTGATTTTTTTGGACTCTTATTGACAAGCCTAATGTATCTTGCTCTTGAGTGGAAGTTTCTAGTCGTCTCTATCTTAGCTGGAGCCATGTTTCTTGGTATTTAGGAAACTGGGCTCCAAATGCCTCAAGCAGGGATCTTATATGAGTTCTTGGATGTTGTAGTGATTGCTTAATCTTGGAAGATGTAGTTTGGAAACTTTAAATGGCAGTAAATGCAAATGTTTTAATTCCGTTTGAGCTGATGAAACAATTTGAATTGTCTCAGTGTGAAATTCAGTGTCTTTTCTGAAAGACTTCACAGTATCCTTGAAGTTACTATTTCAAAGAGGTCTTTTTTTGTAAAGACAACTGCAGTTCTCTACCTGAACTATTTCATTCATATGGCTAACTAGTACAGAGCTTGAAATGTGGATCTGCTTGCACACAGAAATCAGAGCAATAGTGTTAGGCTCATAAGGCTTTGATTGTGGGTTTTGGATTTTGTTCTTGTTTTCTCAGTGTTCAGAATGGACCTCCTTCAGATATACCGTATAGTTTAAGAATTTGTCATAGCTTGCATGTAAGGACTTAAAGTGAGACCCCAGTAGTCTTTCTGGAAGGAGTATTTAACACAGACTGGACCATACCCTTGTATGCACTCAGTGATCAGAAACAGCAGCTTTTCTGAGACCTGGCTCTTCTGTTCTGGTGAGCTGAGGGACACTTCTCCTAGAAGGTGCTGCTGAAGATCACAGTGCTGTGAGCTGATGATGTCCAGGAGGGCAGCTGGGCTGTGTTCCTCCTCCTAGGTAAGATCTAGAAATCTGATAAATGCCACCGAGGACAAGTAGGGCTGTTGTGTGCAATCCTGTTGAAGATACAACGTGAGCATCAACTTTTGAAGTCTTTGTAACTCCACTTGTCTTGTCATCTCAGAGCACTGATTGATACTTTGTCATCTTCAGGTGATGTATGTGGTCATGCTGCTAAGAATCACTGGCACAACTAAAAATTGTTAGAGCAAGAGGAAAGTTGTAATCATATAATTGTTGGAAAGACACCTGTAGGTATGGTTTGCTTTCCTACACTGTCTCATGCTGGGACAGCCTCATTAATGACCACGAAGTCAAACTGTCATCAGGAGCCATTTATGTAATGACATTGTATTGGGTCTGGCTGAGATGGAGTTAATTTTCCCCATAGTGCTGTGCTTGGTATTGGTAGCCAGAAAGGTGTTAACACATCAGTGCTTTGGCTGCTGCTGAGCAGGGCTTGCACAGCATCTCCAACACTTTCCTCCTGCCAATATGTGCAGAGATGGGGTGAGATCTTGAGGGTACATAGCCAGGACAGCCAACCCAGATTGACCAAAGTGATTTTTTTCCATACCCTGTGATGTCTGCTCACTAATAAAAGCTAAGAGAAAGGAGTGGGATGGGGAGGGGGACAGCATTCATCATTATGATGATCTTCTGGAACAACTGCTCCAGGTACTGAAGCCCTACTTCCTGGGAAGTGGCTGGACATTGCCTGCTTATGGGAAGTAGAGAATAAATTGGGTTTTCTGTTGCTTCTGCATGCAGCCTTTGCTTGTGCTTATTAAACTGCCTTTATCTTGACCCATGAGGTTTTTCAGTCATCTTTTCTTCCCCTGTGGTCCTGCTGAGGAGGGCAGTGATAGAGCAGCTTGGTGGGCACCTGGTGTCCAGCCAAGGTCAACCCACCACATTCTTTGTGCTCCATGTTGCTTTGCCACACAAACCCAATACAGACATAAAAAAAAATCTTGGCAGGCATCAGGGTGAAACAGATGTAGATAATATGCTGCAGCCATGGTTGTAGCCCACCCATCTTCCTTCTTTCCTGAAAATCTGCACAGTGAGCTAGGTTTCTGTACAGATGAATAGCCAGGTTCTAGCACTCTGCCCACTTCTCTACCCTACTGAAGCTTGGTTCTCTGCCAGCCTGCAGGGAGGGCAGAATCTGCACTGGAATATTTAATTTATTAAGCTAAAGCTTCAGGATTTTCATGAAGCTCGTGGGGAGGATGCTGTGACTTGATTTGGATCTCAATTACAAAGCAGCAGTTTTAGAACAAGCCCATTGTGGCTGAATTGATGTATATGATCTTGTTTTATTGGTTGAATCATCCGACCTCAAGTGTAGTTGACATGCAGGGAAGGGAGGTGTGTAGCTATTTTCAGTATCTGTTGTTGTTTTTTGTGTTGCTCTGACCATAAAAATAGAAGGAGGGAACTTAGAACAGGTGAGGAGGAAGCTGAGCCATTCCCTGGAGGACCTGTCTGTAGGTGCTCAAAATCCAGCTCAATGGGGTTTGCCATTGTAGGACTTTCCAGGGTGCAAGTATTTCAAAGCCCTTCGTGGGCTACCAGGTGAATTCTTAAGACTGCCCAGAGATATTTCTAGTTTCTGATCACCCAGTGCAGTTAAATGGAGCATAGGTGAGCTGGGAAAGAATTTGGAATCGCATTTTGAAGAATGTTTTTTGTACTAAGTGCTGCACCAAATGCTTACCATGTTCATAGCAGCAGCTGTATAGCAGGAAGCAGCTGGGGAACAGCATCTGACAGGTACTCACGAGAGGGGACATGGGAGATGTCTTCTGAAGGAGTGTAGCTGCCCAGTCAGCATTTTTATCTGAGGTCCTAAGGAAAACCTGCTGAGTACTTGAGTAATGCCTGTGGATTCTCGTGGCTGTAAGTAGGCAGGACCTTAGTTTTAAACCTTCCTGGGGAAGAGACTGCTTCCAGAAACATGGTCCCCTTTGGCAGTGCTGAGACCTGGACTTTAGTGTTATACTGGAGGGAAGTGTTGCTGCTTCAGTGGTCTTATTTCCCACTGCACCTTGTTGTGAGCAGCCGAGTCCTTGCCCTGATTTTACCCTTCTCCCCTGTGAGATAGCATGGGGTTGGGACACAGCCCAGCTCAGATGGAGTGCAGGAAAGGTCACTGGGCTATGGTTACAGCATATGAAGTAACTGGATAGCAGTTAGCTTGAGCTTGTGATGGCTGGAGTCTAGATGGGATCTCTTCACTGTCCTCCCAGCCCGCTGCTGGGGAGTGGTCTGAGCTTGTGTGGCGGACAAGCCTGATCAGCATCTTGATTCCTGAAGAACAGAAATCCTATACATACATAGGAACAGTGTTGAAATAAAGCAACAGGATGCTTCTGTTTCTTCAGGATTTTCATCTGACTTCAGTTTGCAATTCCCATCTTCTGGCTGTGAGGCAACACTTCTGCTTGAGGAAGAATCCTGAGGAGAACGCCAACGTGCTTGCTGGAGCTTGTTTATCCTAGACTGTGCTGTTCTGCTTTGTAAAGCAACTCTTGTTGACATTGGTGTGGCCACTTGGTGTTTTGTAAAAACAGTGAAATGTGTTTCTGAATCCGTGTAGCTACAGCTAGTTTTGTTTAATCCATCTTGAGAGGAAACCTTTAAATATCCTGGCTGCTGACTGCATGATGTGGTTTGTCTAAATTCTCCTGCATTACTTCATCTGAACGGTTTAGTCTGGGAGACTGATTTCAAGAGGTGGGCAGAACACTTCCTAGGGCCAGCTTCTCTGTGGATACATGGTGACATACGTATGTTGTTTAAATCTACTATGATTAAGAATCCTTGAAGTAAGAGCTCAGGCAGCTTAGCCGCTTGTTCTGCGAACAGCCTTGAGAAGTCCTTGAGAATGATGCTTGTAAATGGACTCATTCTTCCCATTGATTTCTGTGTGGGTTTAATTTCAGATGCTCCTGTAGTGCTCTTCTGTAGGTCTGTGATTCTGCTACACCTACAACAGGTGAATTATTTTTCTTGCACATGAGAATTGCTTAAACTGGTAGAGTATGACCTTTTTAATGGCCTGATGGCTCAACAGGTTACAAGGTGTAAGCTTCTAGCAAGGGCTTGTCCCTTTCTCTTGCTTCATGCCCTTCTGAAGCTGAGGGCTAATCTACAGCTGACCTAAGTAATTAGCCTAATCAAAAAAGGAATAGGTCTCTAAAAAAGTTGTGTGCTTGTGTAGTCTTTGGGCAGGGGCATTAAATGTTTCTTACCTCATGATTAGGTCTTTTCTGGCCTGTTGTCATCCTGCTGTTGCTGGGTAGCTTGACTCTGTGGGCTTTCCTGTTAATGTGTTGGCTCTGCTTTTCTACTTAATGTGAAAATCACTGGTAGATTTGCACCCACGTGTTCTGAACCATCTGTCTTGTCAGCTGCTCAAGAGGATGTTTTCTTCATACGCCTTGGTGTAGTTTCTATGGTGCCTTCCTTTTAGAAGCTTGACTGTGTGCAGTTGGTAAGCATGAATTACTCAGAGCTGTTGTGCTTTACGACAGCAGGTGACTGCTGCTGTGAGCTCAGTGCCTCTAAAAAGGAGGGAGGGGAATATTGATATTCCCACTAACACTAGGCTTCTTTTGACTGAAATATTTGAGGAGTAATGTCTTTGCTGTCAGTGCTTCTTAACACAACTACTCACACCTTTTGTGGAAGCTTTACTAGGGGGTTTGGCCTTAAATTCACAGGGTTGCTTTGGAGACTGGTTTGGTGTAAAAATAACAAGCAACTTCATTGATACTAAACCCCCAGAATATTAATTAAGCTCAGCTGGTTAAAATAAATTTTCTCCTCGGGTACACATTATTGTAGTGAAGTGGAAAAATACAGGGAAATGCTCCAGAGTGTGTAAGTTGACTGACTTTCTTCCTTCCTTTCTTCCTCTCTCCCCCTCACTGGGAAGTGTAAATGAATATCCTGCATCTGGTAATTCTGAGAACAGCGTTGTAGGCAAGATGCTGTAAACCTGCTTTTGAGAAATGAGATGTGGGGAACTGGTGATCCATACACTAGAAGAATTAGTAGGTTTTTTAAGATGGATTATGTGAGAAGCTTTGTGTAGAAAACTTAAGAGGTAAAATTAACCTTGGTATCCTAGGTTTTTTTTTAGAGGCAGTTTGTACTGGTTGCTTAGCTGGGGTTGTTCCATGTTGGAGTAGCACATGTGGACTCTTGTGATGCATGAGTTGGGAAGATAGGGAGGAGAACCTATTGTCCTCCATGTCCTCTTTTAAAGGGAAGGTGTAGTCTCCAGGGCAGTCTCTTCCTGTTTTTCACATGTGTAGACTGAAAAATGATGGAGCTGTCTTCACCTTGATGGGAATTCCCTCCTTTAGCTGTTCCTGAAGTGCTAATCAAACTGTAGTCTAGTGGGGAATTGACCCTTGAGTAGCTGGTGTTGATGGAAGCTGGAACATGTCCTTGACTGTTTTAAGACTAGATAATCTCAGGAGTATGTCTGAGTTAGACTGACAATTAGGAAGCTGTGCACTAGGTGTAACTCTTGTTGTTCTGTTTTTCCTTCAACAGGCATTTCCGATGAGGACATCATCAATGTAACCCTCCCCACTGGTGTGCCCATACTTCTTGAACTTGATGAGAATCTGCATCCTTTGGGCCCTCACCAGTTTCTGGGTGATCAAGAAGCTATTCAAGCTGCCATCAAAAAAGTGGAAGATCAAGGGAAAGTAAAATCTGCTGAGAAGTAGAATCCTACTAACAGCTGTTTTCCAAGTGTGGTATTAAGTGGTGATGTGTGTATGACTGCTAGGTTGCACTGTGTGAAAGTCTCAATTTCAGGCACTAAGTAATTAGTAGGGACAGTTGTTGAGTCTCAGGTTGGTAGATTAATCCTCTGCCTTTCAAAAACTGGAATTTAGATTTCAATATGAGATAATGAATACTGGAAAAAAGGAATTAAGAGATGGTTCACGTGACAGAAACTCGCAGGGCAGTCTGCCCCAGATCTAGGATCGAGGGTGGCCCAGTACAGAAATAAAAGGATCTGTTGTTGGTGTGTACCAATAATCAGTCCTAACCTATTGAAGGGAAAAGCACCAGCTTACTGGACTAATTAGTTGAGGTTGTTAGAGGTACTAAAACTTTCCCACTGATAAAATGATACTGGGTAACTGTTACCCAGTATCATTGTGCTCTGTCAGTGACCATTACAATTTGTTCTGGATGGAGTTCCTTTAGTCTTCCAGAATGCTTTCAGCTGTACAGCTCTTTGCCTTTGTTATTTGGAGTCTTCCAAGGCCAGCTCATGGTCCAAAGAATTTTGTGGAGATGCTCAGACTGTTACAGTTACCATAGTTGTCATTTGTTATGCTATATTCCAGTTCTTAAGGAGTCTAGAAGGAATCCCTTTTCCTCCACCATCTTTGCAGAGCCTATTTTGGTGGCTTGCAGTAATAGCTTAAGTATGAGTTAAATCCTAAGCACAAAGGTTTCCTGCTCAGTGTTTAAATTATGGCTTGGCTCTTAGTGAGTGACCTGAATAGCTTTAAACACTTAAGTAACATGTGCGAGTGTTTGATCACCACTTGAGTCAAGTTAGAGTAATTCCTGTCTACCTCAGTAAAACTGCATATAGGAAACAGCTTTCCTGAGTTGCAAAGATTTTGTGTTCCACAGTAATATTACTGTGGCTTTCTCTGGAGGGCTGCAAGAGATGCTTAAGGCACCAAAGTGTTACTGGGTGCAGCATGTTCAACCACCGTGCTGGTAGGGAAGGGTATTGTGCCATGCCTGGAAGTGTTCTCCTATAGAACTCTCCTCACAGTCACAGCTTGATTCCCACTGAGCGTGGCCTTGCTGTTGTGTCTGGCACTAAATCTGGGCAGTTCACGCTGTGGCTGGGTGTGGTGTGACATGTTTGGCAGTTTGATGTTCTCTATGTTCACAAGCATCAGGATAATTCCACTTCTGAAGGCTTGCTCTAATCTTACTTGCAAATATGAAACTGTTACTGAAATTTAGATCTGACCTGTTGTCTCAACACCTGAGCATCTGGATTCTGACCACAGTTACCAACACGTCTGGCACTTGTGTGGGTACTCTTTGAGCTGAATGTGTTCTCAGCTTGGCCCAGCTACAAATCTCGGGAGCAGCTGATGAGAATTCCCTGGGTATGATGAGAGTATAAATGTAATATTCTAGAGTAGCTGCAGCTTTGTAGCTCATTTCAGAAGTGAGAGGGATGGGGTTTTGCCCTTTGAGGAGAGCAGTGTGACAGTGTGGTGTGCCTCTGACAGTTTCCCTGCTACGTGGAGGCATGCTTTCCAGGTCTGATGTTGGCTTGCATTAGTGTAGCACATACTCCTTAAAAGACCTCTTGCTAAATGTTAGTTTTCCTGCATCAGTGATGCTTGGGCTTCTCTTTGGTTTTGTTTTTGGAGCCCTTGCAGTAGGAACAAAGTTAAGTGTTTGTCTTTCAAAGGTAAAGCTGGTGGATTTCCTTTTGTTTTATCCCAGCAAGCATATTTCACTGGTGTTTTTTTTTCTCTGAAATGCTATTAGCATCTCCTCTGCTACTCTATTTTAGATACTGACTTACTCCTTTCTGGGTCTTTAGTTTTCTGTGCGTAGAGTGACTCCCCGTCTTAGTTGATACTTCACAAGTCAGCGTTAGTGAGTTAGACTGTAGATCAGATGTTTACCTGCCAATGCCCTGAGAAGGGAGGGCCACTGGCACTCAAGTGATTAGGTTCTTCCTCCAACACAGAATGTGTCAAGTCCAATATCAGGTAACAGTTACTGTAGACTTGTGAACAGGGGCAGCAGAGCCACCTGTAGTCAGCAGGAACTGCATACATCCAGATGTGTGGGCTTACAGGCCTTGGCTGTCAGTGTCCATATCGCTTTGGCATTGTGGTATTGCAATGTAGAACTCCTTCAGGACTCTAGATGCAGCTGGAATATGCTTGGAAATGAACCCAGCTGAACTGGGAGATATGCTCTCTCCTCCCTTTCTAGAGAACTAGTCTCTAGGGATGGAGTAGGGAATGGAAAGGTGGATGAGTAAATGTAGAAAGCATTTGGAGTTCATTTTGCAGCTGAATGGAGGGAATGGACTGAAAACAGCTTTTACAGAGTCATGGACAGTAAGAAAAGCAGTGGGATGTTTTCAGGTGCCATTGTTTCTACAGTGCTGCTTGAGACACGCATAATGACAGTGCCGTGGGAAGTTTGGCATAGTTTGCTTTGGTTGTGAGTGCAAAGTGATGGCAGGATTTTATGTGCACATCTGGCAGCAATACCACCTTGCAAAAGTATCAAGTGGTGCCAACTGGGGATGTCATTGTGCTCGAAGATTATTTCAACACCTTGCAATGCTTGCTCCTGAAGGGCTTTCTAATTAAATTCCTGTTTCAGAAAATGTGTTTATTGAAGGATGGAAACCAACTTCCATCAAGATAAGGGTGCCTGAATCTTCAGGCACAGTTACATTAGAGGGAGAAATGACTCTTGCTCAGTGGCTGTGGAGATCAGTGGTTGGAAAACCTTTTCCTCATGTTTGAGTATGCCTCAGAGTCCTGTAAGGTAACTGGTGTTTCTACAGTTGACATTATGGATGTGGTTGACTTGGTTTGTTTATGCATTTCTTAAACTTGTGGTTCAGTAGCTCTACTAGCTCTAGAATCCTCTTGAAAACCTTTGTAAATATGGTGGAGCTGGCAGGTTCTTTGTAACTCAATAAATTCACCTGAAAGAATTTAACTTTGTCTTCAGTCTTTATTCCTTTCCCTTTTGTCCCCTTTCCAGGGCTGTTAAGTAAATAAAACTGTGACCTTTAGGGTTCCAGAACTCATCAAGCAGTTGTTGATCACACATCGTGCAGTGAGTGGGGCAAAAATAGTATTAGAGCAAACACTGCCTCGTGTTTACTTGTCAAGAAGTTGGGCTGGGGGAAGATACATCCCTGTTTGAAACTACAGGGACGTTTGCATAGGAACAAGGCATTAAACATTTATTTCCAGAAGAATGGAGCTAAATGAATGTTCACTGTTTACCATGCTTGCTTTTCTTTTTAACAAGCATTATTTTTTTGATGGTGTGTTTAACATGGTAGATTCTGGAGACAGAGCCAGTTCTGTCACTCTCCCAACTACTCTGGTGTCAAGCAGAGTTGTAACTCTAGTGACAAGCCAGCTGAGGAGTGTTTCTTGTTATTGACCCCCACACAGGTGGCCTTAGATAATGGGGTATAAGTTCCCAAAAAAGTTGAACACTCAGGTAGAAATCGGGAAGACAAAAGCCTGTCTTAAAACAAAAGTGCACTGAAGAAATAAACTTCAAAAAAGGTTGGTCTTCTGGTTGGTTTGAGTGAGAAGAGGAGCAGATCTGAGCTGTTTGTCCTGATACTTAACATTTCACAGTTAGTGTGGGACTCCCAGCCAATTCAAAGTTTTGCTGATGTTTTAAGACTTATTTCTGTCCCCGCTTCCCCCAGTCACCTACTGTACTTTGCTCTGCCTTGGCTACATTCTGCCTTAGTTACATGCCTGATTCTTCCCAAGTTGTGTCTGCTGTTCCCTTTTTGGGAAAAGACCATCTAAAGGTTGACTTGGTTGAGTCCTCCATCCTTTTTTGTTTGGAACAGGTTAGAGAGTAGTGGAGTTTGCTGTGGTCAGCTTGGTCTGTGCAGCCTGAGGAGAGACCGACTGGCTAAGTCACACTTTCAAAATCTACACTTTGCTTTTTCTATGATGTTTTTTTAGTCTGTGCCTTTGATATAAAATGTTTCAGTGCCAGTTGAATACCAAACCAATCCTTGTCTCCAAGTTTACAGTCTCTGTTTTCTAGAGCTGCCCGTTCTTAAAGTTCATAGTAACTGGCACTTGGCAATTGCCTTGTCTGTCTTCTGTGCTGGCCACAGCCTCTCCTCAGCTTCAGCTTTCCATCAGCAGGAAAGAAGGCAGATAACTATTGCTCAAGAAAGCTCAGAGCTTTGGTTGGAACAGACTCTAGTGGTTCAAATGGAGACTGCAGAAGTGTTTGGAGAGAAGGAACCTCCCTTTGAGAGCTGTGCCAAACAGCTGTTGCTGCCTCTCGGTTGTGTTCTGGGTGGCCAAAGGTTCTGGGGTGGAGTGAATACAAAAGGGAGCTTGACTTCAGCCAGCCTGCCCTCTGTGTAATGCTATGGCAGGGCATTCCTCCTTCCTACTGCCTCCTCAGCCAGCTCCCAGGCCCTCTTGGGGCTATTCCAGCAGAGTTTAGTAGCTGTGTTGTGCCCTGCCCTACAGAAGAAAGGGGGTGAGGGGGAAGAGGCTCGTTCTTGCTCTTCCCATTATGCTGACAGAGCAGGGGAGGGCAGCAGATACCATGCTAGGGATGTTGCTGTGCTGTGAAGTCAAGATCAGTGCAATTGTGGCCTCAAGATGACTTCAGATTGCTGTTTCTGGGGGGAGGGAGGGGGCATTGACCCACAGCTCAGAGATGGCAACATGGATGTTGCAGTTACTCTACCAGGTTCTAGAAGGCAGTTGTGGCCCTGATGGGAGCCCTGGCATTGGAAGCTCTTTGAGAGCAGATGCATCATTAATACAGCTGTTTTCTTTCCTCAGGCCTCCCCCAGCTCCCTTTCGGTGTGGTGTCAGCTTGAGCCACTTCCCCACCTTCTGTCTGGCACGTGCATGGAAGGAAAGTAGTAGCACATCTTAACTAAGTAAAAGAAATTCTCTGTTCTAGAAAAGCAGTGGGAGCCCAGTGAGATCAAATGCTGACGTTCTGATTTGGTTTTGGCCTCCCAGGAGCCAAGCAGTACTTGCTGCCATGCTCCAGGTCAGTCATTTCTAGGCATTAGGAACAAGAAGCACAACTGAGTATCCCAGAGGACCCTGATGCTGTTTAGTGGGAGTGTGAGTCTCTTTCCATTTAAAGACACTTTCCTCTTTGCTCCTGGTGCTATCCTAGCAGAAGTGCTGGAAAGGAGGAATGTGCATTGGCTATTAATTCTGAACTGGGGATGCTTTGAGGCATTAACCACCTACTGAATCCTACTTTCCTTTCTGATGTTATCAGGCTCTCAGTAACTCCAGTGTGCTATGATTAAAGCTGAGTTAGCTCTCATGTTCAGATCTGTGGCTCTCCAGCTGTTCCTCAGCTCTCCTGCTTGTGCTTTCCAGGATCTATATCCAAGGCAGTGGTACTGGCTGTGCTAGGAGGGAGTCAGGAGGTGTACAGATCCTTAACTCTCCCTGAAGACAAAGCGATTGCTCTTACACAAACTGCGTCTGCAGATGAACTTGCAGAAATGCAAGTGAACAACAGGTGGAGCCAGTGCATTGTGGTAAGTATGTGCAGGGAGACGGGAGCAATTTCTTGCTCCTGTGACTATATAGGGATAGCAAGGCATACTCAGCCTCTCCTGCAAGGCAGCACGTTTGATCTCTGCCAGCCGTGCCCTACAGTTTAACAAAAGGTATAAATGTGACTTAGTTCTAGTGTGGAATAAATTGCAGTCATCATTTAGGTCACTTCTACAGACTGGCAATTCATCCTGGGGTTTTGGTTTTTTTCTTGCCTCAATAGCTTCCTTAGACAAGATAAATTCAACAGGAGCAGGATTGGCCATTTGCAGACAGATAATTAGTCTGAAAAAACCTCCCAAAAGCCCCTATCCCCAGTCAGTGATAGCACTAGTAACTGTGTCAGGAAAGGTTGGGGAAGACACTGTTGCGTGAGAAAAGGAGCTCAGCAATGAGCAAATGCCAAATAAATTAAAAATAATAAAAAATAGAGTGCCTTTGGTTTCAGGGATCTGATTTCAGATGCTCTTGTAATAATTTTTTCCAAAGGACTGCATGTTCTTCTCCCACCTTTATCAGAAGTTATGAAAACTTATATGCTTTTTATATGCTTTCAAACTGAGCATTAAGGTAAGAGGAGGTCTGGATCCTCTTACACATACCTCAAAATGTTGACTGATTTGACTTTGCCAAGTAGGATGACTCTGTGGGTATAGCTGATGGAAAGAGCTCATCACAGCAAATTCCCAGTCTTCTACTGCAAGCTCCAATACTGCTGCCTTCCCAAATGTGTCTGTGTGGAAGATGCTTGTGGTGATACAAAACTCAAGAGCTTTGTTTTTGCACTTGCTGTATACTTCAACCCATGCCTGTGAAGGAATGGTTTAAGTACATGGCACACACCCATATTTAAACTTTATGAAATGTGAGAACTGGTACTCTTCTTTGTCAGGCAATAACAGCAGAATAAGCTTTCACAGGTCTCATTTTACCAGATGAAAGCTTTGGGAGACCTACTGAAACAAAAAACACTTTCTTCCATTACTGGAAGTCTCATGTTCTATGCTTTCTCTTCCACGGGGTTGGCTCAAGTGGTTTCTGCATCCAGGAATACCTTCCATGAAGCTCTAAATCCTTCCCACAGGCTGCTGAGAAGAGATTGCTGAGAGATCTGAGAAGTAGTGTTTCATCAGCTCATCTCAGTATTGGGGATAACTGAGGTATGTATACAGTGATTATTAGTAATGTAAGATCAAACATCTTCATCTTAACTGTGGGCCTTCTCTTATTTATAGGCAGAATACTTGTTTCTCAGATTGCCTGTTATGTTTCAGAACTTCAATTCTCCCTGATACTAGACTGGGCTTGGTTTAATCCCAGTGCTGGTTTATATAGCAGATGAGCTACTCTTTAATGTTAAGTAACATACACAGGCAATATCAGATGCAGTCAGACACATAGGTAAATAATGTTTACAAATACACGTAGTTATTTTAATGCATCTATAAATGGGTAAATTGTTTTTATTTTTCTTTAAATTACCTAAAAAAATAATTGTCTCTTTCTGTTTTCAGTCCTCTGCTCTAAGTGTCCTTGTTCATGTCATAGTATTAAGTATTTCATGTTATTATGGGAATTCTGAATTCCTTATTCTAAAGTGCAGTACGTGAAGTAGAAAGTGAGATCACCACATCAGCACCTCTGATCTACAAGCTTGGTTCATTTTGCTCAAGTTTGGAATTTGCCTGGAAAACGCTAATGTGTTTTGGTGGTGAAGTTTGTGTTTTTATCTGAAAAGAACAAATATAATTTGCACTTGAGAGTTTAGGTGTGTCCTTGAACTGCCAATATGAATGGGGTTCTTCGTGATGCGAGGAGCACTGTTGCCCTTCTAGCTTTGTTCTCCTGGCAGTGCTCTTGTGGGTGGCTGTTGATGGTGTGGAAGAAAGCTCAATGATCTCCTCCCACTTCTGCAGAGGACAGCCTTGCCCCTTCTGAGTCAGCAGTCTTACTTGAGCAGACAGTGTACTAAGTAAGCACTGGTGGTTGTACTGCAGATTCCCCTGGCTGACTACCATCTTTGTACCGTCTTCACACCTCAGGCTGGGCTGTTAATGAAGATGCTCATGAAAAAAATTAATATTTGTGGTGTATCAAGAAAGTATATTGTATCACCCTGGGCAAAGTGTAAATATAGTTATTTCTGAAAAGGAAGGCTGTGACTGTCAATGTTCTAATGAAATCAACATTGTTCCAGCTATACTTGTTAATGAAGACTTCTCTTGTGTGTCCAGGTTTTTAATTTAGTGCCACCTGAACTTCCCATATCTCTTATGGACATGATTTTCATTTCTTGTAGGTGGAACAGCGAGAAATTGATGCCTGCAGTTAGTCTTGTCCTCTTCCCAATTCCAATTTAACAGAAAAAAAGTGAAGTGTTTGGCTGAGCTTAATACATGTCTTCAGAAATGCAGACAATTCAGTTTGACTTCAAGAGCTGCAAGGCCACAAAACTGTAGAATAGCCCATGTTGGAAGGGACCTCAAAAGATCATCTGGCCTAACTTCTTGTGGGAAAGGGCGGATAGATGAAATTATCTACCAACCTGTCCAATTTCATCTTGAAAATCTCCAATGACAAGGACTCCACATGTCCCTGGGGATATTGTTCCAGTGATTAATCATTCTCACTGCAAAATTTTTCTGGTCTTTTTTCAGCACAAGAAAATTTCTTTCCTTCTCCATTAGAGAAAGGAATGATTTAAATTTTTATACCGTGTTGAAAATTCTTTTCCCTTAGGTTTATAAAACTTTAATTTGTAATGTTTATTTTACTTTGTAAAAATCAAAATTAAATCAATAAGTAATTTAAGCTGCTCTCCTGATGCAAATTACATCCATTGCCCCTTGTCCTCTCTATGTGGCTCCTTGTGAAGTTGGACCCTCAGACTTGTTTGTGGCCACAGTTTAAGTGCTGTGGAATACTGTGATGAAGTTCCCCCTGAGTCTTCTCCAGGGAGAAAAAGACTCAGCTCCTTCAGCCTCTCCTCATTGCACAGGCTCTCCAGCCTTTGATGGTATTTGTGCCACCCTCTTGGGACCCTCCAGTCTCTCTGCATATTTCTTGAATTGTGAGGACCAGATGGACACAGAACTCCAGATGAGGCCTGAGAAGTCCTGAATGGGTGATCATAGATACTATCTCTGGTAGTAATGGCCCTGCAGATGCAGCCCAGCATCCAGTTTGATTTGCTGCAGTAGCACTGCTGACTGGTGTTTAGCTTGTCCCTTGGGACTGCCAGGTCCTTTTCAACAAGGCTGCTCCCTAGCTGCTCAGATCCCAGCCTCTTCTGGGCTCTTGGGTTCTGTCATCCCAGGTACAGGACTTTGCACTTGACTTTGATAAACTTCATGCAGTTCTTGCTAGCCCACTCTTCCAGCCTGTCCAGGTCTCATGAAGATGGCTTTCCCTTCTGATGTGTCCACCTAACCAGCTGGTGAGGGTGCTTTCTGTCGCATTTTCCAGACCTCTTCTGAAGATGCTGAACAGTGTGGAGCCCGGTCTGAGTCCCTGGGGGATGCTACCTGAGACAGGTTGCCAGACTGACTCAAAACCATTGATCACCACCCACCAAGGTTGGCCTGGGAGCCAATGTCTTACCCCTCTTGCAGACCATCTACCCAGTCTGTATCTTGCTGTCTTGACCAGAAGGCTGTGTAAACACTGAATGCGTTGCTGAAGTCCAGGTAAACAATGTCTGCTGCTCAACATCTAAGTCCAAATTCCAACTTGGCTTTAACAAATATTCCAGAAAATGCCACTGATTTATTTTTAATAGATGCGTCAAGCTGCTTTGAAATGGGAGTCTTATGCCTCAAAAAGACTTAGAACAAATCCAACAAACCCCCCTGCAACTACTTACTCTGTACATCCATTTTATGTGTGTACTCTTATGTCTAGCCTTCTGCTGTTGACTAATTCCAAGCTAATTGTATCTGCTGGAATTAGGCCAACAACATGGCAATTCCTTCTGTGGTGCACATCTGCAGGAGGGCAAACTGGGTAGCAGTGGAAATTGCTGTATAAGCTCCATCCCAAGTTGAAGTGGATGATTTGCTTGTTAGCATAGTAGGAAAAGGTGTCACCACTCTGTCCTTGGTAATGTGTTATTTGCCATATTTGATTAGTAGAGTGAAGTTTCTAGAGTTTTCCAATTGAGGAGATATCCCCAAACTACTTCATCTATCTTCCTCTAGATCCTTATTTAACTTCTCCACCTTAGAACTCAAACTCCAGAGGAGCTTTGATTTTGGTGGTGATTTCTCAGCTCAGAAAGCATCAATCAGAATTGTTCAGCTTCTCCATCCAGCCACATAGTCCCTTCTCCTGCTGGAGCACTTCTCCTAGGGGGACAGACTGAGAGAGTTGGGGCTGTTCAGTCTGGAAAAGAGAAGGCTCCAGGGAGACCTTATTGTGGCCTTCCAGTATCTGAAGAGGGCCTACAAGAAAGCTGGGGAGGGACTTTTTAGACTGTTGGGCAGTGATAGGACCAGAGGAAAGGGATTAAAGCTAGAGATAGGTCAATTCAGGTTGGACATTAGGAAGAATTTCTTCCCCATGAGGCTGGTGAGACACTGGAACAGGTTGCCCAGAGAGGTGGTGGAAGCCCCATCCTTGGAAGTGTTTAAGACCAGTCTGGATGGGGCTGTGAGCAACCTGCTCTAGTGGGAGGTGTCCCTGCCCATGGCAGGGGGGTTGGAACTGGGTGAGCTTTAAGGTCCCTTCCAACCCTGACAATTCTATGATTCTCCAAGAGCTCCAGTGCAACATAGCTCCACGACACCTTCCTGAACAGTGTGCCTCAGTAGTTTCAGAGCTGCTTATGAGAGGTACTTCCATGGGAGGAGACAAGGTGGGGTGTGGATCAGATCTGAGAGAGAGATATATCAAAAAAAAAAACCAAAACCCTAAGAATTGCTATGCCAAGGTATGGTTTTCCAGCTGGATCATGTTTTATATTTTACAGTCCTGTCTGCATTCCTGTGATGCACAGGGGAAAAAGAGGATTTTTTTTTTTGTATTTTTAACTGGAAAAAGCCACCTACATTAGAGAACCATTGTGACCCATTTTCCCTCTTAATTTTTCTCTGCTTATGTTGTTCTTTCCGTTACTCCAGAGAAACTTTCTCCCATACCTGGCAGTGGAACTACTCACATAGCAGGACCGGGTGGATGTAGCAGGAGGGTGCTGTGACCTGATGGGCTGTTGCAGGGTGTTTCTGTTGTAGTGGGCTCAGCAGTGCTACGTGACAAATGGTTTTCTTACTGCTCTGGCTTGCCAAAGGCTGCCTTTTGTGCCTCTGCCACTGCTGGTGAGATTTGTGGTTACTCGTCACCTCATGGATCAGGGCTTTCGTTAATGATGGCCCTAAAAAAAGTGTCAGACTTACTTACAGACACCACTTGATGTTAATTCCTTCAGGGTCCAAGGGTAGTGTGCCAGGAATGAAGAAGAATTGGTTGAGTTAACGAAGGGAAAAATCAATTGCAGAAATATTAGTGGTGTTATATTAGATCTGCCTGTACTCCCAAAAGGATAAGCTAAGGGCTGTCAAAACACTGTGCAATCTATTTTCCAGTTTTATGTAGCTTTGCATTTGGTTTTCATAGAGATGAGAGAGGTTTCACAAAGCCTGGTTGGTTGTGGTTCAAAAGATGCCTAATAGGGTTGCCTCCAATGTCCCCATTTTTAAGTGTTGCACCCAGTGACTTCCACTGAAATGAGCATTTCTGAACCATCAGGTCACTTGAAGAGTTGTCTAACTGGCTGCAGAGGGTGTGAATACGTGATCTTGTGAGGCAATCTGGGGCAGCAGTGAGTCAAAAGGAGGAGGTGAGGAAGTGCTTTTATCCTGCAGGTCCAGCTGCCAGATGAGTGCTTAGCCCTCATCTGTTTCATGGGTCTGATGACAGCAGAACTCCTGTTTGAAAACACAATAGTGGATCTAGCCCTTTGCATTCCAGTTTTGCTGGTTCACCTCTGTGGTTATAACCTGGGATCCTGATCCCTGTTTTCCTTGCAGTAAATGCTGGAAGTCCTGCTGACAGCAAAGGGAGAGGGACCAGGCTCTCCACAGACACTTTTTTTTTCTCCCTGGATGCAGAAATAAAGCAGCAGACTTTGAAATGCAGTCTTCATATCTTGTCAGCATGTTTCTTTCTAGATTCCTAGGACTGCCCTTAAAGAGAGCAGCCCTGATAGACAGACAGGAAGAGGGCTAGACATTGCAAAGCATGAATAATCCTAAATTCTTGCCTGGTCGTTCACCTAATGGAGCTCTAAGTAATAAAATGGGGTTTTTGAGAGAGACTGAGGTTTCTACCCTGTTCACAACAGTTTTGTGCAGTTTTTTTTGTGTGCTTTAAAGATTAATTTGTTTTTAAAATGGGGCTCCCAGCCCCTTCACCCACACACAGTGTCCCCAGAACCCCAGATGCCACAACAGCCTTTGCTTGCTTGGTGGGACCGTGTGCCACCTTGGGATCGCGTCAACAGCTACCCAGCCTGCAGACACAGTTACTCAGAGGGAGCAGAGAGAGGTTTTGCATGGGCCACTGTAAGTGAGTGGATAGCACAAGAAACAGCTTTGTGGTGTATTGAGCAGGACAGGAATTTGGAGAGAGCTGATGTCCACCTTTCCAACCTCTGCTACCCAAATCAGTCTCCCTGTCGCAGCAGCGTGGCCCCAAGTTCTAGCAGTAGATATCCCTGTGGGCAGACCCCTCCCCAGGCTTGCAGCACAGTGGGGTGGAGCTTTGGTTGTTTTTTGTGTGGTTATAATCTGTGGGCAGTGATCTGTTCCAGGAGGGATCCATCTGAGGAAGGATTTGCAGAGGGCAACACAAATTGCCCCTAGGAGTCAGAGAAACCAGGAGCTGTGCTGAAG
Source organism: Todiramphus chloris collaris (assembly GCA_025345505.1). Classification (NCBI taxonomy): domain Eukaryota; kingdom Metazoa; phylum Chordata; class Aves; order Coraciiformes; family Alcedinidae; genus Todiramphus; species Todiramphus chloris. The sequence goes on along the minus strand of JANVCC010000066.1, from coordinate 5,143,016 downwards.
AAATCTGTATGTATTTACTGTGTTTGTGCCCTCTCTTATTCCTACTACAGGAGCTGTTAAAGCATTTACAATGTAAAAAATGTAGAAAGAGTAAAGCTCAGAAGTCGTTGGTGTTGAATTAGTAGGATGGTGCCCTAGGTGCCAGCCAGTATCTCTTCAAGAGTTCTTTCATACGTGTAGATGAATATCCAAAAGCAGCCTGTAACAGGCATCTGACCACTGCCAGCTCTGCAACAGGCACAGAGATCATTCTCATAAGTCTTTTTAATTCTCTTGCAAATGGCCAGTGACTTTTTCAAGTTAAACCACCGTGATAGAAAGCTAGATCTGGAAGCGGGGTTCCTGCCTGTTGTGATGCAGCACTTCAGTGCATGTTCCTGATAACACTCTTTTCTTTACCAGGGGGGACTGATCAGACAGGCTTTACCTCATCTCCTTGTATCTTGTGTCTGTAGTATAAATATCTCTACTTGAGCAAGGCTCTCCCTTAGCTCCTTTTATTGACAAGAGAGACTAAGAGGCCTGTTTGGGATGTGAGTCACTGGACCCATTTTTGACATCTCATTTGGGGTGAGATTAATGGTGGCTTCCCACCATTTGCTTCTCTCCAGTGACTAGACCTGGCTTAACATGTGTTTTACAGAAGCCTCTATCTGCACCGAGTCATCGCCCTGCTGGATCAGACCTGGGTTTTTAGCTGCAGAGTTTGATTTTTTTGAGCTGATACACATAATATGCAAAAAACCCCATGGATGGATAAGCTTGTGCTCTATTTTGTCATCTGCCCCAAAGCTGGATCTTGCTGCCTGTGAAGACAATGACCTGGTCTCTCGTGAGTACAGCTTCTCTTCCACCTCATCCAGGACCACGGACCCAGCTTCCAACACATCTCACAGGTTCATGCACTACCCTAATCCACCCTGAGAGGATGTCTGCAGACTGCTGCTCTCTGCTTGCTCCTCAGCTGCAGTGCAGGCAAACCCAGGGTGTCAGAAGACATCTTGAGGACATGATACTCCTCTTGGTTTCAGGCTGTGATTGCACAAGTCAGAAAAATTACAATAGGGTGCATACTGTGTGACTTGGGAGGGAAACATCCACATTTTTTTTCTTAGAAAGTCAAATGCCTTACAGGACTTTTGGTTTTGCTGTAGACTCCAGCAGGTCCTGCTGGGGAGACGGGTCAAGGTGGAGGGAACTGGGCTCTTTTCTCTCATTATCATAGTGTTAAATGTTTTACAGAATTCTGGTGTTGAAAGCTGCAATCTGAACAGTTGAGAAAAAGTTCAGACCTGCATACTTAGCTTCCAGAAAATGCCCACATGAATTTCTCTGAGTGAAGTGGAGCAACCGCAAGGGAAATTCTCAGGACAATTTCAAATTCTAAATAGTAATGTAACAGGAAATTAAAGTAAAAAGGAAAGACCTATGACCAATACCCATAAAGAATCATTTGACCAGTGTCTAGATTTCAGCTGCATAACAAATCTAGGCAAACCACCAAGAAATATGTATTTGTTATGCTTTTTCAGTTATGTTTCTCAGGCTCAAACCACTTGAAGTAAATAAAACTGGCTCAGGAAATGAGTGCGTTAAGGGTTTCATTGATGTAACTGTAACTGTAAAGTATATTTTACAGTATTAATGTCAGCATCCAATCATTACTTTGCAGTCAGTATAATTGAATGCATCTGATAATTAAAGGCTCAAGCCTGAGCCCGTTGCTGCTTTGAGAACTGCTCCCTTTATCCTGCTGAGCTGGCCATCGCGTGCTTGCCTTTGGTGTGCTATGTACAGGTAAGAGGGATTTCAAATGATGAAAGCTCCACTCTTCCTGACAGCAGTGTCTCCATCGTGTCTCTTCAGTGATTTTGGCTTTGGGAGGCGGGGGAGATACCTGCCTGACCTTAATGAGCAAACATTCACAAACTGTCCTGTTTCCATCTGTGACATACGAGTTGGAGGTGAGTCTTCAGCAGGGGACCACCAATACTCTGGATCTTCTGAGTTCACAAAACCTGTGTGGCAGTGCTGCTGCCTGCATGGCACCATTAAATGGGACATTCAGTGACCTGATCATATGAGGGGGAGAGAGAATTATACTAAACACTCTTTGCAAGCCCAAGAGAAACAGTAATACAATTGCAGTCTTCTAGTCTGTTAGGTTTTCTTCTGCTCAGATTAATATTGCCAGACTTTCAGTGATAGAAAATGCTTGAAATGAAAATTCTAGTTTATACTGTGCACACATATATGACAGTGTATATTTATATATGATAGTATAACAGTAATTGCAATGGAGAAGTGAAACATCCTGAGTATATTATTGTTGCTCCATTAAAATTGCCTGTTTTGGTGTGTTTGCATATAGTGGTTTGATGTTCTTTTTAGGAAAAGTGAACTTTAAAGGAAAAAAAACAAGCAAACAAGTCTTTTTAACTCTTTCCATCGCCCTACCCCAACAACCAGAGATGGATTGGATTTCTTAATGGAAAGGACTAAGAACGAGCATGAAAAATGTCAAAGCAGGTACAGATCATTATCCCTCTATATGCACCTATGCACCAGCATGCACATGTTTCCAGTTTAGATACAAGAATCTGTCAGTGCAGGGTTTCTAAGGTGCTGTACCATGGCCGCTGTAGTGGCAATACCAGTTGCTTCCCCTCCTTGAGTATTATCCCACCACTTCAGGAGGGGAGAAGCAGGGAGCAGGGCAGGAACTCTGCTGCTGTGAGAAACAGCTGGCAGAAGCCCCTTCAGCATTAGCACTTGCTTGCTTTGCCCTTGAGCTCCTGTAGCTTGCTTTATTGGCCCTCTAGACAAGATGGGAGTTCCACTCCTTTCTCCTGTGTGAAGGGAAGGAGAAGATCCTGAAAAAGTCTTGCATGTGCTTTTTTTCTTGCTGCTGCTGATGCTGGAGCTGTTGCTGTGTGCTCCAAGGGGCTGGGATGCTTCCAGGCATTGTCGGCTCCTGCATGAACATGGCAACAAGCTGAAAAGCACCTGCAGCAAGGTGGGAGGATTGATTTCTTGTAGCTTTTCAATACAGCTACATAAATACAAATAAAAAGCAACGGAGCAAATTATTCTCTAAGTACCTTCTGGGCAGGAAGAGTGATTTAAATAACAGAAACACTTCTGTGAGCAGCAGAATGGCAGACAGACACTTCTCGAGGGAGTCAGTCAAATCTTTCTTGCTTAACAACCATCTTTTGCTAAGATTTTCTCTGCTTTCTAAATAAGTTGTCAGAATCCTTCTCTTGAGGGGGTCTCTCTTCCATTCTCCTCCCATGGGGCATTTACAGAGGGGCTTGGGGGCTGCTTTGTGCAAAGTGAGTTTAAAATCACAGAAGTGTGAATCCTCCACCCTTGCAGGAATTTAAGGGGATTCAAAATGTATCAGAGACACAGGTGTGGTACATGACCCCCAATCCTGTTTTCCACATAATAGAAGACAAAAATTGAGTAGGTGAAGAGAAAAAACATTTCCCCAAAGAGCATCAGATACTGAATATATGTACCTCTTCCCTATACGTGACCCTAAAGGCAATAAAAGTTTGCTAGTGAGAATCCAAGCAAATGTTGAGTTGGAAACCTCGTCTCATTGTTTGTACAGATACTAAATGAGTTAAGAGATCACCAAGGAGTTTGAGGTCTGTAAGCTGCCAGCTTCTGCAGAAGGAGCAACTCTCCTACCACCTCCTGTGTGACTTGGAAGTCTCCCATCTAACCCCACGAGAAGCCCAGCCATGCTTAGCTCTATCAAAAGCAGACAGGAACAAGTGTATTTAAAAAAACTCAGCTCGTGCTGGTATTGTGAAGAGTTGGTTAAGTTTTTTTTCCCCGTAGAGCACTTCATAAGACAAGTGTTTTGTTTTTTTTTTTTCCATGTGTAAAGAAAAAGAATGAAATGAGAAACCACAACTTTGGGGTACAAATATTTTATTTCTAAAAACAGGAAATGATTTTGGGAAGTGGTTTTGAAAGATTCTTTTTAAATAGAAAATGGTTTTAAGAAAAACAGGAGAAAACTCAGTCTTAAGGAAAACATTTTGTAAGGGGGGGGGAAAGGAGGGGAATAAAAGCTTTTGTGATCATCAACAAAAATGCTTGGCGTTTTTTGAATGTATCTATGCCTTTGTTTGCATCTCACTCTGCCTCTTAATTAGCTTTCCCAAGCTGCAATGTTATTGATCAAGGAATTTTGTTAAATACGTCATACTCTGAAAGGAAGGTGGCAGAGGAAGGTTCCTCTTGCAAGACAGCATTCCTGGGGCAAATCACTCTGCTGAAGCTCTCCGCAAGGCAGATAAATACGTTATAGAAGAGTTGCATCCCCCAAAGAATGTTTGTAGTGGTTTGTCTTTTCCTTTCTTAAACGTACAGCAACTCCATCATCTTGCCAAGTCATTGCTCTCACGTCAACCGCTTCCCATGTTGAGAAACTGCTTATCTCCATGTAAAGCTGCAGCTTTCTGTGGACAGCTGAAAGTTGAGAAAGGTGCTGGGTTGTGGGGTGGAATAAGCTCCTGCTTCTACACATGGGTATGGTCAGGGAGAAAGGAGACTTTTTCTGCTTATGTTTCACCAAAGGAGGTTATTCTTCCCTCAGGAGAGGGTAAACCTATTCATGGGATTGCTTTTGCTCAGGGACCTGGCTGCCCTTGGGGGGTAATGCAGAAGGATGGCAGAGTCCAGTGTGTACCTCAGTGTGATTTAAGCCTGGATGAAAAGAATTCATGATTTCTGTTGTATGAAGGCAGTATTACGTGATGCTGTGTGTCAGCACTGCTGTGACTGCCGTTCATCAGAGGTATGAGAGCAGGAACCTCTCGCTGCTGAGCTGGAGGCAAGATGAGGAATTCATTGCAATGTTAGAACTTAATGTCCAGTCCAAAGGGACCAGGGGTGGGGAATGTAATGGATACACCTTTGAATTGTTGTAACCCATGATTTGAGTTGCATGTTACAGGGATTACTGTAGCAGGAGCTAGCTGAACCAAAAGGAGGACAAGCCTTACAAGAAACAGTGTAACAGTGACCTGCTTTGAGCTGGCTGTGGTACCCAGTATCTCCATGTGACATACCAACTTTCCTGTCCTGAGTAACCAGCCCAAAGCCATTGACTAAATTAACTCAATGTACATTTTGTGGCCATTTTACAGGGGTGATGCATAGACTAAGGGAACGATATTTGTGTAAAGATGGGATTGGGGATGGTGCTCGATGAGGATGTATTGGACAGGGTGGGACCTGAGCATGATGCAAATGGTATGGGGTGGAGAATATGCTGGTTTTGGCGGGGATAGAGTTAGTTTTCTTCACAGTTGCTGGTAAGGGGCTGTGTATATTGGATCTGTGGTGGAAACAGTGTTGATAACACAGGGTTGTTTTAGTTACTGCTGAGCAGTGCTCACACAGAGTTGAGACCTTTTCTGCTTCTCGCTCCATCAGCAAGTAGGCTGAGAGTGCACAAGAAGCTGGGAGGGGACACAGCCAGGACAGTTGTCCCCAAATGACCAAAGGGATATTCCATACCATATGATGTTATCCTCACCATTACACCTAGGGAGGAATTTGGCAGGAGAGCGACTGATGAGGGCCTGGCTGGGCAGCAGTTGGTTAGTGGTGAGCAGTTGTTTACATTTGCATCAGTTGTCTTTCTTGAGTTTTAGTTTGATTGTTTGTTTTTTAATTTGTTATTATTTTCCATTTCATTACAGTTCATTTTTTTTATTATTATGCTTTTTTTCCACGATTATTAAACTGTTTTTATCTCAACCCACAAGTTTCCTCACTTTTCCCCTTCCAATTCTCCCCTCTCATCTCACTGAGCGTGAGCAATCGGCTGTGTGGTGTTCAGCTGCCAGCTGGGGTCAAACCACGATGCTTTGCCAGAGATCTAACGCTGTGGGAAAACAGGACTAAGCCCCAGCAGTGGCTTTAACTGCCTACACTAATCTCTAGCATCCAGCCAGCCTGCAGAATATTTCACTCCAGCACCAGCAGCTTCTATCCCAAGAGACACTGCAGCCCTCCAGCTTTCTTACCTAGCTCTCTCTGATCTGATGCTACTCCGTTCCGCTAGTACTACTCAGGAGCACTTTTGTTAATGACTGAAATGAGCATTTATTCCTGCAAGGGAGAGCCAAAAATGGCTACATAGAGGTGTCTTTCATGCCATCAGGCCAAAAAAACAAGGTAGTGTCCTGCCATGGGTTGCAGTACATGAGGTGTCCTTGTACAACTAATAACTTAGGGGGATAAAGCCCTGCACAGCAGGGCTGCCCTGAAGGAAAGTGCTTTCAGCTCTGAAAATTACAGTCCCTCAGGAAATAAAGCCAGTTGGAGCATGGTTTGGAAAGGTCCCGATACCAGCATTCTTGAGAGTGGGAACTAAGAAAGGAACTCCTCTCAATTTGAAGATCTTCATCATATCAGTATGACCCAGAGACTTCCCCCTGCTTTTTGGGTATTGCTCAGCTACTTAAAGCATGAGACTGGCCTTGCTGGAATAAGCCTAAGAGATGAAAACTCTCTCTGTGGTTTTTAGAGGCTTGCAAATGAAGTTGCACTGTCCTGGTTTCGAGAGTCACTTTCTAGTACTTTGGCATACCTTCTGCTACCTAGATACTCTTGCTCCGTCTAATGAGTAAATTTATTGCTCATCCTTTGTTCTGGCTGTGGGGAAAAGTAAAATAATTCATGAAGCTGACCTGTGCAAAGATGGGAATTGTTCAGGAAGATTCCAGGTTTGAATTTGTTGGAAAAGTAAGAATGACAGTGGTTTTAGCTTTCAGCTACTCGTTGGCTTGACTTTATAATTCTTTTCAAAAAAGACTCGAGCGTTTTTTGAACGACCTTTCCCAAGAAAATCTATTTGTGTTTATATTCAGTGGGTAGATTTACTTGTTGCACGAATTAAATGGGGGGGAAGAGGTAAAATGAAAAAAAAGTTCAAGTACTCTAACTGTATCTGTTACAACCCATCTTTACTCTTCTTGTTCAGAAGCCAACATGCATTCTTCTTTTATTAAAGAAGGAACACAAGGGCACCAGCTCACAGATCTGTAATGCAATAAAGCTGTCTCTGAGGCCTGTGTGGGGGCTGCATCTAGCTGGGCACTGATGAGAGAAGAGCAGAAGCAGGGCATGCCAGCACAGAGATGCTCAGAACCCTCTCTGGTACCTGCTGAACCGCTGTTAAGCTCAGAAAAGTCAGGATTTGCCTTTTCTTTTTTCTGTTCTGCCTTGTCTACTTCTGAGACCATCCTGCCTAACCCTTTCCAGACACATCTCATGCCATATTCGCCCTTTTTCCCTTTCTCTTTCCAAAAGACATTCGTTAAAACTGTGAGTGGAAAGCAGAAAGAAGGGGGAAATAAAAGGCATTGCTTTCTGGGAGTTTGTCTTTGGGGTCCCGTTTCATAGCCATGGAAGAAAAGTGCTCTTTCCAACTGGCTCTGGGTGACACCCAGGGCTCTGGCAGACCCCTTGGTGCACCCTACAGCCCCATCTGAACCATCCTTACCTTGCTGGTTTTTCTGCAGCTTGGCCTGTGCCTCACAGTCCCAACATTGCCTTCTTTTTCTATTCCCATCACCCTGGCTCTGGCAGGGTGTCCAAAACTGCTGCTGGGCTGACCCTCCACCACTTCTTGCCTGAGCTCCTGAACGTGCATGACCAGGCTGGAAGCAGCGTGACCGAGACCCATTTGCTCTGTCTGAGCATGCATGTGGTTTATGGGTTGGTGACAACGAGATGTGCATATTTCAACCAGATGTGATGGCTACGTAGCATGGTAGCAGCAGGGACACTTGACTGCACAGTAAGTGCCATTTTCTTTGGGTAGAAGTTCCCTAATTTTATTTGAAAACTCCTGTTATTGCTTCTGAGTTTGGTTAGGCTCATGTAATATATATATGTATGTATATATATACACACACCGTGTATTAAAAAATAGATATATTCTGAAAACATACAAGATGATGACACAGGGCTTCCATGGCTAGCAGGATTCTCTGCTTTTGAGTGTAAATTTTTTATCTTGAAACAAGATTTAATTAGAAAAGTTCCCTTACCCCAGGAAAAAAACCCCAAAACCAATGCCTTAAAAGACGTCAGTATTAATTTGTGCCTGTTAAGGTTAAAGTTACACAGGACTTAGAGACATTTGTGCGTGGCTTTGGCTGCCTTGTTCATTGGTCCAGAATGATGCCAGAGGAACAGTGAGCAACTCTCATAACCATCTACAGAGGGCCTGATCCAGTCATTCCCTACATACAGTGCTCTGTGCTGTTAAAATAGCCTTGGCTTAACTCTTTTTTTTTCACAGTGCTGTTTTCATGTTTGCTTGAACAACAAGATTTTCTTCTTATAAATTCTGAGGTGCAAGGGTGGGAAGCAATGGTAAAAGTAAGTCTGTTCCCATATTTACCTTCCCCCTTCCCCAGCACACAATGTGGCACTGGGAACCTGCCTAATAGAACAGTCTCACCCGGTCCACTGTCAGCCTAAAGGACTCTCAGCACCATGCTGAAGGAAATCTATCAGTCTAGCCCACCGTGTTCTGTGTCTGTCATGTCTATCACTAGTGATTGTAACTAGCTGATAAAGTCTTGCTTTTCTGAAGAGATAAGCCAAGATCTTGACAGTGAATGCTGAGTAATGCCCAAGTGGCATTTGCTGCAGTTTTTGTCCTGGAGCCTTGTCTCAGCCAAACTTTAGGTCAGGCAGTTGGTTTGTCTTACCACGCAGCTTTAGACTGACAGTCCTTCTTGGCTTCTTCCATGTTAAATGTTATTAATATTACTAGCCATTAGATTGCTTAATTGCTCCATCTATGAGCTGGCTTAGTTTGTTTGTGAGTGATGCAGTCCCTATGGACATCACAGTGGAGGTAAAGGAGGTCATCACTTGTTATTTCTAAGGAGCATAGCTTTTTCACTTACCTCTGGGGTTTGGTGGCCTTACGTGACCTTCACAGCTCACATGTCATAGTCTCATCCTATGTGTCCCCAGGTTATATCAGCCCAATTCAGGGGTTTTGACATTTTTACCTATAGGCTGTTGTGAACCCTATAATCTTTAATGCTGTCATCAAAAACTTCCAGATTTGCACGTCTGACCTAGTTAGCAGAATAACATTTGCAGATAAGAAGATAACAAAGATCAGAAACTGCCAAAGGGAAATGAGAAAAATCTGCTTTCCTAAACTAAGGAATCAATACAGAAAGGCAGAGGGAAGGAATATGGAAGGGGAGAACTTCTGGATTCATTAGAAATTGTAGAAATCTGTCAACCAAGTATTATTTTTTTCCTCTCAGGCAATGCTAAATGCATTCAGAGGGCAAAAGACAGGCAGCGTAAAACGAAACTGCTGATTTTTTGACTCCCTGGAAGAGGAATGAATACACTTTGGTTAAAAAAGCAGGAAGGAGAAGCCTTCAAAATATCTGAGCAGAGCCTTCTGCTGAAGTACAGGAGTTGGTGGGAACTCTGTGAAGATCTGTGGCATTCATGGTTACTTCTGCTTCTGGTAGGGGCATTACCATGGGGTTCAGACGAAGGTCAAAGGTGCTTTGATTGTATTAAGGGAACAGGACAATAGGACCAGACTGAGAACTGCTTTTAAAAGACTGAAACAGTCCTGGAAGCTTTTGGGTTTTAATTAATCAGTTTACCTAACAGATAACCAGGCATTTCCTGTCGTGAGCACAACCAAAGGCTTTTAGCTGTGCCTGGGAAAATGTGGGTGAAATAAAGAAGCTCAAGTGGTTCCTTGACGGAAGAAATTAGAAAGATGGATTACAAGAAAAGGATAGTGAATCTACAGAGTTCCTGTGGAGAAGAAAGCAAGATCCTACACTGGGGTGGCAGCTACTGAGCAGACATTTGGGATGGCTAATGTACAAGAGAGCAAGTCGTTTATCAAAGGCAAAACAGACTCTCTGTTGAGCTTAAAATATACCATAGTTTTCTGAGTAAAAATGATCAATTTTTTTAATATCTGGGGCGTGGAAGATTTTAGGATGAAGGACATCTGCTTCCCTCAGACTGTTTTGTATGTGCACGTTGTCAGATGAACTTGGAATCAAACCTACCCCATGGATCACTCAAGACCATTTTCACCAATATTTTCACTTGGAAATGGAAGTGCTAAAAGAAGCATCTGAGGAGACTGTTTGTACGGTGTCTTCATCGTAGACTCAGTGGGATGTATTATCTATGTAGGGCAGATAAGAATTCAGGAAGACAGAATAGGCCAGATGCTCTGAAATGAAAGTCCTCCTGAAAATCAAGCAGCAGCTTGGGAGCTCTGCATTGGAGATTGTTCTGCTTGGAGTCCTGCTGTGAGGAAATTGGAATCAAAGCAAAGATTCTTCTCGTCGCAAGACAGCCAAGAGGACCTTTTCATGGGCCACAAGATCCATCTTTAATCTCCTGTGAAAGACCCAATCTCTTAGCCATAAGGAGCACTATCTTGGCCCAATGTTGCAGGTGGCTTCATCTCCAGCCTCGTCTCCAACCTCTTTCCTCCTGCTGCTGACGGGACCCCCTGCGTGGACCCAGACTTGGCTGATCTCTTGCCTTGTCTGTGGCTGACAAATGGAGCTGGTTAGAAGCCCCCAGACCTGCCTGTTGTGGTCAGCCCCCTGGGACTGTACCTGTTGGTGAGGGCAGAGCCAGCACGGGGATCACCCGTGGCTTGCCCCCGCTCCCAGAGCAGCCCCAATCCTGCTGTCTCCTTCAGACTGAGTTAGTACCATGATGATCAAGAGCTACTACAACTGCTGCTTGGCTTCTAAGCTCCAGAGCATAACAGTGGACAGTTTTATTCCTGTGCACTCTTTCTAAAGTCTTGAACTTGATTGTACATTTTTATTCAAATGTTTCAAAGGACAAAACAGTGCAATTCTGCCCAGGGTGTTTGGAAGCAGTGTAGAGGTACAAATAATATTGGCAACCCATTGCTGTTATTTCTGCAGTTTATTTTAATTAGTAACAGAATTTAAATATAAGTTTTCAACTCTGTATTTTATTCTTTTTTTTTTATTCCAAATCTTTAATGTCTTCCAGATCCGCTCCAGGTTTCCTAGACTGGGTGGCAACTACGACTTCATTTTGATCCAGAGGAAACTGCCATGCCCATTTTGAGCATTCCTCATTTGCTTACTTTTGCTCTTTTATTTTTAGCTATATTTTGTATTGCGTTTCTCCGTGTGTATTTAAAAATTATTTTAGACTTCTCATTTTTTTATGTGGCATCGATTCTTGGCACTGAGGTTAAAGTCTGGAATCAAGCAAACTATGAAATTACTGCATCAGCACAACCACTTTAAAGTCTGCGTTATGTACTTGGCTCTGCATTTGTCAAACCTCTGTGCAGGATCCTACATAATATATTCCTAAGCTGGGGTTGAAAGAGGAAGACAGAGGGGTGAGAATATCAGTCACTCACCATTTACATGGTTAGCTGTGGTCCAGAATTTGCCTACCGAGTCCTGAAAAGCAAACCAGTCACAGGTTTTCCTTGTAAAGGAACATTAAAACGAAACAAAATAAACTTTTAATTTCAGCATCTCCTACACCAAAGGGTCTCCCTGCAAGCCATCTTTTTTTCCGAGTGGCAGGGCAGCAGTAATGGCTGCAGCTGCTCTGTTCAGGTGGGAGTTTCCCTCCGGAATGCCCGGGATGGACAAAGTTCTGGGCTGGTGACGGATAAACCGCGTGTGGAAATGTCCTGACTTCGAAATCTCACGCGTTGCATCTTCTTGGGAAGCTGGAAACACGGAGGGCAAGTCCGTACGCGTAGGGAAGAGAGGCTCTTCAGCTTCCCAGTTAGACTCTGTGGCTTTGGGAGGACATTCAATACAGTTTAAAGCTGTGATATTCCTGCTTAGCAAGGGTTTCCTCCTCATCCTTCCCTTTTTCCCTCCTTTCTCCCACATTTGGTGAATTGTGTGGGCTGCCCTGGGTGTTCCTGCTCTGGCAGGGGGGTTGGACTCGATGATCTCCAGAGGCCCCTTCCAACCCCTGCCATTCTGTGATTTAGCCTGCAAAACTAGAAATGTTTGCACTGCGGGTGCTATCTACAGATGCCTCCTTTTTGAGCCATGGCAGGCTGTCCCCAGCAGCCTCTGAGACTGAAGCAGAGGAGCTTCTCTCTGGGTGCAAGGAGTCACAGGTTGCTGTCTGGGCAGTCATCTCAACCACGTTGCCGAGCTCACACTGCAGTAGGTGCCACATGGTAACAGGCAGATGCTGATGGTCCACCACCGCTTTAGAATGTTAACAGTGATCCAGTCAAGGAGAGCTCAGAACTCCTTTTAAGACTGGGCATAAATGATATCAGTTGTGGCTTGGGTTTTGCTATTTCCAGTCCTTCTGTGTGCACATGGGCATCCTGCACACGTGAGAAACACCCAGAGGGCTGAGCATGTGCAGGAGTGGTGTGCTCTCATCACGCTGCATGGTGACACACCATGCTGATGGTTTGTTGTCCCCTGTGGCCACTGGGACCGTTTCTAAACCAGAAAAGCAGTGTGATGGAGTCTCTCACTGGAGAGAGCCTGCCCCCCCAGTCAGCAGGGGCTTGTCCCCAGGAAAGGACATCGACTTCTCCCTTCTCAAGGCCTCATGGCACAGCAAGCTCCAGCTCCTAGACCTCACTGACCCTCTTTTGAAAGCATGCTCGACCAGGAATAGGATGAGGAGGGCAAGAAGCCACGCTGGCACAGCATGCAGCTGGCAGCAAGGGAGCATCATGTTCCCAGAGTGTTACATTTTTCCTTGATGTTAAATTAATATACAATGGAGTATTACAGATGTTCCTTCTACATCTTAGCCACAGTTAGAGGAATTGTTTTATTAATGCCAAGTATAATAAAAATGTTTTCTAATCTTGATTGAGTTCCTGGTTCTCCCTGCCATGTTATGTTTCACTGCCTGTTTTTCCTTCCAGCACTTCTATCACAATTATTTTATGTCTTGGCTTCCATAGATGCTGTCCCTTTCTAGGCCTTTCTGAAGTTGGTTGCAAAGTGCATTTTGAGTTCTTGCTCTTCCTTTATTAACAGGCTTGTTTATTTACAGAGGAGCAGTGAAGGAGTGCTTGGGGAGGATCTTGGCTTCTTCCTTTGGCTTTAATATTCTGTCCATCGCCTTGTATCACCTCCTCCTTTCTGCACGGTGGAAACCTGTGAGAATCTCTGGACTGACGACAGCACTGTCTGGCTCATGCCAGTTTGTCCTGTCCTGCGTCCTTTGGCTTTGGTTCCATGCAAAGCAGGATAACCTGAGCCTTGTAGATGATTGAACGTGAAACACCCTCAGTTGCAGCAGGTGAATCCATGAAAAATGGAGTTATTACCCTCAAATCCAAGCCAATGCTGTGTCTACGCTTGCTTCTGCTATGAGCACCAAAGAGGCAAACTCAGAGAATTAGGACGGGGACATTTGTAAAGTGTGGGGACTCCACATCTTGGTGGGAAGTGGGGAGAGGGGGAGGTTTGAAAAAAACACCGTGATGAAAAATGGCTTTGAAAAATTCGGCGCCCTGTTGCAAACCCAAACTGGTCCAAATCCTTTTCTTACAATTTTCTTCTCTAGTGCATAATTTGAGGCAGGGTTCAAAAGGAAGACTGGAAAATCCGCAAGTATTTTACCGTGCTTTTAATGGGAAAACTTTCTGAGGGTTTTTTTTTTTTCTTTTCATTGCTACCGGCTACAGAAGCTTGATCCGTGTCACGAGAACATGTGCCAGCCCTGAACTCACGCAAGTTCCCAAGTCACTTTTCAGACCATATATAGGGATCGTTCCCTTACCTCTTGGGCAGCAGGCAGGGTGCCACTTCTCGCTGCCAGCCGCACTTCTCCGCAGGCCTGCAGAGGGGATGTGAAGAAGCATTTTTCCTACGGAAGGACAATGGAAATTCTCACGCAGGCAGAGATGTGGTTACCTCAGCCGTAACTTACAGGGACACCCAGGACTCCCTCTTGGAAAAGGAATGTGCTGGAGGGTGTTCAATAACCAGAAATGTTCAGGGCATCTGTAGAACACGTTGACTATAGGAAAACAGCCTCTCCCTTCCCCGAGAAGGAACCAAGGGATGGATTTAAAGTAGCAATAAGCATATTGGGAGGCAGTAGCAAGATCAGAGGACAGTAAGTACTACAGCTGTTCTCCAAAGTGTTTTATTCACAGGGTGAGCATATCTGATCCTTTGTTTGATGGAGCTGTTGGTCTCATAAAACACTTCTTTGTGGGTCACCGGGCTCGAGATGCTGAAGGTAACACTGATACTAGTCCTCCTCTCTAACCATCTGTCTGTCATCATCCATAAGCTTCCCATGATTTACCATCCAGGTTCTTGCTTGATCTCCGTCCAAAATCGATTGTTTGAAATTTTAAAGTAATTCATCAGCCATTCCTGAAGCCAGGTTTGGAGGAAAAAGAAATAATACCAAATTTAAAAAAAAAAAATTAAAAATTAATGGGTTTTACTGTAAGAAAGAGGCTGATGAGACAGAAGGGGCTGCCTGAGAGCATCCAGAGCCAACCAACACTGCTTTGTGCCTGAATAGGAAAATGGGGCCCGAGGAAGGGACTTCTTGTGAGCCCTGGGAGACATCAGCAGCCTGTGTGCAGTGACAAGAACTGGTGGGTGCCTGGATCCTGGGCTTGGAGGAGGGAAGCCAAGGCAGCAGGCAAGAACAGAGAGGAAGGAAGGAGCATTTGTAGAAACAAATAGGTATCTAAAGGGTTTGTTCCTTGCCCAGCTAACCTTGGTAGGGCAAAATATTTTCAGGGAAGTGGGAAGCTACTTTCAGGCTTACTTTATGCAAGGGTCATTTATCAAAAGGGCCACCCCTTTGGACAAGGGGCTTCCTGAGGAACCGGGTAATATTCTGATGCAGAGTGCCATAAATGAAGAGAGATGGTTCCCAAGTCAGTGTGGAAATAACTTTCACTGCAGTCAAATATTTAAATTACCCCTGCTAATCCTGAGCTACTGCAGTGCTTGGTTTAAATTAGTGGTAATTTCCCAGTATTATGTAGCAACACAGAGTACTGGGCAGACCCTGAATAATTGGTGACCAGACAGACTGCGTGAGTCTGGGGTTGGCACATCTGAGGGATGGCCAATGGTGCAATGAGCTCATGCCTAGAGCAAGCAATGGTGACCATTTTGACTGCAGTCCAGAGACACTCAGAGACTCAAAGGAGAGACAAATGTCCAGTCAATGGGAGCATCACACAAACATAAGAGGGGATAAGAGCCCAGGGGCTGGGGGGAGGACTGGATTCAAAGACCAGGTACCTGAAAGGGAAGAAGTGAGATTGGGTGCTGAAAAAATTGGAATTTTGCTTCTGTTAACCTTCCACAGGATGGAGGGCAGAGTATACAAAGGATGTGGATGAAATACAGCCTTGGAGATAAAGTAGTAGTAGAAACCTAGTACAGGAGCAAGAACCCCTCTGCATCTAGTAGCAGCATGTGGTAGACTGCTCCTGAAGTGTCTCATCAAAATCTTATGTAATGCCAGGCACTGGCAGGCAAAGATGAGAGGCTGAGGGCCCCTTGTGACCAGGGACAGCAGTCCATGTGCCCATGAAGACAGGCTTGTGCACAGCCCCAGCTGCCCTGAGCACTCTGCAGCATCTCTGCCAGATGTTGAGCAAGTGTCAGTACCTAATGATCTGTGTGGAAAGGGAGCATTTCAGCCCCTTCTGTTCCCTTGCTGAATCCACTGTTGGGTGGGTGATATTCCAAAAAGAGATGTTCTCTTAGAGGTCCAAGGAGCTGCCAGCCCTGCTCCATCAAACCCAGCTGTGGAAAGGAGAAGTTTCCTAGAAAGGGCTGAGAGAGTCTCAGTGAAAAGGTGTGGGTTTTTTTGGGTAAGAGCGTTAAGCAATGAAGTGGGGACAGGGCAGAGAGAAGAAGCACATAAAAGGTTTCTGTTCTCTGTTCTGGTCAGGAAAATAGTTTTGTGTTTGGAAGATAAACCAAACCCCCAGGAGAAGGAGCTGATCCCAGGCTCCGTGGGTGGTGTCAGCCCTTCCCTGGTTGCAGAGATGGGCCAACAGCTGTATGATGGGAGTGCATTTTTCTGTGTGTTTGGACCGCTTCAACATGTTTTTCTTTTAAACCTTGACGTCTGCTTCGCCTGAAAGGATTAATGTTGTTTGCACAGCTCAAAGTAGAAAGTGGCCCACGAGTGAGCTTGTGTACAAGGTTCACTGGTGTGCGTGGGCTGCTTGGTGATGGCCTTGCACAGTGGGCAGAGCGAGGTGGTGAATCCAGTCTGCTTTGGTGCTGTAACTCTGAGTTTGATGGAAGAGGAACCCCTGGGGTCCTGTGCAGCTGCAGATGCTGGGCTGCGTCACTGTTTCCTGATCAGTAAATGATGTGCCAGGTAAAGGAAGTTGTAGGTGGAAGAAGCACCTGCTGGATACCCAGCAACACAGGTCCTTGTGTGTGGCATTTATCTGCTGGCAGCTCAATTCCACACCTTAGCAGCAGACTGCCCATATGTGTGTTGCCTACACGAACGGCCCAGAGAGGGCTCTGTATTAGGTAGGAGCGCCAGGATGCTTTAGAGATACCACCACCTTCTCGACCACCACAGATGCTGTACAAAAGTTAGGTTGATTGAAAGAAGCCTTTAAATGAGGAAATCCAACCCACGAGGCTCTGCATTTTCTCCCCCACAGTGACTCATTTTTTTTCTGCTTATAGTATGATGAATAGCAGTTCATGAATTTGCCAGCCCTGGTGTAATGCATCCTCAGTTGAGCATTATGGAGGTTCCTTTTTTTTTTTTTTTGGTGTGTTTGTTTTTTAACTGCAGTTGGCAGGGTGGTGACTGTTTACTTCGAGTCAGTAGACTCAATGGTACGCAGCCTGAATTTCTCCCTGCTTTCTTAAAGTGGTCTTGGATAGCCATGTGAAACTGCACTTTCAAAATACCTGCTGCCCTGTGCTTCTGTGACAGAAACTTCTGCTATTAGAACTTTGTAGTGTGGGTACTAGAGATACATAACTTACTTAAATAGATGATGAGCAATTTCTTTCACCCTCCATAGCCAGGAGATGATGGTGATCAGCAGTTACATGAAAATATGGGTTAGACTCTGACTCCTTCTGCTGCAGGTTGTAGACTTGCCAACCCGGTTACTTTCTGGAAATAGCTGCTTGTTTTTCTTGGCAGTTTAGTGGCCTAGTCAGTTCTAGACATCTGGCTGCTGTATAATACCAGATCAGTTTGTGTACCTATGATAGCCCAGCATACTTAGGTTTGAAGAGTGGCTGCTGCACATTCATGAGGATCCCAGCGTGGACGTGTTTGGCTTAATGTGTGAGAACAAGCTGCATCAGCATGCTGATATCTGACCTCCTCGATGCTGATATGTCTGAACTGTGTTAGTACTGTGGGGCAAGACTGCTTCTGCACCATGCACAGTGCTCAGAGTTCCAGCCGATGGAGCAGGAATCCAAGATATTGCACCAATACAGGTATTACTGGATGGTACTCAGTGAACTCTACTGGGTTTTTTTTATCATTCAACTCCAGCTTTGTGCATTGGTGAAAGTTGATCCAGAGCTTGCTTATCCTCCATGCACACTACATGAAAATTGTCCTTTATAAGAACGTCAGATGTGTTTCCTAATGAGATCTTGCAGGACAGGATAAACACAGATATTTTGCATGTACATGATGAAGTCAAGAGATATGAATCTTTTTAATGTCTGTATCGCTCGAGTTCAATACCTGCTCATTCTCTAAGGGGTGGCTGCAGTGTTCTAAGCAGTGAATTTCACCTTCCCCTCTCTCACAGAGACTCATTCTTTGTTTTTCTCTCCATCTATTAGCCAAAAGAGACTCTATCTAAAGTGAAAACACATTCCATTATTGCAGTCTTGCTCCTTGGAATGTTATGACACATCCCTCAGATATCGGCTTTGTTAACTGTCAACAAATTAGTGTCCTTTCACTCCCAGCATGTGTGCTCACCCGTCCCCTTGGACCAAGGCTACAGTCCAGGGGACACTCCCTTTCCTGACCTTCTGCACCAAAATTCACCTTCTTGGGAGCTGAATGGCAGGACAGCATCCCTGAAGCTAGGAAAGCTTCCTCTTCATCTTAACATCGGGAGAAAATGACTGGCACCAAATTTACTTGCTGTTGCCTGCAGAACTTGAGGCAAAAAATATCAAGTCCAATCCCGAACCAACCTGGTTATGCCTCCTGTTCAGATTTATTTCATATGCTTTATGAAAGCAGATGAAGGTCTTGGACAATGTCTTGGATAGTAATTGCAGCAAAAACTGTATTTGAAAGCCTGACCTAGCAGTCTATACACTGTGCAGAGAAGGTGGTGCTAATGGGGGAACAGAAGGAAAAACCCAAACAATTTATGTCTGTTTATCTCTTATCTCTAGCTCTGCTCAGTCAGAGAACTGGAGAGAAGTCCAAGTGAATTTTCTCTACCATCCTTCCACCCTAAGTTACAGCTTGACAAGGGTCTGAGCCTGTTTTGCTTCAGCAGGTTCACCACAGGACCATCCCTTCACTCCCTCAGTGACCCATAAGGTCTCTTTGGAAACCCAGTTCCCTCCCAGGCTATACTGGAAAAGGCCACGGGTGTCTGTGCTCTCTGCCCTGAGGCTCACAGCAAGAGCTGGGTCTACTGCATGGTCAGTAAATACTGATGTAAGCAGCCCTGCTCTCAGGATTTAAATCAGTGTGAGAGACACCAGGATCTGGGTCCTTGTGATCTGGGGATTAGAAACCAGTTATTTTAATCACGTGATTAGTATTTAGATAAACAGTCAGTGAGTAACCAAGTCCTGTCCCCCAAATCCAGTGAGTCAGACACTCCATTTAAGGGAAATGAGAGGGGAACAGCTTCATTCCAGCCCAAGGCTTGTCCCAGAAGCGTTCCAGCCCTCGGCTTGAGGCACTGGCAGGAGGAAGCTTAGTCTTGCAAACTTCTTCACTCACTTTTGCCTGTAAAATAACGAATGCAATTTCACTGCTATACTGTAGTCTGCCAGCAGTGTGTTACCTTCACAACATGCTAACATAGTTTTCTTAAGTATCTCCTAAGTATGTCCAAGGTCAATAAATATTCACATTAATTGTGTGTGAAAGCCCTACCTTCTGTGTTCCTCCGAAGAGCATCAGCAGCTGAATCAGGCTTCGAAGGAAACCCGTCTGACGTTTTTCACTTCAAGACCTAAATTTGAGGAACAGATGTACCATATCTGATTTTTTTTTGTGCCCCCAGGCAATGAAGCTGACCATGACAGCACAATAGAGCGAGTGAAGGGGAACTTCGCATGCTCGTTAGTCAACTCTGCTTTCATGCCTCACCCTCACTCTGATTATGCATCCTGATTTTCCCTTACTTGTTCTTGATTTCGAGGGGCAAAAGGTAAATTCAGGGTGAATTTAGGCATGGGAGTTTTGGTATTTTAATGCCAGTCTTGTTTTTTAATGCATGGAAACCGATGCCTGGTCTCCTACAAAGTCAGTTTACACTAAGGTTCGAGTCTCGCAAATATTCAATTAGCAGACCAGTCAAGTATGTGGGATTAAACTGTTTATACAACAAATGTTTGCAGAACCAGAGTGTGAGTTCACAGGCAGGCATGGAAGCTTTGGTCTCCCAGCTGATCCATAAAAAAGGTCAAACACAGTATACTGCTAAATGTAGTATACCGACAAAAAGCCGGCTCGCCTCAGTCCAGCCCTGACTGGAGCTTCCAGTACTGGTTCCCTGTTGTTTATCAAGGTTAAGTTGAAGGCTGGTGAGGTTGTAGGATTAAAACCAGGTTTAATCTCTTCGTTGGCCACCACTGCACAGCTCCACACATATATAGGCTGTTGAGAACATAAAGGTAGATTCTGCTTTAAGTAAACCAAGAGCTCCCACTGACCATTAAGAAGCAGCTCTGGTGTGAGCTACAGGAACAAGCAAGAGGGGAGGAGGTTCCATAACAGAAGCTCTGAAGATACAGGGTAGTATTGCTGCCTGTAGTTTTCTGTGTTCATTCCTCTTAGTTTCTGCTTCTGGTACAAAACTCCTGGGAGAAGCTAGAGGAAGTACCTGGGTTTCAAACCAGGGGAAGTTGGAGGAGAAAATTAACTCCTCTTATGGAGAGAAGCAAATGATTTCTCAGCTCTAATTTGAATTTTGGTGAGCCATGGCAGGACTGATGGAGAGTACAGTGGAAGAAAAAAATAGGCAAGGGACTAAAAGGTGAAAAAAAGAGGAGTATTTAATGCATTTATGTTTCTACAATGTAATTTAGGGGTGGTGTCATTTTTTACAATACATTTCTACGGTCTCTCAGGAAACAGGGAAAAAGCAAGGACTCCAGTGTTCTGAAAGCCTTTGGTGCCTGGTTCCCGGCTTTCTGCGCTGCTCAGGGCAGGGAGAGATGAAGCCACCAGTGAGCAAGCAGGACTTTACTCAACCCTAGTGTGTCAGAAGGAGGAGTGACTATATTATGCTCTTTTTTTTCCCTGTGGGTAGCTGGTGTGAGACTACAGGGAAGTCCCTTATGCCCCTGTATTTTTTTAGGGCAGTTTCTTTGCACAGCTTATGGTTATGGTGTTGAGAGTATGCAGCCGGTATCTTTTGAGATGAAAGGTGCTGTGTCAGTGCAGTACGTTGCTTTTCTTGCTCAGTTTTGGTTTTAAGCACTAGTATCTATACTGGAGTTAATAAGAGACTGAATTGTCCAAGCAGGGATTCTTCACCCCTCCTGCTGCAAAATAGATACTGTATTGCTGTTGCTACAGCATACATAGCTATGCTACAGCTAGTACAGTCTGTTTTTCACTAAGTGCATCAGTGAACAATGTTTAAACAAAGTTAAAAAAAAAAAAAAAAAAAGTACTGGCAACAAAGAGATGACTTATCATTTGCAACTTTAAAAAGGAGCCTGCAGCTATACGAATCTGGAAATAATATAAACTTAACCCACAGGACTGTTGCATTGGTTTTAGAAGAGCTTACTTTAAAGCTGGTATGTGGGCTCACTGAGAGACTAAGTGGTTGGCAAGGATGCTAACGATTTATGGAATGTGTCTTTGGAAAGGATTAAAGCGAAAACCATGTTGCTTCTTACCAGCTCTGAGTTAGGAATATAGCTCTAAGGGGTGAGCGTTAAATTTTAAGCATCCAGTATGTAAAGCTTTTAAAGAATAAACTTTTTTCTTTCCTTGCCCTGGTGCTTGGGATCAAATTCAGTCCAGACCGGATAGACTAAAAATCATTCCCATCTGACGTCCAGGAAAAGGTCAGGAGTTAAAGGAGTATTGGCAGTGGTGAAGCAGTTCCCAGCTTGCGTAAGTACTATTTGTGAACTGCCCAAGATAACAGTCAGCATTTTAGCTCTAAATGTCCCAAGCCTCACATAACTGTGCCTCTTCATTTTCTCTCTGTAAGCTGATTTTTAAAACTGCCTTGCTCCACGTAAAAACACAATTAAAACTGAAGCCTGAGAACTCAGTTAAAATGCAAATTTGCTGTGATTTGGTTGGGAAGTCTGACATTTCCTACTTTCCTTAGCCCTCTAGTGACTCTCTCTCTCTGCCTTAGATACTCATGGTCCTCCCCCGTCACCGTGTTGTCCTCTCCTGTGGCATCCCCCATCCTAGGCTCTGTTTGAAACGACAGTGACAAATCTCCCTCTAATTGGCACCATTTTTCTCTAATAAGAGATTCCCTGGTAGTGATGAAAACAACACTGTGTATTCCCTCCGTGCACATGAGTGGATGTCCTGTTGCATCTGTGTGTGTGTTTGCGGAAGGCAGCAGACAGGACCTGCTGCCAAACCCAACTTTCTACCCAGTAGGGAGGAGAAGAGAAGCATGATGCTGTCCTCAGCTCTAACATCAGCTCTGACTGCCCAAGAACTGCCTTGCACCCCTCTGGTGAGGGGCGTGTGGGAGCTCACCCCATGAAAGGCTTCGAGACGTCAGAGAGATGCTGCTGTTTGGGTTTGGTGCCCGTGGCAGAGCTTCCCCCCACCGGCGTGTGTGGCAATGGGCTGTGCTCATCGATTGTGTCATTCTGAAGGGCAGGGGTAGAGCCAGAAAGTTGCAAAGCAGTAGTGTGCTCTGTGGCAGGGGAAAAACATGCGCCAGCTGCCGCTAGCAATGGGAGGGCTGTGGTTATTGGGCATCTCACAGTGCTGGTTGTCCTAAATATCTGCAAAACTACAGCCACTTGCACAATGTGCTGCTGGAAACGGGATGTAGAGGTCTAACGACAGAAGCTGTTAGAAATAAGTTCCACAAGGGACAGTGTCTCTTTTCCTGCAAGCATGTCTGCCATCCTCTTGTCCCCTGCTCTTTCTCCACGTGCTTGTTTGGCTGTGCTAAAAGAGACCTGGTTCATGGTCCTAGAGCAACGTGATGCAAAGGAGGGGTATCTACTACCTGTCACCTTTCATGCAAGTCTGGGTGACTTCAGAGGTGAGATCACAGGTAGGACTCTGACCCTCAGGTGGGGACTCTGGATGTGGAGGGTCTCCTTAGTGAGACACAGTCATTTTGGAGGGCTTCCACTGACCACAGCAGTTTCTTAACAAGATTCTTCCCCTGTGCATTTCTTTGTCTCCAACCATTCATGAAACCCAGAATCCAGTCCTGTGGTAGTGTGAAGACAGGATGGGCTCAGTTTAGGGTTGATCCACATTAAAGCCTTCCTCCAGAATCTGCACTGAAAGGCCAGACTGTCTCTGTGGTCTCACTTTCAGGTCCTTGATGGCTTACTATAGAAACTGGTTGTGATGGGATTTGTGTACAACGTAATTTTCACTGCTTAGAAAAATATTCTGATGTGCTCTCTTGGACAAGGAATGTGTACATGATATCTCATGGTATCTCATACTTATCGTGAAGCTCGGAGAAAGAATTTCATGGCTACAATGTGGAGGTGAGCACCTTTTTCTTATTTAAAACACCCCATGGTTATGTCTTCATTGCTTAGAATAAGTGAATTTGTTTCTGGTTAAATGACGTTATATTGATGCTCACCTTTTTTCACTATAATGCTTACATTAAGTTCCAGAAAAAGCAGTAACAGGTGTTCCTTGTGAGGGCCCTAATAGGCTTTAATGTCCCTGACCATCTTCACCTGGTGCCTCCATCCACACCCATGGCCCAGGAGCCTCATTTAGGCTCAGCCCCAACCTCCCCCTCTTTCCTTAGGCTGTGCTGTGGGGAGTGCTGGTTTTCAGCTTTCCATTTGCCTCTGCCTTTGGCTCTGTGCTGTTGGTAGCTCTCTGCTGGATGGAGCCCTTCAGGGTGCCTGGTACCTTTCCAGCTTTCTGACTCTGTCCTCTGCTGCTCCTGAGTTCCTAGATGGACCCTGGACTTGGTTTGTTGTTTGCTGTACCTGGAGCTGTTGATGGACCCCGTTACCAGCACCCTCCAGGACTGCCTGACCTGTGTGATGTCTCTGCTGTATCACCCTCAGCTCCTCTGGCTTACCTGGGCTTGGGAAATTTTGTGTTCAAGTGCTGGGCTTGACTCCTTCATGCTTTGATAAGGTAAGGCAAGAATGTTTAGCTACTAAGTTAAGAGCTTGAAATTTGTCTGGTAGTGACTGAATTAGTAAAGCCTGATTTTATTTATTTTATTTTTGTTTCTCCCTTATGGTTTTATGATTATGGTGTTCTGAAGGTCTTTCCCATTTCCTTCTCCCACACGGAATACATGCATAGGTCTCTTTGTGCATTCCTCAGTTACTGGGCAAGTGAAAGAAAATAACATAATACAGCTGGCTTCAAGTTGCAGGTGCTCTGCTCAGCTACCTGTGAGGTGGAACAGAATAGATAACCTCTGAACTACAGTCTTGCTTTCAGTATGGGTGCCCATTTACACCCCTGTCCTTATGACTTTTTAAATTTCATTAAAAAAAACCCAACAAACAAAACTGAAAGGAGGTTAATAGCTTTTGAGTATTTCTTTCAAACTGATTTAAAATTGTCTCTTTGTGAAATTTAAGTTTCCTTGCAGGGAAGGCAGGAAAGGAATAAAAGATGGGCTGAAGCCAGGCAGCCTGTTTCCACAGGTGGCTGTAGTGAAAGGGCATCTGTGCTTTTGGTGAGAAAGGGGTTGGGGTGAATTCATAGGAAACTTCTGGAAATTTTCCTTTTTAGATTTGGGGCATAAGTGGGGTGACCTTACTGAGGCTGGGCTGATCCAGAGCTCTCAATTATAGAGAAAGAAATAAAGTGAAGAATGGGGTCAAGGGACCGGGTGGGGGAAGGAAAGGGAAAAGGAAGGCCTGCCTTGGCTCCCTGAGGTAGCCTTCGAAGGTTTGATGTTAAACACATACCCAGTAGTATCAGGCCTCCTCATGAAGAAGGCTGCCCTATGGTCAGGAGTGATTCCCAGTGCCTGCCTGGAAGAAATTTTCACAAAGCAAAAGAAACTCAGTTGAGTTGACTGGAGATGGCATTCCTGATCAATGCTGTGTGATGTTCCTGATGAAAAAAAAAACCCCAAAAACTACTAATGAAGCCTGGGATGGTTTGTGAGTGGAGCACAAAAATAGCCCAGTGTACTTTACATCCACCTGTGGAAGTGTTTCTGTGGGGGAAGCAGACTGCTCAAGGGGCTTGAATATACTCGGTCTCTTTTGCTGCTGAAGATTTTGTAAAGGTGTGGCACACTGGGGCAGGAAGAGTCTCGGGAATACCTTTGTATTTGAAGGTGCTTTGTGTCTGCAGGGTGGCTGGCAGCAAAAGACCAAACTAGGAGCCTCCATCAAGGAGGGTGATGCAGCTGAGGGATCTGGTCAGCATCAGTAACGCTGAAAGCATGTGGGTTTAATGGGGTGGATGTACAGGAGCAGAACAAGCAATGCTTCTGTCAGAGGCTACTAACAGCTCTATCTGAACTGTGAAGGTTCACTGATTGCTGGCAGCCACCTCCCTTGGAGTTCTGGTGGAGAGGAAGGTTGGATAAGTATTGCTGCATATTTGTACCAGTGACTGATGAGCAGAGCAAATTGCTGTCTACTAAAGATATTTCATGTTGCCTGGTGTTTGTCAGATGCTCTGTCCAGGATTCATGATGTCTGAACCTTTGCTTGCTGAATGAAGATTGCAATTTTGAGGTGTTTATCTGACTAAACATTTATAGAGTCACAAAAAAAACCCCTATTGCATCTGGCATTTCAATTACCTTTATAAGAAATATTTCAGGATAGTGGCAAAGTGAGCTTCAAAACACTGTCAGTAAGAAGCATCTTTGCAAAGCCTGTTCTACTCTGTGTGGTCCTCGAAGAGGTAAATGGTATTTGAGGTGTAGACCATGCGGCCAGGTCTCTGTAAGGCCTAATGTGAGTCTTTGCACAGGGGGACCACAAAGTCCTGGGGGAAGTATCAGAGAAGGAGGTATCTTTGAAATGTGCTGGATGTGCCAAACTGAGTGCTGATGCTTGCTGTCTCCTCAGCTCCCAAAGGAGACATGCTCTGCTAGGATCTGGATCCAGTATAGCAGCTACAGGCAGGACTGTAGCTTCATTTTGGTCATACCAATTCTACCTTCTGATTTATTGACAGGCAAAATAGTCTCTGAGATGTGGACTTCTCCTTTCTGGTTTTGATCAGTCTCTTAAGAGAGATGATCTAGCTAAAGAGGAGCTTTACCTGTTTTTTTTTCCTCTTACCATCAGCTTCTACTGTTCCATGGCTGCAGTCTTCTTAATGCTGCTCCATGGCACACATACATACTGCAGAACTGGAGGCTGTTTTTATTGCAGCATGTTAATGAACCCCAGGATTGTTAGTAATAGGAAAAAATAATTTTGGAGCCAGTGATGAGGCTCTGTTCTAAGGTTAGAAAGGGCTGCCAGACTGGAATGGTGGGAGGAAGATTGCTGGAGTAGAGGCAGTTAAGTGGTGGAAATGATCATAAAGCTTGGTATGGTTGCAAGGGTGCTGGGCGGAAAAAAGGAAAGGTTTAGGTTTAAGTTCTTGAATCCATTCAAGGTGACCTGCACTGGAAGGGCTTTAACCAGCCCCTTAGGAGTTCAGGGAGACAAATAGTTTCAAGTGCCTGAAAAAAACATTGGATGTAGGACTGTGGCAAAGAAATGTTCTCTTGAGGAACAAACACCTTGCCTGCACCAAAAGGCAGGTGGAGCTGAAGATGGTACGGAGCATCGATGATGCCTGGAATGTTATTGCCAGGTTATGCCCAGGTGCATCTTACTACCTTCTGTGTGAGTGGTCCTGGACTCCTTAGAGAGGTGGACTATTGCAGAGGAGTTGCACACATCACCCTGAGCAATGCAAGTTTGTCTTTGTGGCCTTGGTGTCCAGATCCTTTTTGCAAGGGGCAGTGTAGGAATGTCGAGCTAGTTCAGGTGAAGTTATGGGTTCAAGAACTGAGCTGTCTGTACACTTTTTGTTCTGTGGCTTTGCTGCTTTTTTGACCTCTATTAAACCCTCTGGAAAGGAACCTGAAGCTAATTAAGAGGGTCGTTTTTGTGACATTGTCGAAGTGGTAAATGGAATTGCTTCTCATTTGCATAAGCAGAGGGCTGGCAGGAGCTGCAGCTGACTGCTCCTCCCTGGAAAACAAAAGGGGTGGGGTCTGAAATGTGTTTCCCAAGAAATGCACTTATTTAAAATGTGAACTTGTAGATCTGTGTGCCTAGATAAGAAATCTGTACCTTCTGATTCTGTTGTACCCATTACTTCTGAGAGAGGTCTTCAGGCATCTGATCCAGGGCTGAATTTTCATAGCTGTGTAAGGACACGTAGTGTTTAATGCCCCAGTACTCCACCTCTCCTATTGCTGGACAACTAATAATATGATATTAAGTTGATTAGATGACATCATTACCTCAGGAAAGGGATACTTAGGTTGCTTTTTGTGTTATGATGTAATTAGGGGCATTCTGGTTTATTTTGGCAACTGTTTAGGCTTGAAACAATCATGTTTAATTTGAAATGAAAACAACTGGATCTTTTATACTATTTATAGGTGATTTTTGCAGTAGATTGCTCACTTGTACAGGGGACTTCATTGTTCACATAATATAGTTCATAATTGCATGGTAGACCTGATTGAACCTGATCACTGCTGGATTCAAAATCCAAATCTAGATCAGTTCTGCTGTCCAGGCTGAAATGTAGAAAGGATAGATGTGACAGTGAGCTTATCCAATATTGACAACACTCAGCATTCCAGTATCATGAGTCAGGCTCCTCCCAAATTCTGTACTTGGCTTAAATTAATACAACTTAATAAAATACCAAGTTATCTATTTTTTTTTTCCTGGTCACTTGTGAACCTTTACAGCTATGCTTAGGTTATATTTTCATTTTTTCCCCTTGCAATAGTAAGGCCATAGTTTCTGAGGAAGCCTGTAATTCTCACATGAGCTTTTGTCTCCAGGTGCTCTCATAATATTGCCAATTACTGAAAAAAAAAGCTTGAAATAAAATGTTACTGGGCCTTCTGACTTGAAGCTAGAGCAATGGACCTGTTAAAATACTTATAGATAATGTTAGGGTAGCCTGTGGGAGTTGAAGTTGAGAGTTTCATTTGGGTTCTTTTATTTCATACATGCATTTATGTTCTTACTGAGTAAGCAGTGGTTGCTGGGGTTAGGTCTGGTACCTCCACATAGTATTGTCTCAGTTTTAAGCTGTGGCTTTGGACAAGAATAAAAATTTATTTCTCTGTTAAGCGTAGTGTACATATGAGGGTCTGGTGAATGTTCCCCTGGTCTTTAGTCCTAGCAGTCTTTATGCTGTGGTGCTTTCTGCCTTCTTCGAAGTGCAAAAATTTAACTGCCCCTGTCCCATGGTATCTGAAACCATTGACAGCTCCCCATTACTCAGTAGCATGTGAGGACAGGAGGTGCTGATTTCATTTCAAGTGAGAACTGAGCAGCCTCAGGTGGCCAGGATGCTTGCCCAGATCATGCAGTAGGATGTTTTCAGTGGTGGGAGCAAACTGTGGGAATCCTTCATGCTTCCAAGGCTCCCTTAAACCAGTAGCACTTTCAAATCAATTGTAGAAGTCCTACACAACTTGGTGAAGGCTTCCCTAAACCGCTTGCATTCTATAGTATGGCTTTTACTCCAAGCACACACAGATATAACTGGATCTTCTCCCAAGAATTAGGTAAAATTAAGCAAGGTCTAATCAGATAATGAATAGTTCTACCTGAACAAATCCTAGCTTCTGTGAAACCACACTCGCATGACAGAGTGTTTCTGTTTATCTTGCTCTAACCACAGGAGAATTTGTCCTTACAGGAGAGGACTTTGTTACTTTCAGTTTATCAGCAGAGTGTGTTCAGAGTCTGGTATTCTTTTTACACATATGTTTTATTGCATGGAACTTTGTTAATTCTTCAGTCTCCTTTTCTTTTCAAACTAGACAAACCTATGTAATTAATCTCAGATCCAGTGTTCTGCTTACCTGCTGTTGCCCAATCCCATAGACTGTTTGCCCTCAAGCTTTTTCCTCTTTTGGCAGCTGCTCTCATTCCAATTACAAAATATCCTTGGAAATTCAATACCTCATTTTTCTAATATTTAAATTATGGCTTACATTGTAGTTCAATGAATTTAATTAAAGCATTTCCTTACACACGTGGTGTCCATGTGGACAGGGAGTAAGAAATTTAATCTTAAAACTAGGCATATGTAATAATTACAACACAAGATCATTCCTCCTTAATACATCTTTCAGGTAAGATGAATTTTCATATTGCCTGGAGGAAGACATAATCTGTATGAGCTGGCTTTAAATACTTAGGTAGCAGAGGGAATAATCTGTTTTAAATAAGGAATGACTGTATTGTAAGTTGTGACCTACTTAGGAGTAAAAAAAACCCCATGGGGCTAACCAAATGTTTGGGCTGTCATAGAAATGCTGCCAAATGGTGCTGAAACTTGGGACACAAGCATTCTCCTGTAGGAGCAGTGGTGATGGCTGAGTGGAGATCACCTCTATGCTTGTTGGCTAGGATGCATGTGTGACCTGTTTCAGTCCAGTGAGCCAGGTTAGTTTAAAACAGTAGAAACAGCTCCCCTACTACGGATCTTTTGAATTGCAGCGGACTAGGTAGTAGTATTAATAAAGTTGGAGGGAGCCATTCTGCATGGATGGAGCTGGTCCTAGAAGTTCATTCACAGCCACAGCCTTGAACTACCTGCCCTTTAGCTGGGCTGTATCCCATGATATTGCTGAACAAATTTGTTACCAGCTACACTGGCCACAAACAGATCCCAGTTGCATCTGGCAAGAATATAGGGGAAATCTACAGTGAAGCGAAGCTTGGAGCAACTTGCTCCACTTCAATAGTGATAAACTTCCAAAACATGGGTCTCCTGAACCCTTTGGATATAAAAGTATTCCTAACAAGAGCTTATAAACAAGCTTCTTCAGTCCATCTGCCATTCCCTGGAGGATGTTGTCCTAAGTGTGCTCTATTTATAACTGGGAAAACAGATAGTATCAATGTCTTTGGCCATGTTACTTTTATTGTGTTTGCACAGCAGTTACTAAGCTGTTCTGTTTTGGAAATACACACCAAAAAAAAAAAGTAATATGGTCTGTGAAATCTCTTCCTGAGCTCCTATATTTCAACAAGTAAAGGCTGAAAGGATGTGTCAAATGTGTCCAACCATCACAGCCTTTATTCAGAGTCTGCTGTATGTTGTGGGAGTTTTCCTTTGGGCTTCAATACATGCTGGATGAAGGCCTTTGGCAGTATCACTGTTAGCAGTGTCTTTTACTCAGTGCATGTGTTAATTTAATGTGAAAAAGTGTCAAAGAAATGCTGTTTGCATGTTGCTCTTGAAAGCTGTGTGTGGTGGTGGGATGTTCCCCTTTTCCCCCCCAACAATTTGAAAGAAAAATTTGGCTAAGCAACGTATCACTTATTCTGAACGAGTGTGTTCTGTTAAACAGATTTAATTTGGATTTAGCAAGGGAGCAGTGTATAGGTTTAGAAAACTATATTCCATTTGTATTGGAGGGAGCTGTCTTGATGACAAAATGAAAGCTCGTTAGCGGTGATGGTGTTGATGCATTTCCATGTGGCTACCACTGCACTGAGGGTGAAGGCTTTACCTGGCTCCCAGAACTCATGTGGATGCCTGGGGTGGAGGGACCTTAGCTTGATTGTTGGCTCACAAGTTGGGTTTGCAGGCCTGGTGGTGGTTGGTATTGCACGTGTTGGCTTGGTGTGCTCCTTCCTAGTGCAAGCAGCCTCCAGCTGATTGGGAAACCTGTAAGCAGAAGCTTCTTAGGACATCCTTTTGAAAAAGTTAAAGAGGATGGCTTTGTATGTGCAGTTAAAATCTGAGGTCTGGCTGTGTGTGACATTTAGGGTGGTCTTGACGATTTTAGGATGAAGACAGCCAGGTTTTTCAGTATTTCTCTGCTGAGGCTCAGTAGTCTGTGTTTCTGATGTATCCTCAAGATTATTTTACTGGGTTCTAGCCTGCTTCAGCTGAGTGAGCTTTGTTGTCTTCCCACTGAGGGGTGAAACTGTTCTTCATCTTCCCCACCAACACTTCTTGCATATTTGCATCTACAAGCCAATTAGTTGTGCCATGCTACGCAACAGCCTTGTGTCATGTCTTCTGCCAACACTGCCTTCCGTGCTTGAGCTCTCCTCTGACCATGCAGAGAATCTGTCAGCCTTGTGGCCTTGGAGTAAACAGAAAAGGGTAAACAGATCCTAAGAACAGCAATCTCACAGTAGCCTTATATGGAAGGAATGGCTTGAGCATGGCATCTCTTCATTAAGAAATGCATGGCAAGTAGCCAAAAGAAAAAAAATAAAAATCCTGTAAGTTGCTTATTAGTAAATGGCATGCCAAAAATACCATTTATTTATTCATCTGAGACTGATAAACTTCATAATCAATGCCTTCTCCAAGCCATAGGCATATGGCAAGAAACTCTAAAATCTTCCTGAATAATTATATTTTGTGTCTGCCCAGTAGGACCACTCGATCTGTGCAGTTGGAGATCCTCAGTGGCAAGTATGTGCACAAAGAGGGTTAGGAAAGATTCATGAATGACACGTTTACATAAACATAAATCACAGAGGGAGACCCTGTTCGTTTTACATCACTGTGTGTTTTAAAATCAGTTCCACTATCTCACGTTACTGATTCTAGTCAGAATGAAAGGCTTTTTTAAACCTCCAATTAAACCACTTAGTACAGGGATTACCTCATGCTACTTTCATGTCTAAACATCCAGACTGAGACATGGCCCAACAGATACCTTTGCCCAAAAATGATAGAATAGCTTCTGCCCAGTGTTTTTACGTATGTGTTTTCCCCACAGTCAGATGCTTGGATTTTTGTTGCAGAATTGGAGGGCAGAAAACTGCTTGCCATAGTATGGACAAGAACACAGGCACCTGAATTAATGTACCAAGTGTCTTGTTGAGTTCAAGGGCATGTACCTGTGTTAACTGTGTTGATTTGGTGGAATATTGCACAATAACACACAAGGTGGAGAGCCACAGAAAGGTGTGAGACCCTTTGGGAAAGATTGGGTTATTCTTGGGGGAATATCTTCTGAAAGCATTTGGGATCACATTCAGCTTCCCTGTGGTAATTTCTGTAATCCCTGCAACAATGTACAGCAGAATTGTCACTAAATCAAGAAAGGGAGCAAGGTAATATCTTGTTTCCTCTTTCTGGTCTTCCTTTGAAGTTGGTTGCTCTTTACATAGAGGGATGCTCAGCTTCCCCTTGATGACCTTGCCTGTGCTGTGCTATCTGCTCAGACAGTGATTTGATGGTGAAAACCCTTCCAAATCTTTTAAAAGGCAGCTCTTTTTACTTTGGCTCAAACTGTACAAATAAAATGCTAGGATGATATACTGCTAGGATAGCCAAGTGAACCAGCCAATGGGATATTTGCTACCATACTGATATCATACCCACCAGATAAGGGGCAGGCTGGTCAGGGAAGTGGGTGGGTGATTTTGTGCACAGGTGCTAGGGCTGGGTGGTCAGGGTGGTGAGTGCTGCGTGTTGTATTTGCTTTATCTAGAATTTCACCAGTAATCCTGTGACTACTGATGTTTCCTCTCCTTTTGCAGTGTTCTATTAAACATTCCCTATCCCAGCCCGTGAGGTTTTGCCTTTTTGTCCTAATTCTCCTTCCCATCTTGCAGGGCGTGGGGGCAGTGAGGGGCTGTGTGGCACTTAGTCCATGGCTGGTCCTAAACCATGACACAACTAAAACTGGTTCATCTGGCCTGAACTACATGAAAAGCAGAATAACAATTGCCACAATTTTCCCAACTCAATATCTAAAGTTGTCCTGATGTTTAGAGGTGTTGAGTGACCCTGGGTCCAGTATTTTCCACCTTTCATACTCTGGTCTCCCAGGTGCGTACCACATTTTCTAAAATAGTGGTGGCTCTAATTATATTTGGTTGAATCTCTTAGAATTTACTAGATTTCTGGAGATGTATGTGATCCCCCTGAGGGGCCATAGTTGCATGAAGTGCTCGTATATCTTATGTCACTGGGTCTGGATTCCAGTCACCTCAATGGCACTAAATACCCCCACCTTCTTTTTATTTTTTTTATAATTGGCACCACTGAAATGAATGTGATTTATTTGTAGGCTGAGGTAAGTACGAAACCTGGTATCAGAAATCTGACTCTTTCAGTAGTGGTGAGAAATGGAAAGAAATAAACAGTGCTACTTTCTCATTAATGCAATTACCGTAGCCCATCAAACATGTGCTGATAAATTTGAGAGGCTTACACTATTCATTAGGCATACGCATTCGTTAGCGTAGCCATCATAAAATAAACAGAGGAGTGTCCAGCATGGGGAAAATCTCAGAGAACAAGAGCTCGCATTATACAAAACTATGATGATAAATGTCTCCTGTGGTATAATTTTAACTCTTACCATCTGTGATTCCCTGTTGCTATAGCAACTCAAAGTAAATATTAAAAATAGTCTGAAACCAGGAAAAGCACAGCAGGGAATGTCTGTCCTGAAAGAAAACAAGCCCTCAATGTGACCAGGCAATGTCAGGAAAAAGAAATGATGAGAACTTCAGGAGTTTGAGCTCGGACAATTTTCAATATGCGGGAGTGGGTGAGATCCCAAAAGAGTGTTTATAAGCGGTTTTAGCTGAACTACCAAAACATTATCAGATGCTCAGTGCTGTACTTTTCATCTGTTTTCAACTGTAAGCCTGAGAGGTAATTTAACTGTTAGATATGAGTGTTTATATATATAAAAATACATGTGACTTTGTTTTTGACAGATGTGTTCTTGATTTTTTTTGTTGCTCTGGGGAAGGATGAAGAGCCCTCCTGATGCAGTTTTTAAGAGCTACGAGCTCTGCGGTGGTGTTCATCAAGTGATGCTATTCAAATAGTATTGCCACTGAGTATTTAGGTCAAGGACAAGGTTTAGGAGAGCTGTGCTTTCATGCCAGGTCACTACAGAAGCTGCTTCCAGTGGCTCCTTTCTGGAAAATATAGGAGCTGAGCCCCATGCAGCAGGGAAAGAAGGAAAGAGAAGGTGAAACTTTGCATGTAGTGGAAGGGGCATGAGGAATTGTTGTAAATTGAAAATGTGAAATTGCAGAGTGCTTCAGAAACCTAGGAATTTTTTTTTTTTGGGAGTGGAGGCTATCTAAAGAAATCCTTGGCTGAAGAAAACACTTTGTGTGGAAAGAAAATTCCTGCCTGGGGAATTGCTAACTGTTCTGGGTGTGTCCTTGCTGTAGTCCAACTGCAATGAAGATTTGTTTAGCTTCCTTGGTGAGTGCTCCTGTATGATTTTTAGTGTTTCCTTTCATTTGGCAGTCACTTCAAGAGTGATTTATGGTAAGAGATGGGAAAGCAAACTCGGATTTGGTATTAGGCAGTAGCCAGGGAAGTTACACATAATCGCTGCTGCAGAACATCCTGCATGGTTTTGTTTGCAGCGTGTGCACCATGGAGGACTTAATGCATAAGATATCGTTTGAGCTTGCAAACCAACACAGGCTGAAGATACAAACCAGCCTGGGAATCCAGGTGCCATCAGCACAAATTAAGGGTCTGTGGCTGGGCTGCAGGTTCATGAGACCAGAGGAATGGAAATCCAAAATTTTCTTTGGCCTTATTGCTGATGACCCGATAGACAGTGTTTTGGTTTTTTTATCTGCAGACTTGTGGTTTGCTGTGTGACAATAACAAATGCAGATTCTAAAAGGCAGACAAATGTAGATGCTTTGATTTGCAGGAAAGCTCTGACCCACTAGAACTGTAACTTCTAGGGAGAAAAGTTGCATGAGTTCCAGGTAACAGCTACTGTATGTCTGAGTCTTCTGAGATGTCTTTTCTTCCCCTCTCACTCTGCCTGCTCTGAAACCTCGGTGTAATCTGAGAGTTTTCTGTACTTGGCCAGAGCTGCTGATCAATGCTGCCCTTAGCCTGCTGTATATCTCTCAATCCTGGACACTTCATGGCACAAAACCAGGCTGTGACTGCACAGCTTCTGTGCAGTGAATCAGCTGCTCTGGAAGTATTGAGAGCCATTGACTATGTTCAAAACAGCTTCTGTATGTGTGCAATAAGCCTGATGCTCCTCAAAAGCCTCAGGCTCACCACTAAATCTGCTGAAGTAGATCCAAGATTTCTCACAAGGCTGTGTACTCTTTCGGCCAAGTTAATCAGGACAGAAGTGGGGCAGCTTGTGTGATGGTGTGATCTGGAAAAATCTTTCCTGGTCTTGATGTGATCTCAGAAAACCATACCACTTCCTCCTCACTGATACAGCTTTTCCCTGGCTTGCTGTCCCAGTTCCAGGTGACTGGGGAGAGCTCCCGAAAGGCTTTCCCTGAGACCTCTGTTTTGGGAGGTGGTGAAGGGAACTAATGCATTCACCTATTAGGATATATCATAAGACACTGTTTCATCCTTTATGTTGGCACTTTTGTGTGTCCATAGTGGTTTCCTACACCCATGACAAACCAAAAATTCCCCCAACCCTAACTCTACTTCAGCTGATCACATAGTTTATCCAAAGCTTCACCCACTTCATCTGGGCTGCAAATATTTATTGTGCAAAAGGGCTTCTTGGGAGCCTTTAGAAGAATAATGTTCACTTTCATGAGACTCACTCTTAGCATTTTTTTTTCCTTATACTCCATTTGTCTGCTTAGTTTGTAAGGAATCCATGCTCACATTGAAGTGCTTTCTGGCATGCTGTAGGAAGGAAAGGGTTTTCCAGGAGTTCTGGGAACAAGCCAATTGCTTGGAAGTCCTGCTGGAAACACTGCTTGGAAGTTGCATAGAAAATAATAAAACTTTCACATATCTCTTCAAAATAGGCCGTTATTCAATAGAATATATAGTTGGATGTGGTGGACACACATACATATGCATGCTTTGCCTGTGCTCAGTGTGTATATTACTTAACGCAGACTGTCTGCTTGATGGTCTCTTCTTATGACTGAAGATAAAATGTTTCCTCCTTGGAGGAATTTACAGTTTAGATGGACATATCAGGAAGGCAGAAAATCCAACAGCAGCTCAAGATGGAAGAGTTTATTTTAGGAAGCTTCTCCTCTATTTCATGATGGTGATGACATTATTTTTACTGGGGGGGAGTAGGATTTATGCTGATACACTTTCAGCTTTTATGCCAATCTCCTTATGTATTGCATTAGATGGTCCCTGCTGCAAAGGTTCAAAATCTCAGCTAGATTAAGATATCTGATCTCTGCTTCCCAAAAATTCCATTGTGTTGTCAAATGAAAGCGGAAAGCTGATGGAAGACAAAGTGTGCAAAAGGCCTGCCATATTTCACTAGGATTTACTCTGACATCTGTATGTAGCTAGCTGATTTTTCTTTTTGACCCAAATAGCAATGTAACTGAGATCAGCAGTCAGCAGCACACATTCTTTAATGCATCCAGAGAATTCAAATTATTGTTTTATGGGCGAAGTGATAGCCATTGCAATTAGGGTTTCCATCTGTGCAATCCTCTACAGCTGTATGGTGGCAAACATATAGTATTAAATAAGCTTATTGTAGCTGTGAGAGGAGAGCTCAGGGTGAACTTAGTCTGTTTGCAGTTCAGCTGCAGAGTTTTACTACTTTGGAAACTTTGCAGACATTTATAAAACTTCTGTATAGTTGCTTCCTGAAGGGATGCCTTGTCTTTAGTGGAAGTGTAATGTTAAGATGGTCCAGAAGTTCCCTCGCTCACTATTTGCACAGAAACCATGCTGCAATTAGCTCTGAACTTGTGCTGTCACCTTACTGCAAAGTCCTTGCTGTGTTGTCTTCTAGTCCAGGGTTTTACAGCATAGGTCCACAGACTTCAAGTAAACTTGAGCCTTGCTTTGCATGAATTAAAGTTTGGAGCCAGTTTAATCCTCTATGTAGTTTTACATTTGGGACGTATGGAATACATGGGGTTTTTATGTACTTGAGAGACGTGCAAAATTTAGTGGTGTTTTTTTGTTTTGATTTGGTTTTTTGTCTGTTGTTTTATGGAATGTTTTGCAGTTAGAAGCCATGCTATGCTGTCTGTCATCCATACTCAAAGGTGTACTATGAAATTGTTCCAAAAGGCATTTCCTTCCTAATTCCGTCCCATTAACTTTCTATATTGTACAGTCTGCAATAGTTTCCGTGCTCGCTGTTCAAGATCTCATGGATCTGGAGAGCTCAAGGCAACTATCATTTTTATTCCGCTGAGTACTTTAAAACTTGTAATGAGACTGTGTGGTAAAGTTAATAGAACCTCCTGGTTATTCTCACAGTACTTGTAAAAATTACTTGGTGTCGTGACTTCATATCCAGATGACTGTATAAAATTAGGAATATTCTTAATGTCTGTTCTGAGATACATATTTTTTTAATTTATTGGTGTCATGAAAACTGGTGCAATCATTTTATCACGGAGATAACCCAGAACTTCCCAAACACTGATGAATACCATGCCAAGTCTTTTCTGTGTTCAGCAACAAAATTCAAGTCGTAACGCCCTGAACACATGGGGGGAAGATCCTTTATGCTTGAGGATGATTCACGTGCCAACCTTTCATTCTGCTTCCAGCATGCTTGTCCTTGGAGATGAGGATTTTTAAATGACAACAAAAAAAACCCACCCAAAAACCAAAGAAAACTGAAGCCAACCAAACAAATACCTTCACAAAACAACCAAACAGGTTACAGGCCTTTCAAAAATTTTTTTACTTATTTAAACTATTTAGAATCTTAATGTTTTCTCTTTTCACATGTTGCTCACTAACTCCTTTGGCAAATGAGAAGACCAATTCTGTTTGTCTTGAGTGATACTGGTGAGATGCAGCATGAATGCCAGGGTACCATGGTCATCTCATAGTGCTAAAATGCAGTGCTTTGTAAAGACATCCCTTGCTGATGATCTGGGAGTGGGCAGCTTCTGCAGCTAAGGTTCCAGGAAATAAAAGTGCTTTAACAAATGTATTTACTGGACTTGATGATCCCTGATATTTCAAAGTCTGTCAGTGGAGCTAACCAAGTGTAATATGCAAAATCAAGAGCAGGTATGTATGATATGCTATCACAGGGAATGCAAAACAACTGTAATGCATGGTCTGGGTGATATGCTGCTCTAGTTCAGCTGTTTGAAGAGGCTGCTGAAGTGGATGGGAATTTTTTGTAAACTTAGGGTTCTTCCCAGGGTGGCTGTCTGGTGTGGCATTATGGGAGGCTTCATAGGCTGTGTTTGCCACCTCCAGAAGCAATGTCTATGTGTTTAGTCATGATGAAAGACACATGCTTACAAACAGTAGCTCTGCACACATGCAATGTGGGTTCCTCACAGACTGGCAGATCCTTAGCGGATACCTGGTGAGAATGTGGTTGTCGGTGTCACCAAACCTCAGATGTAATGGCATTGACTGTCCAGCAACAGACCTACTGGGAATGGGTATTGTGACTCTACATCACACATGCTACTGAGTCAGAACACACAGCTATCTTTTGCCTGGATGCCCAATGCATCATTCATCAGTGCGAGGACAAGGGGCCACCCCTCGCAAAGTAGAGATACACTAATAATTGACAAGAGGGGCTTGTTTTTACAGGGAACAGGAGAAAATGATGGGTTTTTTGAAAGGTAATTCCTATCCCCCAAGGATTCTCTATACCTGTTTGTGTGCCTCTGATTGGATTACCATATTGGCTTAGAGGAAATGGGTCCAGCAGCATTAGCTGCTTCAGGGGGAGGTCGTCTGTGTTCTGGCCCTAAGAGCATCTGCAGAGTTACTTGGCACCTTGACTGTCTAGAGAGGCTCAAACTTGTGTTGTGGTGGTGTTGTTTTTTGTGGTTGTTTTTTTTGTTTAGGTTTTTGTTTTGTGTGTTTGGGTTTTTTGGTGTGAATCTCGGCCCCAACAAGAGGAATAACTTTCTAGTAAATAGGATAGGCCTAATGTTCCCACAATTTATTAATTGCCAAATGAATAAGCTCTTCAGAAAAAAAACTTCAGGTTTTCAGATGTTGGTAACATACAACCATATAACTGAAGGTGAATTGTCTTTGCAAAAGGTTCTAACAGTGATCTGCTAAAAACTAGTAGTAATATTTCACTACAGTCTTTGATGCTAATGGTACAAAAGAAATACTGAGCAAAACTAAATGCCTTGGGGGGTGGGGGGAAAAATATCCTGTGAAAACACAGACAGGGTTCTTAATAAAATGATCCCTTCTGGAGGTACAAAACCAGGTAGCTTCTGGCCCATGTATCTAAAACACAGGTAAGGAGGAAAGCTGTGTTGTAAGGTTTCTGCTAACTGGCAATTTGGCAAGCTGGTGATGATTACCAACAGTATGAGAAAAGTGAGAAGGTGATCTCTTCTATGCAGCTGCCTGGGTTTTTAAGAATTCTGCAAGTATTCTGAAGCTGCTCCCTTATAATACCTCCCTGTATTATTCTTTTGAATTTAAATTCAACCCTCAAAGGTATGTGAGAGCTGAAGAACATTTTACTACTGATATAATGTCTGTAAACTGTATTCTATGCCAAATTATGCAGCAATAGTTCTGTACAGCATATACAGTAATTAGATATGGAACCCAAGCCTAACGTTTGGCCGTAGGGAGTTTAATTCAGTTGATTGTAGTGTTGGTGGGAAAATGAATTCCATAATTGAGGCTGAGATCTGATGTTCCCCCACAGTATCTGATTATTCGAAGGTTTTGGGACAAGTCCATTTCTAATATTCACACTGATTTATCATTTTAACTGACATACTTGAAGCCCAGTACAATTGTAGGTTAAACAAAAGAAAAACAGGATATTAAAGGATCTGATGGGTTGTATCCAAGTTTTGTGAGAGTCTCTCTCTACTGGCTTTCATGGAATGCAGCCCACTCTGTAGAAATAGTTCTTGAATTCTTTTCATTGGAAACACTGACAAAAATTAATATGCTCCTAAAGTGAAACAGACCTGGGAAACAAAACAAGACTCAGCCTTTTATAATTGTCCAAGCCAAAGGAAGTGCAGAAGCTAAACAAATACCATGAGAATGTAAGAGAAGATTTATGCTTTCAGTTTTAATACTTTAAAGTATGAATAACAAAGATAAGGTAACACTGGTCTATCTGCTAATTAGAATAGTGCTGGAGACACTGAAAATAGAAACTTTAAATGTTGAGAGCCTTACTGGAATTTAGACAATGCATATTTGAAAGAGGTGATTTTTTTTTTCGAATGGTCCTGGAATGATCCAGGTTGCATTTGGACCATGGTGCTGGCATTTGGTTGCAGCAGCAGTTCACAGCTAAAACCAAGCTGCTTCAGTGAGTTCTGAGTATGCAACCATGAGCAGCAGAAATAAAGCCTTTAGGGACCACATCCCAGTAGAAAAATCTGGTGGGATACAACTCTTGTGGGGTAAAGTCCCCTTAAAATGGATATAACTATTCTTAAGGACCATTTACGGATCCATTAGTACCGCTTTAAATATGTTTGCTAGCTGGTTTAATAACTTGTTGTGCTTTACCAAATGTATCATATTCTAGAGTGGGAGGATAAGTAAATTGGGAGGTTGAGGGGTATCTCTTGTTAAACTAACAGCCCTAAATACAACATAAGCACAAAAAGTTCAGTGTGAAACAGTGGCAGGTTTTTTTTATGTTTTTTTTTTCTTTTAAAGCTCAGCACATCCACCTTTCATTAGGAAGTAACTGCTGAGTGGCTGTCATTCTCTGCTATTTTAACTTGTCTGGAATGCAAGGGGCTTAATCCTGCATGAAGATAGTGTTCTGCTTGAAAGAGGACATTCAAAACTCTATGGGAAAAATATTTAGGTGGACCATGATAGTAAGTATTAGAAGAATGGATTTATCTATTTGAGGAGCAAACCAGCTTCTAGAAACCTGTTTTTCAGAGTGCAATAGTGGACAGTTATGTGGTTTTTTTTAATGGTGTAGATTTGTTTTGTGGGTTTTTTTTGGTTTTGTACTTTTTTTTTTTGTTTGGTTTTGTTTGGGTTTTGGTTTTTTTTAAGAACTTGAATTTTGGACTCTGGTTTCCAATTCTTAACACAGAAGCCTGAAAATGTTCTGGATTCCTCTCTAGTTGTGATTTACAGCATGAAGTACAATGTCCAGATCTGTTCTTTGAACAGGTGGAGGCCCTATGTGCGTGCTTACCCTTGGTAAGTAATGAGCACTTGGACCTCTCAGTACATGGTACTGTTGAAATTGTGCTGGAAATAGTTCCTGGACAAACACCAAAAATCCTGAGAGTTGAGGTCAAGGAAAATCCCTCTTAGATTTATTCCTGCAAGTTACTTGCGAGGTAGGATGAAGTTTGAGTTAAATCACTCTAGCTACTTACTGCAGTACACTGTGAATAGGAAGAGGAACACATGATCTATTCCTCCACTGTATACGTTCCAGAAAAATGTATTTGAGTTTATTTATAGGCACTTCTGTGGTGCTCACCACTGCAGTATCATTTCATTGCTCTTAGGGCATTCATGCCTTTAATGGAAAAAGACAGATGTATTTTCTCGTTAGAGTTTTGCAAGTGAAGGCACATCACTGAAATACATCTCAGGCCTGAATTGTTACTCTAAAATGAGTTCTTCTGAAGAACGCAGCAGTCTTTGGCAGGTTTCTTAACAGAAATGAAACAACAAATGAACTCTTCGTGTTTCTTCAAATGCACGGAGTATTAAATGTGAAATTAAGTTGTGGAAAAACTCCTGCTATGCACAGTTTTCCTGACTTAGACGTGTTTGTTTATCTAAACGTTTGCTTATTCTGGTTAAGGGCATGTGCAATGGGAAGCACAGCTGCTTGGAAAATACTCCTCTCCATAGCGACCTGCTCTTCTCCCAGTCCCCCAAATGCTGAGGACAAGGAAAAGAATTTCACTCTTGACAAGAAAATCCTTCTCCTGAAGTAAATTTTCAAGAACCTTATGTTAAGGTATAATTCAAGTGAAATTATAAAAAAATGTGCCAAGTCAAGTCCTCGTTTAAAATTTGATGATTGCCATCTGCCCCTGCAGTCCATTACAGTCCCAGGATGTAGTTCAGGGATTTTGTTAGCTGGGCCCTTGTGCAGTGCATTATGAGAAGCCCAAGTCAGCTGAAAATCTTGGCCTCAGAAGAAGGATGCTTTAAAGCATTTGTCCTGGAAATATTGAAAGGCAATGTCTTAGAATTTCTGAAAGTAAGCTTGGGGGGGTTTTCATTTTTTAATTTTTTTTTCAGTTGAAGTCGTCTGTTTTTTGTGATAGTTTTGTTCCAAAGACTTAGTAGTTCTCAAATCTTACTGAGCACACAATTTTCCATATCAATTTTTCTAACTGGTATTTTTGGTTATCCTAGAAGAAAATTAAAAAGCCCAAAGCCCTTGTCCCACTCCTGCTACTGAGTTGATGCTTAAAATCTATTTAATTTCTCTTCTTTTTAGATAGTACCACAGAGTGACTGGCTAGAGACTAAAGTGATGTGGAGATTTAAGTCCTGATAGAATTTTGCTTACTTGAAACACCAGATGTAATTTTCAGTGTTATTGTCTCTGCTAATATTCTGGGCCAAAACTGTCTCTGCAATATGATCCAAAATGAGAACAGGGAGATAATTTAGGAAAAAAAGTTGTAACTGTCAAGTCTTTCATCTACATTATTAGTACAACATGTGTGGTCTTTCTGAAAACTTAAAGGCAAACTGAAAGCTTTGACTCTCATAACTCATATGTACAATAAATATATCTTCTGGTAAATGTTTTATAAACTTTTTGCCAGTCTTGAAGATGCTGCAACTTGCAAAATAGCCTGAAGCTAGTGAGAACGCACTAAGTAAAGAATATGATAGTAGTTCAGAGAAACTCAGAGGAAAAGGAATCTGATCCTGGAGAGCTTTATGGTAAGCCAGTCTGAGGAGGAGATCTATGACTCCTCAAAGCTGTAGTTGATAGAAATCAACTATTCAGAGTGGAATTCTGATGAAGGAAAAAAAAACCAAAACAGGAAGAGAAATGATATGAGGGAAGGAGGAGTATTTTTTGCTGCAAGAGGTGAGGGATGAAGCTTGTGCTGGTTCTTCTGAGCTGTTGTGGGGATGTTGTCTATGACTCGGGAAGCAAAAAGTTGCAGGGGTAGGTGAATCCCCCAAGAGCAAGAAATGGGAGAAGTGATTGCCTGTGAAAGGTAGCTGAGATGAAACTGCCAAAGATGGATTTTATTCATGAGTTTGCTCTGAATTAGTTTTTTTTTTCTTACCTTTCTGTTGTTGTGTTTCCGGTCTTGTAACAAGGATGCCAAATTTTGCTCTGAGACTTAATTAGTTTATTTTTGTCCTTCTGTGTCTATAAAAGAGGTTTCAGGGGAACCTCATTGGCCATGAAGACTATTGTTATGGGCAGTCAGACTTTGGACTCCCGAGAACTCAAGGTGCCAAGTGTGAGGAAAAGGCTTCCTTGACACATGTGGCCACGTGCCCTTTTGACTAGCAGGATACAGTGGGAAGACTGCCTGTAATTGTCAAGTAGAGCCTCATCAGTTAACATGCACACTTAACTGGCTCACACCAGGAATAAGCTTTCTTCCTCCCTATTGAAAATACTGTTTCTAACCCTGGGCAGCTGAACAATAGCAACTGTCATTTAGCCCAAGCTTTGGTGTTTTGATATATTGAAATACAAAATGGGTATTACAGATAGAGAAAGTTCATCTTCCATTCCACATGCTTCTTATGATGCTATACTAGGGTGAAGCTGTTTTGAAGGGTTTCTGTGTCCAGATATTATGAGTTGATGGGCATAGTTGAGTTGGGGGGGGGATTGTTCATTGATAATCTCATAAGCCAATTCTTTTGTGTTAGCAGTGTTGTAAGCAGAGAAGGCAAGTACATTAGAATTAAAAATTATAACATCTCTGTAAAATTGGTAGCTCTTATTATAAAGCTCAGACTTAAGAGTCGCAGGTAACCTCAACAGGTAACAGTTTGAATTGCTGGAGTCCTTCCCTATTGCAAAAACTCCAGCAATTCAAACTTCTGCGCTGCGCAGATCTCAACAGTGGTTTTTGTTCCTTGTTCTCCAAATACCCGTTTACGTCTATCACAGTTACATGTTAGTGATTATTTCCTTTCACAGTATTTGCTAAGACCTCAAACAAGAAAGTCAACTGTAACATAGACATGTGCCTAGCAAGAGTTTTACAGAGACCACCAGCTCATTTCACATAGGTCATCAA
Source organism: Todiramphus chloris collaris (assembly GCA_025345505.1). NCBI lineage: Eukaryota > Metazoa > Chordata > Aves > Coraciiformes > Alcedinidae > Todiramphus > Todiramphus chloris. Next base: position 5,099,253 of record JANVCC010000066.1, on the reverse strand, counting down.
ATGCCTTTCAAAGCATGTGCTGCCTTGGACTGGTTTTGAACCATTGACTTAGGGTGGAAATACTTCATATCCATTACTAATCCCCTGAGCCAACTGGCCTCCCACTCCAGTGGTCATGTTTTTTAAGGAAAGGCAATTAAATGCAGAAAACCAGCGTTGTGGTGTTTCACTTAAGTCTCCAGCATTCTGTGCTATGTCAGGGAACCTTTATGAATCTGGGAAAAATGTAAAATAATCAGGAGAGTGCAAAGGGACGAAGTTTGCTTTTCTTTCTAAATGGCAGGGGAAAAAAACCCCATATACTTAATTAGCAAAAATGTTTGATAACATTGCATGATAATTACAGCCTTCTCAGCGATGCTTTAATTCTGCTGCTCCTCTCCAGACTTGCTGGGTTCTTTGGTTTCAAGCTTTTTCCTGGTTTTGATTTTTCATGTTTTGTTTAAGTGTAGAAAGAGTTGTGCTCTGCAGCTGAGTGTTGTGTGGAAAGCAGCATTATCTCCATTTTCATCTGATGAGTCAGAGAAGGAGTAAAAACTTGTCAAAGGATGTGGATATCTAATCATTGCAAAATGTAGGCTTCAGTAAGAGATTGACAACCAGGATATTTTTGATTAAAATAAAATCTTTGAAGAATGATTTAGTAACTGTGATAAGATTCCCAGGGCTGACAATTTTTGCTGTATTCAGTGGTGTTCAGTGTTGACATAACTTTTCTTCAGCCCCGAACATTGCCAGGTACTTGCAGAAATGCCAGTGATGATTTCACTTCAGAGGACTATGTATTTGGTTTATGTCTCTTTCCAGAGACAAGTAGATGTAATAAACACCACATACAGGCATACCTTGAGTTTACCTCAGTATTTCAGGTAGTTACATCCTTGAGTATGAAGGAAGGAACTGCAAAAGTGTGAAGAACAACATTATGGGAACTTGACATGCTGGCAAATGTCTGGATAGCTGTGGGTTTCCTTTTTATTCACATCTCTAAGTGGATTTGCTTTATTGCAATGCCAATAAATAATTTAAGCTATTTGTATCAGACAGCTTGTGATACTATCTATTAGTGTAATGGCTTTTCCTCTTATGATAGTTGAAATTAGGGGTTTTTTGTCATCTAGTAGTTCTGTCACAGCCTTGTTCTTTTTTTTTTTTGTGTGTTTAATTGGGTGTCTTATGCCTTACCAATGCTCTTGTAACTTCTGAGTATACATGAGAATCTGTTGCCATCTCTAATGGAAGAGATGAGTAGTCTCATTGCCATGGTACGCAAGTTAGGATAGTGGCAGCTTGTTCCCAGCTTTGTGAAAGACTTTAGGAGTAGACTTCAAGCTTTTTTTTTCAATATCTGAACTTCTTTTTTGCAAAAAATAGGATCTTTATTTCCTAGAGAGCTTAGAAAACCATTCTGGTGAGGAGTTAGGAAACTGTTCAAGAATGCCCAAGAATGTATCAAGAATGCTCTTGATAATATCTTCTAGTATTTTGCAATGATAGAGCAATTTTCAAGTTATTTTTCAGAACTGATATTGTTATATATTGACCTTCCAGCATTTTATGTTGTTTGACTGTATTTTTTTTTTTTTCCCTCCCACTTGGTAACTACTTTAGGATCACATAATAACATTATCATCCCCAGCATGCCTGTAGCTTGTACTGTGCTTAGTAGCTTGTTGTGCTTGTAACAGTTCAAAAGCAATGTTTCCCCACCACCATCATTCTTTAGCAGTGAATAAATGATGGGATGGTTCTGTTTCTTCACCTCACCTAAAGGATAAATGTCATTGATATCTGCAGCAGGATCTTTTTCTGTCCAAGAAATGGCATGATTTGTTATGATAGATTTTTTTATTTCTATGTAAATTGCAAATTCATTATTTTCCACTCCCTCTTCAAGCACACAGCCATGCACAATGCTTTCACTTGTCTGTCTCTGTCAGGTTCATTTTGACTGTATTTGTTGTAGCTGTCATCTCTGGAAACACTGGGATATTCTATTCTGTTCCTGGGATGGTTGGGAAAGAGGTGCTTTATTAGGTCTTTTGTGTGAAAGACAATGCATCAAAGTGGTGTTGCGACAATAAAAATGTGCTAGCATTCCCAGTGGCTCTAGCTATGTCTAAATACATCTTAAAAGCCTACAAAGATTTGTGGAGAGATAATTAAAGACAGTATGGTGGAAAGCACTAAAAAGCTGCCAGTCCTGAAGGAAAGAAAGATATCTCAGTGTTTGCAGTACTCTCATTTACCATGTAACTCTTAATTACTACAATTAGGGAATTGTTTGAAATAGGAAGCCTTACTTTAGGGCCTGACCTCTCAGTGAGCTTTGTGTAAGTGGGTGGCTCCCCTGAAGTCCAGTCTTATTAATGGCTTAACATAAGTTCATTGCCAGTTCAGCATTTCTGGTAGTCAAGCAAGTTCTGAAAGGCTGTGCTATCCTGATTTAAAAGCTGGTTTGTATTTGTTGTTGTCTTACATGATCTTGTTTTCTGTTTTACCTTGTAGATGAGGTTCAAATAAGTGTTCTCCTCTCTACTAAGCTCCTGGTTGGAATATTTCCTTGGTTGTTGATGTTGGTCCATATTGTTTAGGTCTCTTTGACTTTTAGCTGAGCAGGAGATTAGCTCAAGCGAGATCACATCTCAGACTTGGTAAATTCAGTATGCTGTTATACATTTGGTTTTGAAGGGAAGGATAGGAACGCAGTTGTGATCCCACTGAGTGTTTTTCAAAGCTCAGTGAGGACAAGTATTTGGAATCTTTTGTCAGTTTGTCATGACCAGTGAGAAGCCTACCACCTTCTGGAAGAGCAAGACCTCTTCTGTAAAGATTACATTTCAGTGCTTTTTTCTGACTTCCATGGTTAAAGAACACCCTTAAGGTACCTACATTTATTTTAGGTTTGGGATAGCTGCTGAAATGAAGTGAAATAAACAAAAAACTCCAAAACCAAACAAACAAAATAACAAACTAACTAAAAAAACCCCAAGGATAATAACTGAGCATAGCCACTCTCTGCTCAAGGCAATCTGTACATAAAAGAATAAATGAAGTAGTAAGGAAAGGTTGTCTATCCATACAGAGCTTCTTTGGTCATCATATCTGATTTCCACAGGCAAATCAGTGTCTTCTCACCCTTTGCACAGTTTCAGGCTTCTCTTGCATGTGACCAGAAGAAGAGTGAGCTGCTTCCAGCTGTCTCTGCTGCAAGAAGGTACTGGGAAAAGCTTCAGTCTGGCATTAAGAAAGCAGATTCATTGCTGCAGATGTCTGTTGTCAGCAGCTTCTTTTCCTCTGATAACCCTACCCTTCTCAGTCCTAGAAAGCCCTTTCCCAAATACACGGTAGTGTCTGTTCTCTCTCAAGCAAATGCGAATGTTGTCAGAAGCCCTGGAAGGAAGATGATCCTGTCTGTCCCCCTGATGGGCTGTTAGGATTAATGGAGGGAATTCCTCTGAAGTCACTGTGGCTTTGCTGATTTACATGCAAATAATTTGTTGACATATTTTCATAGACTATTTCCACGTTGTGTCTGGAAATGAGAATGATTAATCGGTGTCTCATATTTCCTGCTGGTACTTGCTGACTTGACCTCTTCTGTTCTACTTATGCTAATCTTCTCCCCGCAAGAGTAAACTGTTGTAACAATTTCCCTTTCCTTTTAATTTCTCTGAGTTAAAAAGATCACTCTTGTTCAGACGACAAATTTTTTTATCCCCAGTCTTTTACCTTTCTTGCAGAAGCTGCTAATTTCCATTTCTTACTCTGTCGCCTCTTCCTCTCTTGGCTTATGCCTGCTAATCCCACTTGCATTACATGAACAAATCACAAGTGTCATCCTCTTTCTATTTTATCTTCCAGAGTACTGAAACAAATGATCAAATTTTTCTTTGGTTTACATTTCACTTTACTCAACAGCATAGAGTATATTGTTTACTCTGATATGTAGACTGGCTTACCTGTTCCAGCATTCTTCTACAGCCAGTAGCACTTCCAGAGAAAGTCTGTCCCAAAGTAGGATGAATAATCCTCAGGAGGTCCATATCTTTCTCTTAAACTAAAATCTAGGACAGCTCTTATTCTACAGGAGGTCATAGAGAAAAAGGACACATGTCTGGGATTTCACAGGGCAGAAAAATCCTGTGAGCTGTTGCCATAAGAAGTTAGTCAAAGGCCATAGAGTGGATCAGGATGCACAGAATCATGGAGCCCCTTTCCACTACTGAGGTACCAGGGTGAGGAACTTCATTTCTGGGGAAAAGTGCTTATGAGGTTTTTCCTGAGCATGAGTTTATATTGCTCTGCATGTTTTCTTGCTTAAAACAAAGACAAAAATGTGTGGATAAATCACTGATTGTGTACACTGGAATTATGGCATGCTATGAGTGCTGAGCACTTGAGTCTCCTCGGTCTGCTCCATGTGAGACAGAAGCATTGCTGGCTCTCATGGCCAAAGGGTGTTACTGTGTATGAACAGAGCATGCAGTGTGAATAATAGTGGGAAATCGGGAACAAAGAGCATTTGAACTTCTGATAAGCAGTTCAGCTATGCACCAAAATGTAAACATTTGGCCAAACTGTCTGGCGCACATGTTTTGTGTTTCAAAAGATGAGTTACAATTTCTAAACGCTTAAGGGCTTTGATGTTCTCCAGTTCCTTCAAGATGAATTCCTCCTAAATGAATCTGTGAGGAATGGATTTTCTCTTCTAAGAACTTATGAAACATTTTGGAATTTTTACTTTTGTTTTCACTAGAGCAAAGTATTGGGATGTGTGAAATGAAACAAAATAGAAATAAAGTGAGAGTATGCAGGTTAAGGCTTACCAAAACTTCCACTGTTCTTGGCTGAAGACAGTTTCCATACAAGCAAAAGAGATTAAAAGAGAATAGTAACTGTCAAGGATCACTGGTCCTTGTTCAAGTAAAACCACATGTACAACAATTTTGCTGAAAAAGTTGTGTGCATCAAGTCCTTGGTGTCCTTCATAGGAGGAACTGGAGAAAGGTCTACCCAATCTTTATGAAAAAACCACCACAAGAATATTTCATGTTGATTATTTTCTATGAGGAAGCTCTTTAGGAATAAGCAATTAGGAAAGACCCTTACATCCAGGAAAGATGTGCCATATGGAAGCATAGGCAGCTTGTGCTTTGCCAGCACAGGGTATCTGCCGTCTTCTGCGGGGCAGCTGAACCCAACCACTTCGGGCTTAGCTACTTTCTCTGCCTGTTAACTTGAACCTCCAAGGTAGGAGACATGAAAAGGAAGTTGTCAGTAAAATCTGATAGTGCCAACTCTTCCCTTCAATGTATTTCCAAATAAGGACTTCTGGCCTGGGACTCTGGTGGTTTCCCTGTATCCCTGAAGTTGGATAGAAGGAAGTCTATATGTGGGAAGTGTTTTGCTACATTTTTTGGTAATAGCTGTGTGGTGGAACTCAAGAGAAAGCTAACATCAAGATACTGCAGTAAAAACCCATTGCAACCTTATGTTTTACCCCAAATCTGGACATAACACAGTATCAGACACAAACTTGGAGGACTGCTGTCCAAACCTTCAGTGCAGGCAAGCTGATAGACTGAGGTGCAGAAGACTAGGGTTGCTTGAAAATTGCACCCCAACTAAGATGTGACTCTTCCTTTAGCAGAAGCTACTAGGATCTTTTTGTGCCTGAAGATCCTCTACTACAGACTGACTACTTGTTTTAGTGCTTTTAATCTCTACCTGAAAATAAAAAGCTGACAAAGTATTCAGCCCACCTCTGTAGCTTGGAAATGATGCCGGTTTCGTGTGCAATGATGAAGTGTGCAGGCTTTCCATGGAGAGGAGCCACAGAGGAGTGCACAGAGTATTCTTCAGTACAGACTAGCAGAAATGCTCTCCCTTTGCTTGAAAACTGTCTGAGGTCATTCAAAGGCTTCTGAGGATCCCAAACCAGCAATAACCATCCTTTATGGCATCATGTGGTAGAGCTGCAGTTCAGGATTAAAATGGATTTTTAACTTGTAATGATGCTGAACTCTATATAGAGAATCTCCCCAGAGTAAAGGAGATGGAGAAGGGATATCCACAAAAAATATCCGTGTATTTAAAATGACTTTTTTTTTTCTGATAGGCATGTTCTTTTTGCCATAAACTTCAGTGTTAGATGTAGGGTAAGCTTAGAGAAATAGCATAGAGCTGCTCTTGTACAGCTCATTATGTACAATGAAAAAACTGTCCCTCTGCTCTAAAGTGTTCTTTTGCCTGGGAAGTATTTGTAAGCAGAACCTCTAAATTTAGTTGCAATTCATCAGCCCAGCAGCAGTGTCCTCTGACCGCAGCCCGGGCTTGCTTTGCAGGCCTGGCTACAGAAGCAGATTCCAGAAAATTAGTTTAGCATGTCAGTCCAGCATGGACCTCCAGGCTTCGGAGGGAGGAATGAATGGAGGCACAGTTCTCGTGCAGACCATGTGGGTTCAAGACTGCCCTCTGATTTACACACATCCTGAGCTCAGGGGAGCTACACAGGTGTATGTGGAGGCAGAAAGAGGCCAGTTTGTGTTTGTTTTAAAAGCAGTGCAGATCTGGACTATGCAACCAGATCTGCACTGCTCAGACACATGCTTTATGTCCAACCAGTAGCTAACTTCATACCTGAGGCTAGATTACAGAATATGTTGTTAGTTCAAAGTGACTTTGTACTATTGCCAAACAAGGAACAGGCTCATTGCTTATTCTCCAAATCAAAAATGTATTGTAAGAAGCAACATAACACAGAATTATGGCTGCATGGTTTAAATATTAAACAGTCAGCAGGAGCAAGAGGAGATTTCTGTGGCAGCGTTAGCCCTAAGCCAGGCTATTTCTATTACTGTTTTTTCAGTAGACATGCAGCTTACTACCTGAACTTGCCCTTGATGAAATCAGCACTAACATTTTTCTGTGATGGAAAGCAAATGGAGCCTTAAAATGGACTGGTATGAAGCAATGCCAGCTTCTGACTGTAAACCTCACCAGCACATCTGGTTTAAATTGTAGCTTGAACTGACCTAAAACCATTTCACAGAATGAGGGCTGTCTCTAGAGATGGTGTTTATTCTGTATGACTGGACACAGAGGCTATAGCGTGGTTTCTATAGGAAGATAATGCTTGTCATGTCGGAATGATGAACTCCAAAGTGTGTTTGCAGATCTGTTTGGAAGCTAATTTTTTTCCTTTTTAAGTAGATATAATTCGGAGGTATTGAAACACAATAAGTATGGCTCCCTGTCATTCCCTGTAGTGATGACTGAATCTTGAGCCCATCCCTAATATTGTTTTTCCAGCCAGATAGCTGAGCTAACTCTGACAACAAGTTCATTTTGAGCCTAGCAAAATCCAGGCTGGCTGGAAGAATTAAAAACTTGTCTTGTTCACACCTAAGAAAGGTCATAATTGAACTCCAGGGCCTTTGGTGAATTGAATTGCACTTACATGTGTTAACATAACTTGAGACACCTGAAGTATTTCAGGGGTTTATCAGTGAATAGCTGGCCTTGCTATGAGTTATTTAATATGCTTCTGAGATGTGTTCTGTAAATTGGTTTAAGAAATAGTCTTGAAAGCTGGTCAAGAAGAGCAAAACCAAATACCTGTGTTTGGCAGGCACAGCCAAAGGCTCCACTTCACTTGTAGTCCAAGCTCTATGGGTTTGACAAACTTATAATTTAAAATGCCCGATTAAAGCCTGTGGCATTTTTTCTTTTCCTGTCTTTTCCATGCTGCTTAATTTTCATTTGGAGCAGATCTTTATCTCCAGGGGAAAAAAAAAAATCCCTGGAAGGGTGATGGCTGCTAAGCTTGCACAGTAGCTCATGGATAGGGGCTGACATTGCAAGACTGTGGTGTGGGCAATGTAAATGCCTCCAGGAAACCATCAGGCATGTGTTGGGCTGTGCCCACAGCAGTCTGTGGTAGGATAGCAGGAAGGGACAGAGATGGCAAAGCAGCAGCTTCAACACTTTGAAATGTCTAAAGATAGGATTTATTAAAATATATCAAACCAAAAAAAAGCCCCTTTTGATTATTAGCCTGAGGAGATGGACCTTGAGGATGAATATTGGGGTAGATGATGTTACTCTTAATCATAGCTTAAGCATATCGCTTTGGGAGCAGTTGGCTTTTTCTGAAACTGATTTTTGATGAGTTACCACTTCTGTGCTTTTCTTGTACTTGGCAAAGGTCAGGCCAGGTTGTCAGAAGTCCCTCTTTGTGCCTAGTGAGAGCAGTCGCAAATGGCTTCTTTCTCTCATCATTCACAGAGGCAACCAGAAGGAACTGCTATATGTAGTCAGATTCTTTTTAGCACTGTGCTCTGATAGTCAACCTCTTGCATGCAAAACTTTGAATGAATTAAATTGGGGTGATGGCTGGGAGAAGCCCTGATATGGAGTTTATCTTTCTATCAAGTGCAAAACTCCTGTACTGAAGCCTGGAGCTTCACTGTGAAACATCTATAAGAACACTTTGGATGTGGCCTAAACATTTGTTGAGGTCCAGCACTTTCCACTAACTTTTGGATTTTTTTTAATTAAAAAACAACCCAAAACACAACCCTGCCACCAACCAACAAAAAAACCCTCCAAACTGTCATTGGGTAGCAGGACAAATGTATAACTTGGAAACGTCTACTCGAACAGTTAATACTGAGCAAAGTTATAAGCTACTGCAAAGGAGTTGTCCTGTAATGGAAAATATTATGCAGGATGAGCTAGGTATGAAGCTGCCACTGGGATGTAGAACCATGAAGCCACGGGTGGCTTGTTCTTCCCATCTATCTTATATAAGCAGCATTTGCCACCAAAGGTGGTGAAGGGAGTGCAGCATCTCCTTCATGGTGAAAGGCTGAGGGAGCTGGGGCTCTTTAGCTTGGAGTGGAGAAGAGGAGACAGAGGTGACCTCATTAATGTTTATAAATGTGTAAAGGTCGAGTGTCAGGAGGATGGAGCCAGGCTCTGCTCTGTTATGTCCAATGATGGGACAAGGAGCAATGTGTGCAAGATGGAGCATAAGAGGTTCCACAGAAACATAAGGAAAAACTTTTTCACTGTGAGGGTGACAGAGCATGGGGACAGGCTGCCCAGAGAGGTTGTGGAGTCTCCTTCTCTGGAGACATTCAGACCCCACCTGGCCATGTTCCTGTGTGACCTGCTCTAGGTGATCCTGCTCTGGCAGGGGGGTTGGACTAGACAGTCTTTTGAGGTCTATCCCAACCCTTGACTTCCTGTGATTCTGTGTGACATTTCAAACTAAAAGTAGAATTTACCAACTTTCTTTTTAGTTTAAATTATAATTATGCATAATTTCAAGGGAGATGATTAATGCTTAGATTCTGCAAAAGGTTGGGTTTTTTTCTGAAGCAGTATGGAAAATGACAACTCTGTTTCCCTGAGTTTGATTAGTCACTGGAATTACTCTTTAAGGGTGGTCTCTTCCTTTTTACCTCCAGGAGGATGAGAGAGATGGACTTTATGTAGCATATATATTTTTTTTATTTTTTTTTCTGGGCTAGCAGACTAGTTTCAGCCTCTTTAGGTCTTGCCTATGAATCCTGAGGAAAATAAATGAACCAAGACTTAGGACCCCTGAGCCCTTTCTGCCTTCCCCTCAACAGCTCCCCACACCACCAGACAATTTATCTAGGGAGATGGTGGTCAGAGAGGCAACTGTTACAGAGGTAAAATAGGTCCTAGAGTTGAGGGGATGAGTTTTATTTGCCAGGGAATCCAAACAGGCTCTTAGCTGCCCTGCTTCTCTCTTCTTTCCTCTCGCCACCACAGAGGATGACATAATTTCTCTGCAAAGTGCCACAGTGGCCATTTCTGAAGCATGGTTCCTTCTGGGAATTTTTAGACCTTGTTTGAAGACTCATAAATGTTCCATTACTCTTCTAATTAGGAAATAAAGAAGGCTTATTATTTTGTAAGGGGCAGAGGATTTAATCTGCTAAGCGATTATTTCCATGGTGTTATACTACCCACAACTGTGAAATGAAAATTGAAGCCAAAGTGTTTAAGATCCCAACAGTTGATTTGACATGAAGAAGAAGGGAAAAAGCTCACAAGATTTACGATTGCCCCTTTTGTTCTAGCCCTTGCCAGAATGCAAAAACTCCCAAACATCTGGAAGAATTAGGTTAGCAAGAGTGAAGGAAAGAATTTAGATGTGCTTTAAGGGTTACAACAACAAGCAGGAGATTATTCATAGAAACTGGATGTGTAAAATCCCTTGTGCATATGAACTGGGAAGGAGAGGAGTAATAAAACAATGACCCAGTTTTGGCAAAACCCTTCAAATTATAGGAGTGAGAAGTAAAGATTGCTTAATATCAGAGCTTGACTAGTTTTTCTACCACTGCGCTGGGCAAGTCTGGCTTTCTGCTGCTGCTTCTGAGTGTGAGTTGTGCAGGAATACAGTGACCCTTACTTTGAGCACAGGAGAATATAGGAAGGGATAAAAAATCTGTAGGATGGCTTTAAGCCTGGATGCAAGCTTGCTTCTTGATTATTTTTCTTTTATCATTCTCTGTGCTACTTCCAGGTAGAAAAGGAGCTGATTATAAATTGACCATAATAAATAGATATATCACTGACAAGACTGATCCAGGTTCCAGTCTTCCCAGTTCAGTAGATACTAAAGATGACATTGAGAGTGAAAAAGGTTTTTCTAGCCAGCCCTTTCACAGTGCAAGCTGCAAGGTAAAAGCTGTGTATCCACTTAAGAGAATATGGTCTAGCCATATAGAAACTGCCTCACACCAGAATTTGTAGCTCTTTAATCATGGAAAGACTTGAGCTTGAGAGCAAAGACTGTAGGGTTCAGCACATCCCCTGAGTTCAGTAGACAATGAAATCCCCATCCTTGTTAGTATGCCTCCTCTTTTAGATGGCTATACTTCTCAGAACTATAGGTTCAAGGTAGTAAATGTAAGTTGGTTCTGTAGTTGATTCTTTGATACAGTGAGTAGGTGTGAAAGAGCTAACAATACTGTTGTTATTGAGCAGAAGAATAACATACAATTTTATTAATGGGATACTGTTACAATAATTAAAAGAATTGGTACAAGCTCTGCAAACTCAGAGGGAAGCTGTGTTTTTGGGGTTTTTTTGTTGCAATCTCAAAGCATAGACGCTTGCTTTTTTTTCTCCCCCTCTTTACAGAGAGACTTGCTGAATCTAGAGGATCTCTGCAGGGCCTAAGTGAGGAAGTCCTAAGTCTTTAACTACTAACTGTAACTCCAGTCCCCTCCATGAACTGTGGAGGGTCTTATGGTGGACTGTACTGAATGTAGGTATGTCTGGATGTGACAGAAGAAAATAGAGTGAGGATGAAAAATGGTGTATGGTACACAATAAAATTTCAAGTTATTTAGAGAGCTGATCTGTCTTGACAGGATGCACAGTTTCCTGAAAGCCAAATGAGGTTTTGGTGTGGCTAATGTCTGCTTGGGAGACCACCTGAAAGGTCCTATAAATCACAGATGCTCATTAAGGCAGGCTTCAGAATGAGTCAGCTTGAAAATCTGCATTTGATGTTGACTTAACAGGAGGATGCTGTATCTAGAGAATTAGACTCTGTTCTCAGCAATTGTCATGTTTGTGTCCATGTTGTATGAAAGGAAGGACTTAAAATTGAAAACCTCAGGAGACTCCACATGTAGGAGATAGGGTAAGACAAAAATCCAGCTTTTCATTTGCTTAGGAATATTCTATGCCTTCAGAAGAGGGAATATAAATGTCTTAGAAAAACAGGGAACGAGTTCAGCCTGTTCCTCAGAGTTATAAAATCCTTCATCACTCACTACTGTCCCACTTGATTTACACTGCCTAAGGTGGGCCAGCCACACTTGAGCTCTACAATAGCCAAATACATAGCAATAAAAAGCTAAAAAAGTCATAAAAGTTTTACACAAAGGATATGACCAGCATAAACAGTTCACAACATCTGTCTAACTCTCAGAATAGGTGTCTAGGGCTGAGCAATCATTGTCTGTGGACCAAAAAACTAGCCATTGTTTTAAAAAAAAATAAATCATATGCTACATCACCCAATTTAAATGCATAGTAGTTCTGACCCTGGTGCCCCCCTCTGGTTATGTACTGGCCTCTAGAAAAGCAAAACAATCTTGCACCAAAGTTTTGGAGTGTTTCCATTTTGGCAAAAAGTGTTGTTTGGAGGAGACAAGATGGGTTGCTAAGGCACCAGGATGTGGGAGAGACTGGTTCAAGTCTCTGCTCCCCTCCTCCAGTTTTTCTTCCCATGTTTCTCCCAACTAATTAGAGCAGGGATGGAACTCCACTTGTTTACAGTGCAGGTCAGGTTTAGAGGTTCACTCCTGCTGTAGCCCAGAGGAAATCCAGCAAGATTAAATAGAAATAAAAATGTAAGCTTCGTGAAGTGAAACAATTCATCCGAGAATTGCCCTTTTGTGTACATTCCCACTGGAATATAATAGCAAACCTTCACCCTTTCTCTTGAATGCTCCTTGTTGTAGATGAACTTGCAAAAAAAAATATTCTCTGGGTAGGCTTGGTTTGTGTGCAAGTGGGCTTTGGCTAGGTGTGAGGTCTCATGTACTTGACACCTCATCAGGGACTGCAGTGATCTGAGGCACAGTGCTTTCTACAGGTCTTCTTTTACAGTGCTGTGTATAGGATATCCTTGGACTGGTTTGGGCTGTAAAGATCTCTCGGGTATTTGCTTTGTCCAGAGGAAACCTGCAGCATAGAAGAACCAGAACTCTCTGCACTTATAAAGGATTTAGGTGAAGGCTTTGCACCTCTGTGGAAAGAGACACGGTGGCTCAGCAGTGATGAGAGCAGGAATAACTTACTGTTACTTTTTTAATGTACTTAACAAGTAATGCTTGAATTCATTAAGGAGGAAAGGGTTTGGAAATTGCCTGACTTGATTCCTGTTGTATGAGGTTTAAAGCTGTCTAAGGTCTAACACCATACAACACTACACTATGTAGCTAGTTAGTGCTCAGTAATTGGTCTTAGTGGACCCCTTCCATCCAATGGGATACACATCCAGCTGCTATGTTGAGCTTCAGCAGCTTATTGATCTTTAACTTAGTTGGTCCTGGGTTAGGACACATTCAGATGTTTGGCTATATGTATACAAACAGATTTAGGTGTGCTTGGTTATATGTATACAAACACATTCAGATCTGTTTGGTTGTATGGATGCATACACCCTTTCAGCAATCTTCTAGGGTTCAGGATCTATCTCCATTTCCCTTCTGGGAACAAGTAGCTTCCTCTAATTTTGTACAAACACATTTCTCTTCTTTGTGCCATCTCCAGACCTTTGCTCTTGTTCATTTTGAACTATGGATTTGTCCTGCAGGGACTTCATGAAGAACAGTGAAAGCAAAAAGCATGGATGTTTTGAAAAGGCACTTTCAAACCACAAGTAAGTTGGCACAGTTCATGGCAGATGCACAACCATAGACAAAAGCAAATGCTGCTTTGCAAACCTGAGTTCATATTCCTCCTGGCACTTGAGAGGAGTGCAGACACCTCCTTTCTCTTTCTTCTCTATCCTAGTTCCTGTTAGTGGTTTTTCTTTTAGCAGACATAACAAAACCTTTTTTCCCCTTCGTGTCCCCTGGGAATTGATTGTGCCCAGCCTGCTTCAGCCTGCTCCTCTTCCTTGGAGTTTTGTCATTACTGAGTCAAGGGCTACAGGCCAGCAGATTCTGTGGGGCTGAGACACGAGGACAACAGCTCTTGACAATTGTTGTTGCTCTGTAAAGACTTAATGATTGGGTCATCTGCATCAGTCATCTAGTTCTTCCACAAATCCTGGAACCCAGATTAATTCCTGTGGCCATGCTGTCCCCATCATGACAGTAATATAATGGAAGGATGTTATTTAACATCAATAGTCTAGATGTCTTCTGCATGCTCAGCAGGTGGTGTGATTTTGTGAATGTGTTTTTTCCATCTATGCTCTACTGGTCATATTCTATGTGAACTTAATATCCCTGATCCCCATACAAGCTAAACAAAGTTTAGGAACGATTTATGTTGGTAGCAATCATCATGATCCTGTCGTCTTAGAGGGAGGTTTTTTAGGATTATTTATAAGCCAGGGAAGGTAACAAAGATGAATGAAAACTCAGTTTAGAGAGCTTATCTGTGAACATAAAGGTAGATAAAACCTAGTATACAGTTGGGGCAAATTTTTTTTGGGGGTGGAGGACATCTGTAATGATGTTTACGAAGTGGCATTAAGTTATCAGCACTGTTTATAAATAATCAGGAATGGGTAAATCTGTGCTTCAGAACAGATAGCTATGGGTAAGGCATTGCTTATGGCATGTGGTCACATAACAAATTTGTTACTCTGAGTCAAAATACCATCTTCTGAGTCCATGTTCCAGGCCTTCCAGATCTGAAACAAACTCTGGGCTGCCTAGAGTCTGGATCTGAACTTGTAGTAGTGTGGCAAAAAAAGGATGCTAATAAAGCTATGTGACTTTAGGTAGGAAGGATATGCTGAAGCTGAGTGGAAGCCCAGGGAGCAAACTGGCATTGGGAGTCAGTGTGGTTATTATTGGAAAATACTGTAGAAAAGGGTAGACTCTTTTTCAGTACTTCTCTTGATATTCATAGTTTTTCTTTGACTGAATCAGAGGGAATAAAATATAGGTGAAATGAGCAGCCCTATAACAGAAGAGTCAATATAATAAGACAGTAAAACTAATGATACCAGAAAATTGAGAGATTAGGTTGACTGAACTATCCAGATAGCTGCACTAGCTCAATAAATTAGGTATCTGCATTTTTACATTCCTGCATCTGATATTTATATCTTGGAGGAAAAACATGAAGAAGAGGCTGGAGACAGATCTTGTGAGGATGGGATTGTTTGGAGCTTTGAAAAGATTTTTCAATGCAGAATTCACATAAATTCTTTTACAGAAAATGTGAGGAAAACATGATTTTTGGTAAAAGTAGAATTAGTGCAAAGACTTTCCGAAAAGGTAGACATTAAAAAAAAAAAACAAAACACCAAAAAAAACCCCAAAACAAACAACAACAACAAAAAAACCCCCACAAACCTGATACTTTTAAAAGAAAAGTGCTGTATGTGAGTAAAGGCCCCTCTGATAGCCTTGCTGTGTAACTAAGGGAAGCACAGCCATCTGGGTTGTTTTTGTTTTGTTTGTCTGTCAAACAAGTTTCTCATGTGATATATTCTGAGAGCTGCCAAATTCTCTCAATTCTTGGGTGGCCTGGGCCTGAAACAATAAACGGTCCAATTTCCCGTACTGTTGCAGTATGTAGACATCAATATATTTTTTTCTGATTGAATTTGGACAGAGAATATATAATATTCTCTTCATTGGAGAAAAGTTGAAATGTCTTTTGCTAATCCTTTTGAGCATATGAAGTCCATGTTCAGAAGCCAGAACTTGTACTGTATCTGTGAGGAATAAGGACATCCTCTGACCTTGTCAAGAGAAGGCATATAGGAAATTTCCTTAAAATGGAAATTTTCTTCCTTCCTATTAAATAATGAACTCGAGGATAGTCCTGAAACATTGGAATTTCCCATGAAACAGCCATTGGGGACATTGACCACCCTGGAGAAGTTTGATTAGTATTTAGCCCATTCATAGTGTTGTACAAATATTATTTAACGCTCAGCATGCCTCTGGCACAGGTAGGAGGTAGAACAGTTCACATCCATTGCGAGGGAGGGCATGGCTTTGCATTACTTTTTGAAATAACTCTTCATGGCTTCAGGCAGGCGCTGAGCACAAAAAATTCTGGTGGGATTTGACAGCTGAGGGCAGTGCAAGGTGAGCCCTGCTTATGTGGGCTGAGGAGGATGAGCCATCCCTCTCCCTGATTTTATGAGTTCCTGACATATGTTACAGGCAGGATGACAATAGCTTGAAATAGAGAGCTACGTTTCAGTGTGTACAGCTATCCTGCTGCCTAGTTTGGTAGCCAGCAGCTTAATTGTTTTATAGTCTGGTTCAGGGTCTGTTAGAGGTAGCTCATCAAAAGCTGGTCAACTTATCTGTGACCTGATCAGAAATGGGAAGCATTGCCCGTCAGACAGTGCAGGGACTTGGGCAAGCTGCTGCTTTGATATTTGCATTGCAAGCATATGTGTAAGGAAGCCTTTTGTGATTTTGAGGAAGCATTCAATTGTATATAACTGCTCAGAAGCCAAGATAAATAAGCCAAGTGTCCATTTTTTAAAATCAGATATGAAATATTTGAGACTGGCTTTGAATGCTAAAAGATGGCAACAAAATGCAGGAATGTGTTTCTCATCCATGATCGTTTTAAAGTCTCTGTAAAAAAAAAAAAAAACTAAGGCCACTTCTTAGGAAACCTATCAACCGTGGTATTTCATTTTTTGCTTGTGGTGGTATAATGTGCTACATTCTGGAAAAAGTCAAACATCGTGATATTTCTTCTAATGGATCCAAACAACGGCTATTCACACATGCATTCTGACACTCAGTAGCAGCTCTGACTCAAGGCATATGGATGTTTATCTAATATCATCTGTGGTAGATGCTGGCAAGGACATCCTTTTCCTTTACCCAAAAACATTTAACGGGGATGAAACAAATTTTGTAGTAGCAGGCATAATTCTTTCCATACTTGTGCTTAGAAAATTCATTATTATTTTTTGTTTATGGAAGTTGTCTGTGGCTGAAAATAATAAAGATATTAACCATAAGCCACTGGTGACTGGTTTACATCATCGGTATCTGAACTTGCAGTGCTGGGATCTGCTCTTAATGGCTTGTGAGACGGAGTATTAGAGATGAGAAAAATGTTGTCATGGCACTGCTTTAATAAAGAGTTGCATATGACAATCTAGAGAGTTTCATGAAGGAATTAAGCTGTATTCTTTACAGGAAAATATGAATGCTCAGTCAAATGTTTTTAAGGATATTTCTTTTCAATCTCTAACATGAAAGTGCAATCTTCCAACGACTGCTTTTTTGTTTTTTCTTTTCAATTCAGCCTTGTATCCTGAGACCCCTATTTTATCAAGCCAGCTGTAAGGTCTTCCAGAGTGATACTCTGAAGGTGTTTTCTGTGGGCATCCCCATACTAGGTTTTTTTGTGCTAAAACATGAACCAGGAGTACAGTTGCATGCTGGCAAAGCACGTGTTGTTTTTTTACCCGTAGAAATCTGTGACCTGCTTCATTACTATGTTCCTGTTGAAGCTGCTGAAGAAAATAAGCAGTGCTTCCTCACAACAGCTACTCAAAGTATCTAGAAGCAATTCTTGTGTCCACTGTTAACAATTGCAAAAAAGTCACAAGAGTATTTTAGGCTTCTCTGACATTATACGGCTTGTCGGAGGAGATACCATGACTTACAAAAGAATTCCAGGAACATCAGCATTGAATTTCCATTCCTTCTAAAAGAGAATCAGAGGAAGATCATTTTAAGCACTTCAAGTACTTTGAATATAATTTCAGAGGACTGAATGGGAAAAGATGGAATTATTGCCCCACCATGAAGTATTTTTAACTGATACCAGTCTACTTCATACAGATGGCACTTGATGCTCAATTCTTGAAGGAACAGGAGAAAATTTGACCGTTTCGGTTTTTTTCATGCCTTAATAGGTAAAAAGGAATGTACAAATTTGCAAGTGAACTTGCACTGAATGTGGAAATATCAATATGCTGGAGGTTACATTAAGCTTCATGAGTTAAGAGCTTGACACAGGATGTGAACATGGGTCATTCTGGGAAGGGAAGGGACAGAGAAATCTGAGCCACTCAAGAGAATCAGGTATTTTAATGAGTATTTGATGAACACTGATCATGGTAGACCCAGAGGTCACAAAGTAATTTTTTCAGATAAGTGTGACCCCTGCCTAGAGAATTAAACCTAGCACTTTCAATTTCACCTTCTGACCAAAGGGCAGGCCCAAGTAGATTTGCTATAATGTGCTCAAACCAGAAAGCTACATTCTACATCAACCTCAATTTTTGCCATAAACTGTGGCTACTCTGCTTGCATAACACAGGGATTTAATCCCTTGGAAGAAAAGTAATTATAAATTCAGAGGAACTGGAGACTGGAACTGTGAGAAACATGAGCTGTTACTCCTCTTTTCTGTATACTTCTGTACTTACCTCATTGTGTGTTATGCTAGTGATTTAGCTTATATAGGCAAATAGCAGAGCTGTCTGCAGTTCAAAGCCCCAGCTACCCCCTGATAGTTTTCCCCTTGAGAAATTGTTGTGCTACTTTGTCAATACAAACAATTGAGACATACTAGGAATATTGGAGGGTAGGAAATGTAGAATGAAATAGAATTTCAAAATATGAGGCTTCTGTACTTGCCCTATTTTTTTAATTTATATTTAATTTCTTGTATTTAAATGAGGCTGCTGCAGGAAATTGCCTGTCAGAAGACACTACCCAGAGCTCTTCAGAGGAAGCTGGGTTTGTCTAGATTTGGAGAAGAGTAAATGTCATGCTGAAGAGCTGGCAAAAAAAGCCACTATCCCTGCCTTTTCATAGGAAAGGGGGCAGGGAAAGACATTGCACCATGTCCACTATGGCACTGAATGCTGCATCCTTCAGAGAAACTCGTGCTGGGGTTCACACTTTCCTAGGACTGCTGATATGAATTTCTGCTTGTACACCAATGATTTGGTACCTGGAAATCCCAGCAGCACAAGTGTCTCCCACAGCCTGATGCTGTGGTGTAAGCAGAGGACCACCTCGTGGGAACTTGGATCCCGACTGAGATGATTAGGCAGTGTTGCAAGAGGAGTAGTCCTCGTTTCAGCGACGTGTCTCTTGGCTTTGGGACAAAGATGGTTTGGCAGTATGGGCTGCTAGATGAATGTCAGGGACTTGGTGCACTCCTGTATATCCTGTTGTTAAATTTGGTCTGTGGTATTACACAAGTCATAATGTTAATATTTCTTCATTAACTGCCTCTTCTGCTTCTAATTTCTTTATTTCTTTTGAGGCAGATGCTGCAGTTCCCTGTCCATTCACTGGATAAACCAGATAAGAGCAGACAGAGGTTTAGGTTTAGCAAAAGGCTTGTCACTGCTGTCAAGGCTCTATCTGCTGTGCCTGCTCTGCTTTCTTATGGAGTCCTTGTCAGTGGTGATCACAGAAATTTGGGCTTTCCATGGAAACAGTAAAGGCTTGTTCTGTCCAGAGGGTCTGCATGGCTGGAAGACTGAGGGAGGGTTATAGTCTTACTGATGTGCAGCTCCTGCCACAGAACCCTCGTGTTCCTTTTAGCACAGCCATAGCAGCGTGCTCTAGTTGACTTCTGGCTGTAGCTCTGCCATTGTATCACACAAGCTGACAGGGTGTGACGCAGAGCACTCGAGATCTCATTTTAAACTACTTCGTTGACTAACGCTAGGGGCACTTGCACAGCGTGGGTGTGCTCAGAGCGTGGCACAGAGCTGCAAGTGGTTAATTTTGTTCTGAGCTGGGGCAGTGCAGCTCTGCCCTTTGCATATAACAGCAATAGGAGGTTGAAAGCACTGGCTGGGTGCTCTTGTCTCTCCCATTTTTCACCGTCTCATTCCTCTCAGTGCTGTGTCTGCTGAGGTATCTGACAAGTTTTGTCTTCCAGTCTTTTGCCATGTATCCTGCTGCCTGTTTCCTCTGTCTCTTACATCATCGTAGCTTCCACCTGCTTATCACAGTCCTTTCTCAGCTCTTGAGTTTGCCTTGCTCTCTTGCTGTGGGTGAAGCTATGTGATGGTAGCTTTGTGTGATCTGTCCAGCACTGCCGATCTTACAGTGAGAGTTCTCTCCTCTTGACAGGAATTGGACCAAGGTGCAAAACTTCTGGGTTCCTTTCTTGGCTCTGTCAGACATGCCTGCATGATGGGCAAGTCACAACCAGGTCCTTGTTAGACTGAAGTCTTAAACAACTGGGGGACTTAATTGTGTAAATATGAGCTGAATGTCTGAATACCTGTGTGGGTCCAAGCTGGGTCTACATGGATCTCCTCAGTACCTTGTTGCCCATCTTTAAAAGGGCATGTTGCCCATATTGCTTTTTATCATTCTGTTTTTCACCTGTTAGGCACTGAAGCCTGTAGGGGTACATGGCATTCTATCTCCCCAGGTGTAGGACTCTACACTTATCCTTGTCAAAGGTTAACCTTTGTTAGGTTTGCCTTTGCCCAGCTCTCAAGTCTGTCCAGATCTCACTGGATGGCAGCACAGCCCAGTTTAGTATCATCAGCAAATGCAGAGGGTATACTCTATCTCTTCATCCAGGTCATGGATGATGATGTTGAATAAGAGGAGAGCAACAAAGCTGGTCAAGGGACTGGAGAGTAGATCATATGAGGATGGTTTGAGGAGCTGGGTCTGTTTAGTCTGAGGAAGAGGAGGCTGAGGGGAGACCTCATCACTCTCTACAACTCCCTGAAAGGACATTGTAGAGAGGCTGGTGCTGGGCTCTTCTCTCAGGTAGGTAGTGACAGAACCAGAGGGAATGGCCTAAAGCTGAAACAAGGTAGGTTTAGGCTGGACACTAGGAAAAAATTCTTCACGGAAAGAGTGGTGAGATAGTGGAATGGGCTGCCCAGGGAGGGGGTTGAGTCTCCATCCCTGGATGTGTTTAAGCATCGCTTGGATGTGGTGTTGGGGGATGTGGTCTAGGGGTGAACTTGTAGAGTAGGGTTAATGGTTGGACACGATGGTCCCAAGGGGCTTTTCCAACCTGAATGGTTCTGTGAAGACTGAACCCAGCCCTGACCCCAGGGGAGCACCACTACTTAGCGATCCCCAGCTTGACTCTGCACCACTGACCACAACCCTCGGAGCTCTGTTGTTCAGCCAGTTCTCAACCCGTCTCACTGTCCCCTCTTCCAACCCACCCCTCCAGAGCTCACCCTGGAGGATGTTACGGGACATAACCTCCAGAGGCTGTGATTGAGAGACGGGGCAGGGGCCACCTGGCTGCTGGCACTCGCTCCTGCTTTCTCCGCTTTTCCAGCTCCCGTCGTTGTCCCAGCCTCGCACCCCACAGCCGCCGGCTCCTGGCGGGTCTCGCTGCTCTCCCTTGGTCTTCCCTGGCTCCGGGAACCCTCTGCCCACCTCAGTCTGTCCCCCAGGCACGGAGCTGCCCATTGCTGCTTCCTGGCTGTTGGCACTTGGGGTGATAAAATGGAGACAGAAACACGCACGGTGGAATCAGGTATTCTTGCTTGATGTGTAAGCACACCCTTCATTTGCTGGAGGTACCTTTCTCTCCCTGTGTCCGTGGCTCGTCATCCCATGGAGAAGCAGATATGAGTATTGAACTGGGTTACAGCAGCCAGAGCTACGCGGGAGAGCGAAGCAATGGTCAGAGGGACCGTTGGCAAGCGGGAGCGTGTGTGGAACTTCAATGGATTCTGTCTGCTAAAGCCGTGTTCTTCATTTTGGCACAAGGTAACGACCGAGACCTAACCTTTGGCTCGTTGCCTGAGCCAAACTGCTGAAGCTGAATAGCTCATTAGTATCAGAGCACAAACTGGTCTGGTTCTTGCCTTGCCGTAACAATAGGATGCTCCAGAGAGTATTGCTTTGATTAGGCTGGCGCTTGGTTTGCCCGAGTCTGAGCGAGAGGAGAATCGAGGCCAAGGAACATGCCTCACCCTCAGACTGTCTGTACCGGCAGCTGTGCAATTGGTAGTTGCAAAAGTAGACGATGGCACCATCCTTTCTGTCTGGAAAACAATACTCCCAGTCAAGCCAAATTTACGAAGGAGGAGCGCGTACAGTGCAATTGTTTTGAGAAACTCTACTGATTTTTCTCAAACCGAGGCAAATTGAGAATGTGCACGGATTTTCTGAGCGCTGCTCATTTCGTTGTGCGTCCTTTTTTTTATTTTTTTCCATGGCTGGCCGTGGAAAACAGGGTGTTTGGAACAAGATACACATCTGCTGCTCATAGTTGGTGCGACAGAAGTGCCCTTCAGGAAAAGGGGTGTCCCTGAGGGCAGAATTCTCTTACCATGTGTTAGCCCGCAGACAAAGCACATACAACTCCTACTTTCCAAAGCAATCCAGAAAAAAACTGTTGTGGGTTTGGTTGGGGCTTTTTTTTGTGAGGGTTTGGTTTTTTTTCCCCCTACTAATGAGTAAAGGTGCTGTGAGGTATCTGTTCTTTGGGGGGCACTGTGTACTTGTAGCTAGGCTTAGTTTTGTAGTGGAAAAGTGCAGGTGTTCTGTTTTCTTTGGAATACAGACCGCTGGCTTGTTTGTTTTGCTTTTAGTGAGGTGAAGTCACTGTGTCCATGGTTAATTAATTTTATTATTGTGGGTAAAATGCCTTTTTCCAGAAGGTGTTGGGATCCCTTTCTTTTTGTTTTGGTTATTATTTTTAGTATGTAAATGTACTTTGTATATATTTAGCTGGCTAAACCAGAACGAATAAAATACCACATCTAGCAGGAATGAACAGATATGTCACAACAAAACGAATGGCAGTGATACAGAAATATATTCTAAATGCCTAATGTATAAGTTCTTTAATCCAAGGTGAGGGAGTGTCAGTCTGCGTGCGATGTATGTCTGTCTTCCCCAGAGAAGGCTGTCTCTCATTCCCCAGTAACTTTATAGAACCTGAAACTGGTACCACCACCTGCCCTGCATTCCTTGCTTGGTTATGATGTGGGCTGATGCATGGCATGCTGCTCTGATTCCAGCATCTCAGTCAGGATCTGCTAGGTGTTTTTTTTTATTTATTGCTTCTTTTTTTTAGCCCTTCAGGAAGGAAAGAGAAACATGGTCCTTGCTGCTCATTTGTAGCACCCCGAGTTGAAGGCTGAGTGCCTTGTGTTTCCTATTTCAGTGCAGCTCTTCTGGATGTTCTCCATAATGTGAATAGTCCATTGGAGAGCTCTGTCTCTTCCACTGGGTATACATGAGTCCTGGGGAGACTGAGGCTGTCACTTAAGACAGATGTGCATGGCTCTCAGTATCTACATTCTAGTCCTTGTTATTATGTCCAAGCAGTGATTTTTATTTCCAACTGACTGACGTTGTACTGCACACAACCCTGTGTTTCAAGGGGTGCTCATTCTTCTGCTCTCTTTTGTGGTAGCTTTTACAGCCCTCTTTGAGTGTACTTGGGGCTTTGAAGTCCTATGGATAGGGCTGTTCCAGGTCAAAAGATATTGCCTGAAGCAGTATGTGTAAAATTTTCCGCAAAAGTTACCACCACCTCTCTAGAATAGAAGTTTGTCTGTGTCTAGGAGGTAATCATAAGGATGACCAAATCTGCTCATGGTGTGTGGGCTCCTTCCTCACACACTTCGAAGCAGTCCCCCAGCCAGACCTGCCAGCTGGGTGGCTCGCTCACAAATCCAAGCTTACTCACCTTGGTGTCAGACACACGCAGCTGTGAGCACCACTGTCTGGGCTGTAGCCTCGGTATGGAAGATTAGGCTGATTTCAGATGGGCTGTGGAGAAGGCACAGCCATAGCATCATGTCGAAATCGTCTGCTGGGATGGGGGGGTGGGGAACCCACACTGTGCTCTCTTTATGTTATGAGGGGGTATGAGAAAATGTCCAGAGCCAAACCGTGCTTTTCACTCTGGCCTGGAGCAAGTGAGGTGTGAGCTAGCCCAGGGTGCATGGCACATTGCCTGCCTGCTGCTATATTGTACCAAGGGAGGAAAAAGCAAAGTCTGCTGGACAGGGTGCCCCTACCTGTCATCGTGCATTTGACCAGGGTCTAGAGCACAGAGTATAAACATAAGCTGGTATCCCTTCTCAACTGCTCCTAGTGTGGACTTCTGTTGGGGTATGCTTCACACCTAACCTGGTTGCTAGGGCAGCTGTGTCCTTTTGGGGACAGTGGAGGCTTAGTCCTCCTCCTCTCCTGTCCATGTGAGCACTATGGGTCTCGCATACCCTGGGCAAGGGGGTCTGTACCACCACACCTGGTGTATGCAACGGGTATATATACCCCAAGGTACCTGCCAGACCTCGTTAGCCTGGACATCTTGTGTATTCTCACAACAGTTTTCCTCATCGTTGATCACGGTGTTCCACTTGAGAGCACTTATATTCTCAAGGGGCTGAAAGTGAAGAATGATGCAGTTGTACCTGGTATTTCAGGGGTTCTTGGAGATAATTCAGCACTGTGCTGAGCGCTCCAATATGCAGTGAGCTGCAGGAGAGGTTTGTTTAATGTTGCCCGGGAAGGGAGACCTACCTTGCTTCTTAAGATGTAGCCTTTTGATACCTCCTTTAGCTCCTTAGAGTCTTTACAGGGTAGGATCAAGGCTCTGCCCAGGCTATATGCAGCCACGTGACCCTCCAGGGATGTATTTTGTTACTGGAAGTGTTAAAATCCCCCCCTCCCAGAGACCAAAAATAGCAGACTTATGTAAAATAAACAGTTGCACTGTATAGCTGTGATGGGAACCCAAACATGACAGATAAAAGTGTTGCTGGTCAGGTCTGAGAGTGTCTGCTGGAGTGTTCAGCTGTAGCTGCTGGACTCAATGGATGCTGACCCTTGATGCTGACTGGAATATAATGTTTTGTATCTGTGACCCACACAGATACTGTGTCACACCTTTGTTACTGGTACCAGGGCTGGAAGTAATGACTGCTTTCTTGTCAGCAAGGGCTGGGTGACACATCTTCATTATCCTGGTGCAGGAGGAAGGCCACCTCTTTGTGTCCCTGTGCTAGGGTATGGCATTGGTTACTCCTACACCAGATCTTGCTACTGTGACTCCCCTCAGCAGGGCTTTGGTCTCCCAACCTAAACATTGAGCATCTGTGCCCATTGCTGGACAGAAGCTCCTTTTTAAAAGCTTCCATTTTTATGCCACGAGCACTAGGGCAGTTTGACCAACTGTTAGCTGTGGAGACTAGAAAAATAATTAGAGAAGTTGGGTACAGATGGGAAGAAGGGCCTCCCTTATGATGTGTTTGATGCTCTATATGCATCTTGTTAGGTTGTGAGAATGTGTGGGAGTGGGGATTTCTTTCTGAAATAACTGAAGACATTGCAGTGACAGTGGTGGGTCACTCAGTATTAAGCAGTAATGACCACGTGCACCACGTCAAAAAACAATTTTGGAAAGCTCAAGAATAAAATTATTTTGAAAAGCTAAATGTTATCCCTCCCCAAACACCCCAAAGACTTTTTCCAGGCAGGGAGTACAGCTCTCCCTTTGCAGCTGCTTTAGGAGGAAGGCACTTGGAGGACTGGAACAGCAATAATCCAAGTGGCCCCTTTGTCCACCACTTCCTGCTGAGTCTTGAGGTCTTTGTGGCTCCAAGTGCAAGTTCTTGAGAGTGGCTATATGCAGGAACCAGACCTGCCTCTTAGGGGATGATTTACAGTGTATTTTTCTAGACCACAGCCTTACCTCAGTTTCAGATTATAAATTTTATAGGAAAAATTGATAAACCTGCAAGAGCCCAGTCTCCACAGAGATTTCCAACTACTTCTAGTGTGATTCTTCTAAGGGAGTGACAGCAGACTTAGGTCTCCAAGAACACACTACCAGCCCAGCATGTACAAATGCTTGGGCTCTTATCACAAGCAGTCCCACTCTTGCCCTGAGTAACTGAGCTCAAGGGCTTAGCAATGAGCACTTGCAGGGCCCTTACTCACATGATAAGGTATCGATACTAAAATTGTGCTTGGTTTGGAGGTTTAATTTCTGCATGTATTATTTTTTTAATGTTATCTGTGCAATCATGAGTGAGGAGTTGGGTTATGCAGCTCCTAAAAAGGTTTTTAGCTCTATGCTATGACATAAAGAGTCTCTGATGGTTGAAGCAGAGGGGATAGGAAGGTGTGGCTAGAGTGGTAACCCCGATGATGAGGGTTCTTCCTAAATTCCTACAATTGTGAATTTAGGAGTATTATAACTATGTATTTGTAGGAGGCGTTTACAGGTGGCTCCTAGTCATAGGATGCACCCAGTAGAATTTAACTCTGCATTCTTCATAGCTCAGGTTTCAAGTAATACCTTCAGAAAAACTGGTCGCTGTGCCAGTTTGTTGGCTTCAAATTTTTAAGTCATGGGATTTAGAAGTTTCTCTACATGAAATTCAGCTCTGCAAGGATGCAACCTCAACTTTTCTTAATGTCATTTCCCCAAAGCCAAATTGGTCTTTTTGCACAACTTTAACGGAAAAATGACTTGGAACAGTTTGGGATGCTTTGATAAGGGAGCATCAAATGCATGGTAAGTCTCTTTCCAAAAAAAACCCAATTGCTTTCATCTTTAGGTAGCGTGTACCTGCTGGCTCTCCCTGTTGCATTGGCCACTGAGATGGCAGGTGTCAATAGCTATGTTGAGCTGAGAACCTGAGGGTACCTCTAACATTCAGATTTCTTTTTGGCCGTCAGCATCCCTTAATCCTGTTTCCTTTTCACCCTGGATTATTCACTGCTTTACGTTCTGAAAACCTAGGGAATGGTAAAATCCAGTCTCCCTTTTCTAATAAATCCTGCAAAACAAAGTTACATATATGCTGTGTGTATTACTTTTAATATTTAAAACCATCACCACTACATCATGGGTGATGTCTGGCGTTAGAAGTGTCCAAAGGGTTGTTAAAGACGAAAAAAACCAAAACCAAAAAGGTGCCTTCTGAAAACTAACACCAATTCTTACTTAAAGCTGTGAAATTATAAATTACCCTCAAACCATTATGATTGCTTGCTGTATAGATTTGTGTCTCTGAATTTTTTTTTCATGCTATAAAGATTAGTTTACTGTCTGTGGACAGAATCCTTCTTGCATTACACATGTGACTAAATCTGTGGGGCCCTGTGGCCAAAAAAAAAAAAGACCCAGAAAGGCATTAAAATAGTTTAGCTCATTCAACTGCGAAGTCATCTTACTCGTGTTTTCTCCCTAACTGGTTTTGTGTATATTATTGTCAAATATGAATCTGCAGAATATCTCCTGGTCTGGAATCCTGTCCCCTTAGAGCAGTCAGCAGTTCTGCAGCCTTACTTAGTCGCTGGCACAAGCGCGTGTTAGGATCTGAGTACTGGGCTGTTTTCCTAGGCAATAATTTTTTATTTTCACACTTTCTTAATTAGTTTGTGTAGCTCGTGTGTTTCCAGCATTGGTCTGCATCTGTTCGTTCATTTTTTAGGCTGGCTGCATAATTTGGAAAGTTATCAATAGTGTATGATCACTAAAATGAAACAAACAAATGAAGATAAAAAAATAATCTATTTTATGGTATTCCAAGGCAGTGAAGAGTATGGGTCATAATATGTAGATGTAGGGCTATCCTCATAGTAAATGAACCAGTTTTAATGTCTAGATAAATAGTTGCTTACCTATAAATTAAATCCTTGTATCCAACTAGCTAAAGATCATCCTAAAAACTTTCAGTCCCTTTAGAAGTTATTTTTCAGAACACAGATATTCTATATGTAACTTCTGTTGTACTAGCTGAAATGGAAACGGGCTGCAAAGCCAGCCAACTCATCTTTCATGTGCCTTTCCCACTGATGTCTCTCTCTTTCTGCAGAATCAAGCTTGCACAGCAGTGTTTCTGTTCCCTTTTACATGTGGTCCTCGTTAAAAAAAAAAACAATGAAGTTTAGCTGTGATGAAATTATGTATTTGATTATTATTTTTTTAACTGGTGCAAAAAGTAAATATGTTTACTGTGTCCCTTTCCATTCAGTGTATTTCCTTTTTTAAGCTCCATTTGTGTTCAACAAGACAGCCTCTTTCTCCAAGATTAACATTTCTTATGATTGTTCCTGACAGAGGATTTACTTTCAGAGGCCCTGCTAAGGATAACCAAAAAAGGGCATGTAGCAAGACAGTTTTGGCAGCTTGCACGAATTTTCGGAGCTTTTTAGGTCTTGGTTTTCTGATGAGTGGCTTCCTGAGCATGCCTAGGGAATGACAGGCATCTCTGCAGGCAGGCTGAACCCACCTTGGCTTGTGCGTAGTCATTGGCTGCCTATTAGAATAAATTGAGGACAATGCATACCGCTGCCTGCCAATTGTAAACATAAGGGATATGTATTCACTTAGCATTGACTTTTGGGAGGGGCCAAGGAAAAGCTGTAGTTTTATTGAATAGGGCTGTGTGTGAGGCTGCTGGTGTGCCTTTCTTGCTGTGCTCCTGCCCAAGCAGCCAGTTATTCATTTCCTTCCTACTAGTTGAAAACTTTTCAGCCAGAGGTAAGGGCTTAAGATCTGTATTTGTTTGGGAGCGAGCTGTTCTGCCGGCGGGTTGCGTTAGGGCTAGAGATTAAGCAGCATGCAAAATCTAACGAGCTGTGGAAATAGTGTGAAAAGTGTTGGATGCTGTTTTTCCTCCCCTTCTGTCTGCCCCCCTCCCCTTTTCCAGATGTTCGTGGTGAACTAGGGGAGATATCTGTTCTGAGTGGGTGGGGATGGGGGGGGTGTGCATGCCTGCCCACCCCAGTGGACCCCAATGAGGAGGTGCAGGGCAGGATCTGTGCTGGTCGTGCTCTCTTTGGCTTGTTAGTGGAGCAATAACTTACTTATATTTGTTTTTCTATTTTTTTTAAGGAATTGCAGGGAAAAGGTTTCGGTGCACTAACGACTGCTGAATAGCTTTTAATTTTGCAACTTAATACCTGGGCTTTCAGAGCAGCCTGACTGTATAGGCAGCCTCCTGGTGTAACTGATACAGTAAAGCTCTGGTTAACGTAACTGATCTGATACTTGCTGAGGCAGATGTCTGTCATGGCAGCCTTTCAGAGAAGCGTTGTTGACAATAGATGGCATCCCTTTTTGTCCTCAGCCTTCAACATACGCGGCAGCGTATTGCCAGAACGTTTCTTGGTTGCCAGAATGTTTCTTGGGAAGTTGGCTTTCCCGTTAAAAGGGGGAGAAAAAAATGCACTTGGGTGGGACCGGAGCTCTTAAAAGTCTGGGTCTGTGTTTGTGTCAGTCGGAGTGCTGCTGGGGAGAGCCGGAGAGCAGGATCTCCTTCCCAGCTACTTTGAGATGCTCGGACAGTTGGAAAGCGTTGTGTGAGGCTGGCTGCCGACAGCCCCATATTCTGCATAGCAGGGAATTTCACAGAGGGCTGGGAAAACAAAGGGGAAGTGAAGTTAGTTATAGATGGAGCAGCAGACGTTGACCAAATTAGTAGCCTCTGGACAGACTTGCAGCAACAGAATTGATTTTTCTTGTGTATTGTTTGGAAGAATGGGCGAGAGAGCTTTTATAAAATGACTTTTCCAGAGTATTTGTTTTCAGAGGAGTATTTATCTTCAGTGCGTGCAGTTTTTATACAATTTTGCCTAGCTGAGAAGGCTTCTCTTGCTAAAATGCATACAGGAGAATGATTTGTGAAAATAACACATTCCCTTCTTGGCAGCAGCTCAAAGAAAGTAAGAAGGCAGAGTGTTTCTTTTGTGAGAACTGTCTATTTATTATAATTTGTCTATTTTAGGTACCATACTGTGAATGATTATGCTTGTAGGGTTTGCCATCAAAGAACCCCAGGACCCCGCATCCATTCTTTCTCTGTCTCATTAAATGTAGCAGTAGGTTCTGTGTGAACATATGTATCTGCAAATAAGCTTTATACCTTTTTCTCATGCCATGGAGAGACAGAATGGGGTCCTAAAACTACACATGCCAAAACCCATGAAATGGACTGATTTAACATCAATTACAAATGGAGTGATGTTTCAAGGAAAGGAAGTGGTCCATTTGCCTAATTAAATTGCCTTTAAGGTACACTTGGTCTGAACTATTCTCAGTATACTTAAAGAAACAACAGGTCTACATTTCTTAAGGAGGATTTCTGATAGGAAGCTATCTTAGTCAGTAAAACCTGCACATGTTAATATCCAAATCGTGATGATGGGTGAGAAACACTTGGGTAAGTTGCTTGTAAGAGACTGAATTGAAAACTTGTATTTCCTGAAAACACCTTTGTTGCAGCATGAGATGACAAGAGGATCAATTCCCCAGCCTTCATTTACAGGATTAGTCTTGGTGAAATCAATACCATCATTAAGAGATGCAGGATCTGATGCAAGGGGAGTCCTGTGTACTCTGAATAAACTTTCACAGTGAGTGATGTAAGCATGTATTAGGAGAATAAGGGATTTTCCACAACTGCTGCTCCATACACTCTGACAGGGAGAGGACTGAGAAAGGGATAAATTGCCTTGTGCTTGTATTTTCTGTCCAATGTTGATGCACGATGCAATAGTGACACTGAAAGCTAGGTAATTTGGAAGGAAAGGGAGGATGTAAGTTCCTCTGTCTGATGTGGGAGGGAAAACTCAAGTGCATTAAAATGGAAAGATTTATTTTTCCTCAAAGTCTCATTTGTGGGGCCATGTGTGGCATGGAGGCAGGCTGGTCAGCATCCACCCAGAGCCACACAGGGTTCAGGCATGGTGCTACTGATTCCAGCTGGTGAAATGAGAAAGATAGAGCAAGGCTTTTTTTTGGCTGGCAGCTTCTGTCACGTGAAGAGAAAAATGATGGGGAAGGTCTATCCAAGAAGCCCTCCTTGTTTCACTCTTCCCTGTGTGCAGATGGAGTGGCCCTGCCTATGGGGTTGATCTTTGCAGAAAAGTGAGAGCCTGCAGGACAAATAGAAATGGGAGTATTTTAATCGGGGAATTCCAATGCTCAGTAGTTGCTGACCTCAGATGTGTTCTGCTGGCCGAGTTATAATTTATATTAAAGATCAGTGGAATTGTTAACCCCTGTCTGCCAAGGGTAGAGCTTGGTACACTTGAACTAATGGGTGCACAAAGAGGGCCAACACACCATATA
The DNA here is from genome assembly GCA_025345505.1 of Todiramphus chloris collaris. NCBI lineage: Eukaryota > Metazoa > Chordata > Aves > Coraciiformes > Alcedinidae > Todiramphus > Todiramphus chloris. The sequence continues at coordinate 5,068,458 of JANVCC010000066.1, read as the reverse complement.
TGCATGAGAGAGAGAAGACCAAGAGCGGTGTTGGCTGTCCATTTGCAGCACTTGGACTCTTCTGGGTATCAGAGAAAGCACCAAAAAAGGTAACAGGCAAACTAGGAAGTGCAATCCTGTCAACCTTTCATTGCCTTTGAGAGAAGTTCTATGGGGAGCATGCAGGATTGGGCTCCAGGTGTACAAAGCCTGAGGCAGACAGGCCTGTGACTGCGGAGTGGGAGTCTAGCTTCAAAGCAAGTTTTCAGTCTTTAAAATTGTCTCTTCTTAGTAACTACCCCCTGGCAGCTTGTAACAAGAAAACTGCTTCCTTACTAGAGCTCTTACCTTGAGAAATGCGCCTGTGCAGAGACTGCTTTGCTGGTTTTGTTGTAGCTCCTGGGTGGTTTAAAGCCCCGTGACCTATTGAGAGTGGGTTTTAGGGGCATCTGTACCGGAAAGAAGGCACCTACCTGCACTCTGGTGCATCTCTGGTGTCTGCTGGGAAGCTGTAGCTGCTGCGTGTTTCCAAATGGTTTGGCAAGGATTTGGCTGAGGCTGAAATTTGACTCAAAGGCATCTGAAGATCAGATTAGATGCGACCTTTCTGGATGAAATGCTGAGGTCATAGGGCAGTTGCATTATGTAACAATTTCTTTTTGCCTTTCCTGATGCTTTTTGTACAGTCCAGCCAGCTCAGTGGGGAAGTACACTCAGTACATTGTAATTTGGGACCCCTCCCACTGCCAGGGGAACTTGCTCTTACTTTTCTTGAAACAGATTTGATAAACCAGAAATATTAGGGGATGTGGCACCGTTACGTAGCATGTCTCCCCAAGCATCACTAGCTGCCCCTGCGAGGAATGCGGCCTTCTGAACTTTCTCACTTGCAAACCTCCTGGCTACTGCTTTGTGTTGCAGAAACTGCTGTGCACCCAGCTGCAGCAGTGCCCGGGATCCCTGGACTCCTTGGCAGGGAGGCGGGTGGGCTCTGAGCCAAGCCACCCACCTCCTCCACCCATGGTCAAGAACCACCACTGCTAACTGATTCCTCACTCCCTGCTCCTTGCATCTGCCCCTCGAGAGGGGAAAAACTCTCTCTGTGAAGCACAGGGGCACCTCATGATCAGAAGATCCTGCCTCTAGCAGTGTTTATGGGACTTTGGGTTGAAGCCAAGATGAACTGCTTGTGGGGACTTTCCTGTTCCTGCAGTGGGGGAAGGGGCAAATAACTGAGGAAGCAGGGGGAAGAGAGCAAGGAAAGACGCGGCTGTATCTTAAGCCACTGGAGTAATTTCTCCTTTGAATTTTTTCCTGTGGTCATAAATACCTGGTGAGTCACTTAATGGCTGCGTGTCTGTTTCTGTATCTTCAAGTAAGGGATAATCTGTGCCTTTTTGTGTTTAGCCCATGGAGCTGCTGGGGCTTAATTCATTAGTGCTTATATAAAGAATTTGTAATACTAAAATGCCCATCTTAAGCACTGGCTGAAACCTTATTTTTGACTGATGTCCCAGCAAGTACATACACTTTTTTTAAAATTTTCTTTTGTTTGTTCACACAGTTATACATTCTACTAGAAAGTAGATTGCAGGTATAAAACCACTGAAACACAGAGAATGAGGTGGAAGATGGGCCAGGCTCAGCAGCGACACTGTGCTGACATGTCTGGAGGAAATTTCTTGGGTGCTTGCAGATTTAACCGTGCCCGGTGTCATCCGAGACACCTTTCATGTGAAGCTGTCATGAATGTATCAAAAATGCAGGATGACAGCTTTTGCTTATGGATCTGCTGTAGTGTCATAAGCCTGGAAGAGAAACCACTCAGCAAGTTGCTGAACCTTATCTGCTTGTCCGGTTTCACATTGATGAGTGCATTTGAAATTGTAATTCCTGGGGCCAGGCCAGGCTGCAGTGGGGAAAATATTAGGGAAAGATTTCAGGCAATGGAAACATTACATGTTTCCACACCCTCTTGTCTACAGAATACAAATAAAGAGCATTTCCCTTGAGACTTGCTGTGGAGGGTGTGAAGCAAAGAGGAACCCACCCGTTTGCACATTTTCTGGTTTATGTCCTTAAATGGCAAAAAAAAAATCTTTGGAATTTAGCTCATAGAAGGGTTATAAATAGATTTGTGGAGATAAAGTTTTGCTGTGAATGCTTTGGGTTTGGAACTATTCAGAAGAGTAACTGCAGGCCAATGAGTATGAAAAGGGGAGGGGAGTTGCTAAATGCAAGAAGACAATTTCCTTGCACACGTGTGCGCACACATCCTCCTCCACCTCCTCTTCCTTCAAGTACGTGGAGATCTAAGGGGCATGGAAATTGCTGTGTGCACTTTTAACATGAAGTAACTTGGGGTGAGGGAGCACTAACGTTCGTGATTCATCAGATTGCCAAGGGAGCCTGAACCTATGACAGCTTTGTAAACAAAGGTCCTGAGCTTTGTTGGCAGCTTGTCTTGTGTCCTCCTCTGAAGCAATTGGCTCCAGCTAGGGAGAAGCTGTGCGGGGCTGGATGAACCTTCTCTGAGCTCAGGAGCAGCGGTTCCTGTGCTCTTTCAGAAGTCAAGGTTCTGTCCTGCAGACTCATGCCAGTTGGATTCCAGTCATCTTCAAAGGGAGCTCTGCCCAAGAGTGGAGGAGTCTGTGATCAAGCCCTTGTTTGTTTCTTATTTGCAAGGCTTTGATGTTCTCGTCTTTCTGACTGCCACAGGGCATGTTACTCCCTTTTCCCACTTCATTCTTTTCTTTGACAGTGAGCTCTCTAATGGTGAAATGGTTCTCCTCCCTTCCCCAATTTCTCTTTTTTTTTTAATTCATTTTTTGAGCCAGTGTTCACCCTGGTAAAATCTCTCACCCCATGGTAAGATATCTCTCACCCCAGCAGGAAGGGCAGGACCTTTTACAATTTCTCACCATTTCAGAGGACCTAGCAGTGCTTGTTTGATAGCCCATATCCTTACTGTCCAATACAAGCTGTTGTCCTGAGGAGAATTTCAGCTCATTCTTCCGGGATCAGCTGCAGAGGGAGCAAAGGCTGAGGACTTTGTCTGCATCTTCCTAATGACCTAGTGATAACCTGCTTTCTCTCGGAAATTTCAAAAGCCATTGAGCCGGAGAATTTGGCTTCTCTCCAGCCCAGTTAAAGCTCATAGGTTTGGAAAAGAAATTCCTAGAGCTTGGCTACAGTGTTTGGAAACCGGAGCGGTTGAGTTGGCTGAGAGATCTGGGGAGTAGTTTGGTCGGCTCTGTTTGCTGCATGGCTTAACCTGCTGGTGCTGCAGGATGCCTGTAGCTAGTCAGCATCCTTCCTGGGAGGCTTTGGGGTGCTGTAACCCTAGGTCTTCAGAGAGAAGAGGGTTTGCTGCTTCGTATGGCTTTGGGAACAGCTTAGCCCTGTACCCGGAGCCACACCCCTGCTATGAAAATCAGGAGTTTCATTCAGATGTCTGATAAGCCACAGCTGTTGCTTTGCCGCTTCAAACAAAACTTGGATTATAAAGACTGAAGTGCAGCGTTTTAATTGCTGTAAATATGAGTAAGAGTGTTTAGGCAATCCAGATGATACTGAGCCAAACATTTTTGTGGCTAATGTATATTACACTGACAAAAGCAGGCCAGCTGAGAATTGCCCAGTAACTTAAAACATGGTCTGTTTTCTACTGCACCAGTGAAAATAAGGGAGGAGTTTTAACCTGGGCATCAGTTGGCCTGAATCTCATCTTGCTTTCAACAGTGTTGTACAGTGGTGTAAATGGTATTGTTAGTTAAAAAAAAGAAATATTTGGGCTGATCTCAGTTGCCTTAGTGCACTTGAGTTACTCATAATTCACAGTGGGCTCCTGGCTATTAGAAGCCAATCCTTTTGCTAAGCTTCCTATGCATCTCATAAGGGACAAGGGCAGCAGGAGATTGAACGCTCTTTACTGGGATTTTGACACACTGGGAAATGATATTTCATACAAGAGAGGGCACTACAAACCCAGAAAGCCAGTAAAATTCCACTGCTCGCTTGCTCCCTGGTGATTAAAAGGCCCTGCCATATATGGGAAAGGTCTGAGCTTCATTCACTCCAGCCACAATAGTAAATGGCTTATTCATTGGACACAGTATGCAATCAAGGAGCAATGCCCTATGACAATAAAAAGGAAAAGCAGCAACTTTTGCTTGCAGTTTGTTAGCAGTTTTCTCTGCTGTGTGTTATTAAAAGCTCCGTATTTTCTTTTTTTTCCTTTATTTAGATCCATGTAAACTGCAGTTTGGTTTGGCACTTAACCCTCCCCCATTAAACCAGACACCAGCCTATTTCCTCACCTTCCCCCTATACAACCCAAACAAGAAAAAGACATTTCCTCTGCCAGTTACATATAAATGTAGCTCCTCTGTCTTTTGTAGAATTATATGACTAAAGTCTGGGGTTAGCAGGCAAAAATCTTATTCTCACCAGATATAAAGCACTAACTTTAATGAAAGCAGTGATTCCAGGATTTTAGAGACAGTGATGGGACCACAGGAGTGAAGCAAATAGGAAATGGGAGTGTATGAATTGGGATGAATCGGGTGGGGGAGGAAGAGAGAAATGTGCTTTGGATGGGAGTTGCAGAAGGGGGGGGGTCCCCAGTGCTTCACACCCTTGAGGTGTTTTCCTTCCTCCACATCAGTTTCTGCATGAAACCCTCCACAGGCAACCCTGAGATGCAAAGTCATTGGAGTGCAGTTGTTTGCATTCTTGCTCTTCAGTTTATTTTGTTTGGGGATCAGTAGTCTTTCTGCCTTCAAAATCAGGGGAATAAGGTAGTGGTTTAGTTGCATCTTATTCCATAAGGAGAAAGACAAGCAGCTGCAGCAATGGAGCTACATAAGGTTCTCTGTTTGGAGATTTTCTGGAGTTTTAATTGGTTTTTTTGTTTTGTGTTACATTGAGTACCTTAGAAATACGATATTTGTGTCATATTGGTAGATTTATAGATTGTCTGGGATCCTACCCCTATGTAGTTTTGATGGAAGCACACATCTTTGTGGTGAGAAGGGCTGATGGAGCAGGCTGATCTCCCAGACTACACGCCTCATTGCATGCCATCCAGATACTCGTGTTTTCAGGCCACTTAAGCTGACACAGCTAAAATAGATGTTATAGGCAACCACAGGTGAGGTTGGCTGGATTTGAAGCCAATCTTATGCTCCTCCAAAGTGTTTCTTTACCTCCCAGGAAGGACCACAGCTCTGTGACAGAGGTGTGATTCAATGTCTAATTTCATATACATCTGGGTGCCTCTAATTTTCAACAAGTGTAACTGATAATATGAATTTTTGTTCCTGTCAATAAAGCAGAGTTTCTTGCAGGGGACTTGCCATGGGGTGATAACAGATTTACCTGTCAGTTTAGCTATTGACAGGCAGCCTTCAAGTGATTTGGCTTCTCAGTACCAGAAAATTGCTTTTTTGGCACATGGTACTGGTTTGGTTTCTAGTGTTAAGGAGAGCTGACCTTTCTGTTTGGTAGTCCTTTGGTTCGGATACCCCTTTTCAATCAGAAGAGGTGGGGTCTGAATTATTTAATTATTGTTTTGCTAAAGGTGAAACTGTCTCCCTGAAAGTTCAAGATCTTTTAAGTCAGAGAAGATGCGAATTAGACCTAGGAGATGTTTCTGCCTTCCATCTCTGGATGGCAGTGCTCCTGAGATGTCATTTGAACATTATCATGAAGCCATGCAGAGAAATACTGAGGAACCCTGATGTGGCCAAAAGCAGCACTGTCAGGTTCTGACAGCTGGGTGATGCAACAGCAACACAGGGGAATGCTTCTGGTTTTCATCTCTTGGAAGAATCAGGGATAGCCAATTTGGAGACCGAAGTAAGTAGATATGTAATTGCCTTCATATTTCTTTAGTCAGGATTTGGCTTGTGACAAACCTTGCATTGTATCAGCTTCTTAAGTGGCATCTGGACCCTTTGGAAAGTCCTTAAATAATAAGCACTTAGAAAGCAATAGGTATTGTGTTGTTGAAAAAACTTTCTTTTATTTTTACCATCTTCAGTCTTCTTGAGCCCAAATAGATGATGTGAGACTTTGTCTGTCTTTTTTTTTTTCTGTTAAAAGAGGAAAGTGTAAATGATGTGAGATTTGGAGGGTTTTTTCCCTGCTTTTACCTCTTCAAAGTGATTTGTGGCCAAGGTGGATGTTTGTACAATCTCATCTGGCTACCTGTAGAGAAGCTTTGTGGAAGTTTGTGTCCTTCAACTGCTGCTCTACTCTGGCCATGTCTGGGAACTCCCCTTCCCTTTGTTGAGGTCCTTCAGTAAAAGCTGTCATCATTTGACAAGATATGCTTTCTGATTGATGCTCATGTTTTTTAGAACAAAGTCTTCCCTGTTGTGCTGCTTGTGGAGTGCCTTAAAGCTTCAGGTTGTTGTGTAATGAAGGCTTTCCAGGCTCAGTAAAGATGTTATTGCTTCACCTGTCAATCCAAAAAATTTATTTGTCATTTTTGAGCCATCTGCTCTAACAGCCCAATTGTTTTTCCAAAATAGGCAGCATTTGGTTTTTTCTGGTTCACTATCTTCTATAATAGATGTGAGCTCCTTTCTTTGAGACAATATATAGCAAACTTACCCTTACTCCCTCTCCTTTTGTTAATACTGTTTGTATCAGAGTATCTGATAAAGATCAGTTCATCTTAGTAAAAAATGAAAGGAATTTACTCTGTGTGGGAAATATGTTTCATTATAAATGAACAGATTGAAGTGGTGACAGGCTATGAATCTGACTTATATGACAAAATACAGTTATACAGTTCTGAAAGCCTAGAGACTGGTGTGATGAACTGGAAAAAACATTATAATATGAGCACGTTATTTCTGTCTCTCCTGTGACCCTTCAAGGCAATGGAAAGTCAGTGATGGAAAGGCTGTTGGCATTAGCAGGCTTAGAACTGGTTTCATCAATCTTGGTTCAGTGCTTTACAGGTCACCGAGGCTGAATTTAAATATTTACATTCAAGGTTTTTCCCTGATTTAGAATTAAATACCAGAAGCTATAGGCATGAAAAGAAAAGGGGAAAAAAAAACCCTCAACAAACAAACCAAAATCAAACAATGAAAAAAAAACCAAACCCACCCCCAAACCCAAAGCTAAAAATGAAAACCTGGGAAAGACATATTAGGTCACATTGTGCCTTTGCTCTAGGCATTGTGGGATGATTCCCTGAAGTATATTCAGACACGTTTTGTCCATAAACACCTCTGTTTATTAACAAAATACAATAAGCTGTAGTTTTTTCAGTGAAGATTGGGGTAGTGTGCTGCACTTTCTAGTTTTTTAGCAAAGGGAAATAGCTATCATTCTAAAATGTGTTTCTTGGCCCATGGATATTGCTCATGTGAATTCGAGCAAAAAAAAAGAGCCCTTAATGAATGGAAACTTGCAGAAGAGTTAACAGCAGCTGGTTTTATTATGGACCATGGCTCTGACATGATCTCACACAAGTTTAATACAAGTGTTACCTCACTGACTTCAATGGAACTGCTTTTCATTTGCAAGGGAGTAAATGAGGCCAAAATCAGATGGATACCTAGGGATACTCGCTGGGAGAGGGTTTTAGTTTGGGGAATGTACTTCACGTGCAGCTAAAATATATGGGCATATCTGCATGTTGCAGTAAATGTGTCAGGCCACCTGGGAGAAAGGGGCCAAATTCTGCTTTGAATAGTAGCTGTGTAATTCCAAAAGGGTAATGTGCCAGGGATGGCCAAAGAGGTATCTAATTTTTGAGTGCTGGGCTGAGTTTTTCTCATGGAATTTCTGATGTTTCCTTGATAAGATAATTGGGAAATATGACCGAGTAAGACCATCCTGTAGGGATGTTCAGGTATTTTGCTCATGAATTTCAGACATGACAAACTCAAAGAGAAGTTGTGTTGGCTGTTGTGATGCCAGCTCAGACAAAAGCACCACATGTGCAGCTATTCTACCTTGGAACTACCAAAAGAAGCAGTGAAATATAGAATATATAGTGCTGCTCTCCTGTACCACAGCACCTGAAGTACAGGCTCACCTGGAACCAGAATCTGCATCCCTTTCAGTGTGAGCTTTGAAACCTTGTGTTTTAGGGTCAGAATTCAACACGGCTCACTTGGTTTTAGCAGGGTTTTTCCAACAGGGTAAATGCTGGTTTCAGATGGTTTTACCTTTGCTCAGTCTTTGAAATGGTGCTCTTTACAGGTGCAAAGACTATGGAGTATTAACTTTCATTTTTACTTTATTTGAGGTCTTGAAGGAAAGCAGAATGCTGGTAATTAAGCTTAATCTGTAGGCTAGAATTGAGAAGGGGAAGGCAGTGAAGTACGCAGACTGTTTTAAATGACTCTGTCCTCTTGTTTAAAAGGGAGCTCTTACAGCTAATCATGTTGTCCACAGAAGAAGCGCAGCAGAAGCTAGTGTCCCCACGGTTCATACAGCCCCTAATGATTCCCAGTCGTGATGAAGAAACTTATTTTTACAGAAATGACTTGAGATGGCCAGTTTCTTTCATGTAAGATGCTGTTCTGCCATCAGACAGAAATGACTTCTGCTAGCTGCAATGCTTTGCCAGATTCACGATGGCAAGCATGAAGCAGAGGCTCTACTGCTCAAAGGAATTATGATAAGATTTTTAGTCCTCTCTGGACCTTCCTCCTAAGCAAATTAAGTTCTGCTGAGAGAAGCTCCAGTTGGAGAGCTCTCACTTGGACATGGAACATAAGTGTTCTCCTGCTTGCTTTCAGCACGCTTCTGTCCTAAAACCCTGCCACAATCTTGTTTTAATACTCTCTTTAGGTGAACAGAGCTTGCCAAATTCAACCTGACTTGTATGTGCTAAATAATATTCACTGAGAGAAGAATGGCTGAGGTCAAGTAGAAAGTCAGTGAAAGAGCAGGGGCAGAGACCAGCCCTTTGGTGTCCTACAACAAGATGCACAGGTCTAAACCATACTGTTATCCTTGGACATAATATTCATAGGCCTACTATTTACTTACCTTTTTTCATTTAACTCTTGGGACTACCATATTGACCACAAAGGAAGAGGTAAGTAAATGGGGGAGCTTTTGCTTGTGAAGAATGATTAAAATTTAAGAGCAGTTTAAATACATCTAGAGGTGTTGGGGGGGGAGGAAGGAAAATCTCAATATATTGAATACCAGATTATTTACTCAGCATTATTCTATGTGAAGAGGACCTAAATAGATGTTGTCTAGTGACTTAAATGTCATGAGATGTGATATCTTTTACTATATTTTGAGTTTCCCCTTTGCTATTTAGTTAACCATAAGGTTATTATGGAGTGTTACAGTATTCTGTCCAAAGTAGCTTGTCCACACTTGATCAGTTTTAATTTTAATCGAAAGATGTACAGGGTAAGAGAGGCTGAACCAGATTTCTGCTGCTGGATGCTTGCTACTACTGGGAATGCTAAGATGGTCTACATCCATGGAGATGTATTAGTTCCACACTTAGTGTGTTGGCCTGCTTTTGAGGAATAAGTATTGAGAAATGAGTATTCTCAGTAAACAGGCAATCCACTCTGCAGGCAGTGCATCTGTTATGCTGATTTAAAAAAAGAGGTGACACAAAGTTCTCTGGTGTTAGAACTTAGCTTCAGTGCGGGAATGAAAATTGTGGGATGGAGAGATAGTAGAAGCTCAGACAGATAGTGTTGCATCCATTTTTTTGCCGTGTCTAAAAGTGTCCCATCAGTTGACGTGTTAGAAATGAACAATTGCAGCTTTATGTTGGAACACATCTATGGTGGAGAAGGATTAGGAGGCTACATGGAAATAGCTGTGTTCCTCATACAACTTTAGTGCTGTCTACTGCGCAAGGAGCACAGAAGTATCTCTGAAATACTAGAAAGAAAAGCTTTATGTGACTTTGCATTTATACAGGTGCAACTGGCTTCAACTGAAGGGCCATTTTGATGAGAGATGGAATGTCTCATTTATACCGCTGATATAAATTACATTTTGACATTTACACGAGCAGTAGGAACAAACACCCTCCACTTGTGTTGGTGTTCTTGTTGTACGCATGAAAGATGACCTGTCTTCTTTACCCATACATGTTTTCTGTAAGGACACAATGTCCCTATTCAGTATTCAGAAAGATGGTCGTGGCTACCAACTTGGCTGCTGGATGAAGAGAGGCAGTTGCAGAATTCCACCCAGCTGAAATCACTGACTTTTTTCATTTTTTTTTTTCAAATGGAAATTGTTTATACATTTTTTCTCTGATAAAAAGAAATGCAATTAGTGGTTTACAATGTTTATGTGGATAGCAGCAGCTGAGTCTTGTTCCAGTCTATTGCATCCTGCTTTAATGTGATCTGCAATACATATTTTGCAAGAAAAATGTAAGTGGGTTGCCCAGTGTTAAGTGCAAATTCCCAATGCAAATATGAAGCTTTGTCAAGATGAATTAAGCTTCTTAGGTGGTATCTGCAGGGTTTTGATGGTGCTGGGTTGTTTTTGTTTTTTGTTGGTGAGGGATAGGGATGGAGGAGGCTGGAGAAAAGGAACATTGTATGCTGCGATTTTGAAGGATTAGTTCTTGAATTAAACTGTTGTCTTACATCTTCACATTTAATATGAATCACTGCCTAATGTTTGTCTTTTCCATTCGGTGATCCTTAGAAACTATTCTGGGGAGCCAGTTGTGCTCTCAGCAGATTTCTTCCTAAAATGGCAAGGGTGTCAACTGAAAACTTTTGGGTGTGCCAGCAGTACTGAGATGGCACCAAGGCTCGAACATTCTGGATTGTATGAAATTGAGTCAACGCTATCCCGGACGGCTTCCTCTTTTACTTGATTGCTTCATTTTGTCTGTGTTTTGATTCACTTCAGCTTTATTGATCAGATATTACTTCTGGTTTAATAATATCATGGTGATATAAGGCTTCTGGGCAATTTAAGTAGCTCTTGGGTAATTATACTATAGCGTATTACTGCTTATTGCATTTGAAGGCTGAGCAATCTCAGGGCAAGTTTACCTCTGTTGAAGCTGATTTCATTCTAACCACTTGGCATATTACAGAATACATCTCTGGTAGTGGTGCGAAAAGAGCAATTGTTTCTCCTCTCCCTTGAGATTAAAACAATCTGTTGTGTACACTAGAGTACTAAAAGAGTTTACTAGAGAAAAATACCCAGCACATGATTCAGAGATGATCCATACAAACAGTGAAATACCTTATCAGAGGTGTTTCCCATCACATTTGCTAGATACTCTCCTGTTTATGCTAAAGAATGGTATTTCCAATAGCTTTTGGAAGCAATCATTCCAATATTGGGGTATCCCATGACACGTGACCAATAAAAGCTGAATTGCCCCAATATGGTACTGTTAAGAACTTTTTAATTGTTACAGTTTGTATTGCTGGTTACTCTCCTAAAAGACCAATTCTTTGGCTGTTGCGGGGTTTTCAGGAGTGTGTGTTCCTTCTGTTCCAGCATTTCTTCTCCTACTAATAGCTGATGCAGACCACCCCAAGAAACACATGCCTGGCTTTGACTTTTATCCATCAGAATGGGATCAGGGGCTTTACAGTTCCTAGTCTATAGCTGTGCTCACCAACTGGTGACTGAGGGGAATGGGACCTCAAATACCATTTTGAATGCTCCTTTGCCAAGAAGCAGTTCAGTTACTGCTCTATTGCCAGAAGTACCAGATTTTGTTAGAAATGGTGACTCAGAATCACGTCATTGCTTGTGCATAAAATGTTGTGGCTTGAAAAAAAACTTCATTTAAAGGAGACCGATACAGATATTTACATAGTTGCTGTCTAGTTATCATAGCCTTGTTGATGTGATGGGGAAAGAAAGATATGAATATAGTATGAGCTAGCAGATAAGAAATATAGATCCTGTAGTACATGCTAGCTGCAGTATTTAATTTTTTTAAAATGTGTGCATGGTTAGCAGCTTTGAGCACTGGATGCTGTCTTTGATTATAACAGTGCTGAACTTTATCTGCAAAATTGAAACCTCTGATTTTCTAGTACATCAGTAAGTGAAACCTAAGCACATGTAATCTGTAAAAATAAATGTAATTACTTTAGCAAATGTATTACAGCTGGCCAGGTTTAATGTTATGGTACCTGTTTCTTATAGCTGACTAGTGTCAGAAGACAGAGGTGATGGCTCGAGCTGTGCTATGCAGACAGAATGGAAGAGAAAAATTATTACCTTGCGTTTTTCTGCGTGCACATTAAAGTGAATTAAACTGAGTTACAGTTCTGACCTTTGACATTTCTTCCCACTATTTTCTTCTGTTTAAAGCATCTTAGTGAGAGTAGCTTTTTTTCTTTTTAATTTCAAAAGCTCTGGTAAAAGCGCAGCAAAGCGGGCTGCTTCAAAATTGAACACTTGATAAAATCTTCACGAACACCGAAGCCATCTGAAAGCTGTCACTGATCCCTTTCAAGGTGCTGCTGTGCTAGAGCAGGAGGTGGGACTGTTGCACTCCGTTTCTGATGCTGAATGGGGTTTTTTTCAGCTGACTTTTTGGCCTTGTCTTGTTCACTTACCTATAAACCACATATTGCAGATTTCTGTAGGAGCAGAGGGGTAAAGGGCTAACTGCAGCAAAGTGCTTTGGTGTTGGGCAGTGATTGCTGTGGTGATAAAGATAAGATCATGAAAGGATGTGGAAGGTCTTTCTATGGTCAGACCACGGTCACAAAGCACTGCTTGTATGAGTGTAGTTCATGTCCTTATTCTCCAGATTCTTTCCAACAAATTTTGGTGTAATTTCCTGTTGTGGCTAGGACCTAAATCATCTGCTATGAAAGTGTACGTATTTCCTGATCTTTTGGGAATTTCAACAGCTAAAAATCCTGTTTCTCACAGGAATGTTGTGACTTGGGACTTAATTAGCGCCTACACAGTGTTTAGAGGTTCTTTAATGAAAGGTACCCTGGAAGTGATAAGTGCATTGTGATGTTGTTAACTAAAATGATGTCCACAAGAACTGGTGCCTAGATAAGGCTATCAGCAACTGCTAAGCTTTTTCTGTTCCTCTTCTTCCAGGTTTCTAATTCCTCCTTTTCAGCAGTTTTAAATTCCCCTTTGCAAAGAATGCACAACTGGCCCAACTGATGTTGGGTTACCAGTCCAAACAATCTGAGCAGATTATTATGTTTACCATTTCAGTCTCAATTTAGAGCACTGGATTTTCTCAAATTGCACTTTGGAAGGTTTTTAGCAACATTTAGAAGTTACTGCCTTGAGTAGCCACAGTAGGTTACAGGACAAGACTAGTAATAAACTACTAATTTACTCCATCGTTCAATTAAAGTACTCTGCCCCTGTAAATAAACAATGTCAGATGTAGAACGGTTAAGGATCTCAGTATCACAACCAGGTCCACCTGAGGTGTGACAGCTACAAGAAGAGAGGACTCGGTGGGACTTGTGATGCATTTCAGACCACTGCAAGAAGCAGCTGTAACCTCAGCTTTTCTACTCCTGTGGCCAGATGTGTAATTGTCCCTCGGCATTACACTGGGACAGGGAAGCACCATTCCTGGTGGGTGGTCCATGCCAAAGAACCGGTGAGAGTAGTTGCAACCAGTTCCTCTCCTACCCCTACAGTAATTGTTCTCCAAGGAGGCTTTTGTGGCAGTGACATAAGCAGTAACAATCCTTAAGGGTCCTGTGTCTCTGATTCAGGGGTGCATAAGTTGCTACTCCCTGTCTTTGCTTGAGTCTAGGACCAAGATGACCTTGGCTTCTGGTGTGTTGCAGTTGAGGTGTGTATGGCTTGTCCTAATTTGGGCTACTCTGTTGGGAGTTGACCAAGAGTATGCGTGAGACCTCTCTGAGAGGTGTCCTTGTTCTTGTACTCACGTATTCTGGTCTTTCCAAAAGCTCTTGTCCTCATGTGAGATGTTACTGGGAGTGTTTATTGGCATTACTAGCAATGCTGTATCTTGGTCTTGATGCCCGTGCCTCTCCTGCAGCATCTGGAAGGAAAAGCTGCAGTGGAAGCTTCAACTTTGTGGGTGTATTTTGTGTGTGGGTGGTGTTGTTTCTTTTTGGTCTTGTTTTGGTTTTTTTGTTTGTTGCCATTTTATTTTTTTTCAGGAAGATTGTAGGTTTTGAAGGACCTGCAGATGTTATGAAGACAAAATTCTTGTTCTGAATGGTTCCCAGGGTACTCTGCGTTGTATATGGCCCCTAACACCAAGGAACTTGCAGCTTAGATTTGTGTTGTTTGCTTGCAGAAGAAAATTAATATATCATGATGGGCAATGCATGGCACATAAGTCAAACTACACAAACAACTGAGGATTTTTGTGTTCTTGTGTCTGTCCATGGATAATATTTAGAAAACAAAATCCTTTGAAAACCCTATGGAATTTTGGCTGCCTTTCAGAAATGGTAGAGTTAAGTCAATAAAATGCTCAGTCAAGATTGTATGTCCCCAAATGTATTTTATCTTGACAGGTTATATACTATTGAGAGCTGCAGCCATGACTCAGAGCCAAGTTAGGAAAAGAGCACTTCTTTTACAGGGCTGCATTTGATGAGAATCTAAAGAGAGGAAGGGAGAGAGCAGTGTGTGCTCTGAGAATGCCAAATGCAGAAAGCTTCTCTTAAGCTGAACTCCTGGGTTGTATAAATCACTGTGACTCTGCTGGTATCAGTAGTTCTTTTCTGATTTACATCTCTTGGGCATCTGGTTTGTTTTTTATTTTACACAAACCTAATTGCTCTGGATGCATGAAAGCAAATAGAAGTTATATTCATGGGTAGTAGCATGGAGTTATAAGTATTAAGCTTCTAATTGGTATCATTTGATTTAAAAAAAAAGGGCAAATGTGGTAATGTGTAGCCCCCAAGACCTCTGCCTGAACCAAATCCATCTACTTTGTTTCTCAGCATTGATGTGACTTCATTGAAGTTTGCTCATCAGAGAGCTTGCTTTTGTGCAACAATACAGGCTTTCTGGGTAGGAGACAGGGAGTTACCAGTTACGTGACATCAGGAAAGATATTTTATTGCCCTTTGGGTCCTCCCATCTGAAAGGAACATGAAGAATTCATTCTAATAGCAGGGAGGATAAAATCTGTCTCTCAGTGATACTTGTTGAATGAATCTCAATACATCTAGTCACACTGTCCCATGATTATAATTCTTTCAATGTATAGAGACAGAAAAGTAATGTCTGCGTGGCAACAAATTGCCTAAGCTCTTGTTTTTTATTATATCTACCCTGTGAATTAATAATGTGAAGGCCTGCTCTTTTTTGCCTCAAAGAAAGATTTAATGTAAAGGCTGTGGTCTGATGCTGGGTGTTGTGCTTATTGGTGGGAAGGTGTTTACTCCTCTCTTTAGTTAGGAAGATGGAATTGGCTTTACAGGTACTGTAGGAAAATAATATGCAGGCAGCACAGAGCGTTTGTGGGTCACAACAGCTTACTGTCAAGGGTAGGGAAGAGCAATTCTGAAGTGAATTTGGATTGCACCTTTGCCCCACTTAATCAGCAGATAATGGAATGGTTTGGGATTAAAGAAGTGAAAGAATTACAGAGGATTTAAATTCACTTCTCAGTCATTCTGTATGAGTGTTGGCAAGACTGGTAAGGGAGTTTAAAAAGTCTGATTAAGAGAATCTGTGCTCCTGACACCCTTTGGTGTTTTGGGAAGTGTTGGGTATTTTAGATCTTGTAAGAAAGACACAGCGGACCATTGGTGGTTGGTGATGACTGTCTTCTCAGAAGCTTGACTTCTGAAAGACCCTGAGCACTGTTAATGTAAGGAGGAGCCATGATGTGAATGTTTATCAATCTGAGACTCTTCAAACTGAGTATGACCATAAGTCACACAGCAGTAGGTACTACCTTATAGGGTTATGTAGAAAAGTTTATATTAAATGATATTTACATGTGTGGGCTGAATTGTTTTTTCTTCATAGAAATACCCTGAGAAGATGTGATTTCATGCAACTACTGTTAAAATAGATTTTTCTGTTATATTTTATTTGATTAAAAAAAAAGTTGGAGAAATATTTTTTCCTCCTTAGATGTTCTGTCCTTGAGATAATGAGCAGTGGTTTGAAGCTGATAAGGGATGCAGTTGAAAATGCAGCTGTTGGCTGCAGCATGGAGGCAGCTGTTCACAATTCAAAACTTTCAAGGGCCAGCACTTTGTCAAGCAAAGATGGCAATATGTTTTGGTGGCTTAGCAATGTAGGTCCGCTGCTTGGTAGGAATCCCTGTATTTTCAATTCTCTCACATTTGCATTGAAAGTTATCTTGTGATTTATATAGTTGGAGGAGCTTAGTCTCTGGAAATCTGATGGGGAGGAAGGCCATGAATTGAAGTGCCTTCTTTGTCTGCTGCAACAGTGACCTGAAGATTTGCTGAAGTGTCTTTTGTCCTTTCTTTTTTTTTTCTCCCAGCTATGTGTGTTTGGTGGATAGAAGTATTCATCTTTCCCTCAGTCTTCTTTTATCCGCTTAGGTTCAATTAGATAAATTCCATTGGGTAGTGAAGTTTGCAAATAAAGTGAAATGGAAATTATTTTAATAAATATATTTCTCTCTTATGCAAGTAGAGAAAGTAACATGTATGACTTGAAAACGTATCTGAATTGAGTACCATACATACCCATTCATGTTTTTTTGGGTGGGGGACATCCAGAGCTAGTGGTGATGTTACTTACAGGGAGTTTTTAACTGCATGTAAGGAGTAGCTTTCTCCAACCTCCTTAAACTTGGGTAGTGCTGCATGGATGGTGCACTCTCTCTGTATCATGAGGTAAGTACCAGACCAACTTCACTACTTCTTTCAGTGTTTATGCAGTGAGGGCAAAACTGGACGATGCTGAAGCCGTTTCACAAGGGCTGGGGCATTTCTTTACTGTATTGCACTGACTTCAACTAAAGCAGAATCTGTTCCTTGAGGTCCAGGGGTAGCAACTATAAAGTAAAGCATGTTCAATGAAGTGGAAGCTACGTTTTTTCTTCATGGAGAGGTCCTATGTTTGAATAAGTACTCTAACCAAAGACTTTATTGAATCTTCACTCCTTTTGTTTTATTGTGGTTGGCTGGTTTGTTTTCTTTGTTTACTTCTGATGGCTCTTGATCTTGAAAAATATTTAGTTGAATTGGGTAACTAAAAGATACTAAAACATACCAGGAGCTTGTAATCAGATACTCCTCAGGAACTTTGTTCCTGACCTCTGTTTGGATGGCTTAATATTAGAGACAGATCTTCCTGAGCTGAAATTCTGGGAACTGAATGTCAGTGTGATACAGAATTGTGAGGTCAGATCCAGTTGATGTCAGAGAAATTACCAAAAGCTGTTGCTGTCTGACAGCTCCACAGTAATTTAAGGCATGCAAAGCAATATATTCCAGCAATGTTAAGGAAATGCTTTTCAGTTGAGTTCTTAAGACATTCTTCCCCTACATCCATTTATAGTTATTCTAATCACTAGTAGATTGTAGCTCAGGATTTAGTTTTGTCTTTAGGGAAGCATAACAAAATCTGCATTGCTTAGCCTCTGCCATAACTTTTTCTAAATAGAGGACTTCACCTTTGGGTCTGTCTATCCAGCATCTTTCATCAGCACTGAATTCACTCAGTTTGTCATGCTGCAGTAACCTCTGAAACATGCATGTTCTATGAGGCTGTTTTCAACATTGTGCTGAAAGAGCAAAACCTAGGGAAAAGAAGGAAATTGCTATGAAACAGCCATATAAAGTCAGCCAGATCCCCCAGAAAGAAGAGTATATTACAATGCTTACGTTTAAACAGACATGGCTGTGGTTGCATGGGACAGGACTGGCTTCTTTACTTTTGAAGCAACTTACTGGATTTTGTTTGCCCTTTGGACTAATTCCTCTAAATGCAGAAATTTCCAAAGTGGACAAATTTTACACTCAGCTAAAAACATACAAATATTGTCTGAAGCTTTCATTCCTTCACATTCTTTTTCCTCCTCTCTAGTTGTTGAGAAATGGCATGATGGTGACTGGCAGGGTAAAGAAAATCTAAAGCAATAAGGCTGCAGTGAACGATTGGTATAGATTTTTAAATGTGAAAATGGGCACCGTGAGCCAGCTGAAGGTAGTGCTGTTATTCCTGAAAGTACCACTAAAATCATTAACCAATTTAAATGAAGTGTCATTTTGGGTGTGGAAGCAGGGTTTTCCAGAAGTTGCACCTCACCAAAAGCAGACATTCTTTTTTTTTTTTTAAATTTTCTCACACTGGTAGAAATCCAGATGCATGTTTTAGAAACTCAGTTTGCTCTGGGTCTGTACTCAAATAAGCAAAGACAGAATATTGGTCCAGATGGAGATGTTTAAATCACCATCCCATCTCTTCATTCATCTTTTCCTTCAGTTTATCTGCTCTTTGAAATGCTGGCCACCCAAGAAAACTTCTGAATGCCATGATCTGGGATATTCTCTTAAAACAATACCTGCAAAGTTATTTTAGATTGCTGATTCATTGCCATCCTTCCTATGGCCTTTCAATTCTTTGTGCAGCGATTCTTGATTGTTGGCATGGCCAAGGCAGTAAGAAAAAGCAGCAGCTAGTCTTGTGTTCAATACCTGGTTGTCCTATGTCCTGTAACTTTGTTGATGGCAGAGTAGGCTGGTGGTCAGGTACCCCAGTACTCGGCATAATCATTCGTATCATGTTTCTTGAAAAATATAATTTCATGGAAGTTTGCTTACAAGAAGTGCTGGATGAGCTATATTGAAATGAAATTAATTTACTTTCTAGAAGGTGATAGCCTAAACAGAAGCCTTTATCAGACTTCCCTCTTGCCCTGAAAGAGCCCAGCTGTTAGGAAGAAGGGAGGGATGTGTGCAGGCTTCATATTCATGCAATGGTTGGCCTTTTTTTTTACGCAGCCTGTCAGTAGGGCTGCTCATTTATAGCAACTTTGGTTGTTTTTCTGGTCAAGTAAAAAACTGTCAGGGTTGTGTCAAAGGAAATCACATTCCATTGTCACAAAGCATCATCAGGTGTCACGAGGTAGATGAGAAAAAATAAATTTGCAAATCTTTCCAGCCATTTAGCCCCGACTGTTATTGTAAAAAGACTAAAGATACTCAAAATACGCATTCCGTTGGGTTCTCTTTCCAAATCTGAAAAAACAAATAGTCTATCTAAAGCCTCTTTAATGGAAAAAGGTTCCCAAGGGAATACAGAGCTTCTGGTTCTCTTCCAGTAACTAAAAAAAACTAGCATTGAAACAGGAAGTGCGTATAAATATCTACTCAGCAAATACTCTACACATTTGTATAGTTAAGAGTGTCCAGGTTAAGAGTGTCCAGTTGGCACTGGGAATGCTCCAAGTTTTCTAGACTTACAGTTTCATTATTGTGTTTGAAACCTTAGGGAAAAATATAAGTACTTATCAAATATTTTCATTTCTGGCAAATCACTTGCTAGTATGATATTTTAAAGATTTCCTTGAGCTGACTTGATGGTTGTGGAAATTCTGTGGTCTGCCCTGTCCCATACCTACAAATTTTGGGGTTTGCTTAATTGTTATTTTTTTAACTTTCCCAAAATATTTCATTAGAAAAACTAACACACTGGAACAAGGAGAGAAGCAATCTCCTTGCCATGACTGCTACTGTGAAAAAGGTTTTTACAGAGTGGGGGGCGGTGGGAGAAGCGGGGCTTGGAAGCTTTGTACGGAAAATCAATGGTGGGATATATTCCAAGGTCAACAAAATACACCGTGGATCTACTTCTGTAACCCATAACTCCCATAAACACGCCTTTCCGATCCGAAAAGTACCACCGCTCCAGTGGGATTATCCAAGTGGAATAGGTTAGGAGGGAGGCTTGGCTTTTTCTGACGGTAGTTCTGTTTGGTAACCTTAAAGCAGACGGTCCCTGTGGAATTCAGACATGATTTGGGGAAACGTGTATCAGATGTGCTGGTCTTTCTTGAACAGTCATTATGATAACATACCAGAACTGGAAACCTCAGGAAAGAGTAAAACGAGGAGCAAAAGTTAAGGAGAGCTACTACTGGAAAATACTACAGCTGCTACTACTTACAATTCAGATAAAAAGCAAAGATGATACCAGGATGGGGATAGTGAGCAGTGATGAAGATAAGGCAGCTGTACAGTGCAATCTGTATCACTCAATAAAGTGAGTCTATTCAGATAAATTGTTGTAATGCAGCCAAAATCAAAATCATATATCCAGGAACAAGACAAACAGAATGAGGGATTGTATCTTCCGTGTATGAGCAATGTAGAAAACTCTAATAAAAATCAAATCTTGGTACCTCCTCAGGGAGAGATATTGCCTACTAGCAGGCTTTATGATTCTAGCAGAGAAAATCCTATCTAATAGCAGGAATCTGAAGCCAGGCAAGTAAACTAGGCGCATGTTTTTACACTCAGGGTGATGAACCACTGGAACAATAAGGTTTGGTTAATTCTTCATCTCTTGGTGGTGTTCACAAAATGTGACATTTGCTTTATGTTGTAACGTTGCACAGTTCTTCTTCGGTTTTTTCCTTTATTTTTCTTGTTTTTCTCCAGTTCAGCAGCCCCTTCAAGTGTGCCATGTAAAAGCTGATTTTGGGGCTATGTGTGTGTGCTGGGGTCTCTGGTCCTGCTAGACAAGGTAGAATCTTTCTGATCAGGCCTGCAGTGAGAGTGTGGTGTAACAGGAGTGTTGAGCTCGTTTAATTAAAAGCCCAACAGGAATACTTAGACTGATTAATAAGCTGTGCTTCGAGCTTGTCTGGAGGAGTCATCACAGAAAAGTTGTCCAGAGACATCTGGGAAGACAAGAAACACAGGACACATAACCCATGGAAAACAGTGAGCTCTTGCAGAAGAAACATGAAGGCTGATGCTGGCCTGTTGCAAAATGGCTTAGGGGTCCTGTGCATTAGGGAGCCAAAAACTGGGAGTGACTGGCAAGGTACAAGAGGCTTTTCTCAATGAGTCCTTTCATGGGAGTATTTTTTAGACTGGAATTTAATGTAGATTTAACTTCATATTAGTGACTCATATCACATTATCTTTCTCTAATTTAAGTGAGATGTGCTGCTCTGCTGCATCTCCAGAATGAGAGCAAGGCATTTTAATAACTAATAATGATATAATTATGAAATGCTTCAGTAGACAGTAGGTACCTCAGTGACATAATAGAACAAGAAAATGTTATTTAATATTTAAATCAGTCTACAGCTTATACATAATGGAGTTAATTCTCTTTGAGCTATCTGGGCCTTTCATATTAATTTTGCTTTTAGTGTTTTAGAAGTATTACTGTGCACTGTGTAATTATCACTAGGACCAATTAGTGACCTCTGATTAACAGCTCTATAGCATAATGTGGTCATGAAAGAGCAAACCCTGTTCTTTTTGAATCTTTTCTGCAGAAATTGCGGTGGATGCATTTTTAGGAGGCTTTTTAATGTGCGATAAGGTCAAAAAATGGGGGCGGGGGGAAGGAAGGTTAATTCTGCTGTGGCATTTATAATAATACCAAGTGATTGGGAAGGTTGCAAAGAAAAGCAGCTGTTAAGAATCACTAAAGTTTGGGGTTCATTCAGTTGTGGGGTGTTTTTTTGTTGTTTTTTGCTTGTTTGTTCTTGTTGTTTTATGTGTTTGTGTGCTTGTTGGGGTTTTTCTGCTTTGTTTTCAGTTGGTTTTTGTTTGTTTGGTTTGGGTTTTTTTAGCTTAAATTCAGACTCCTGAGGAGGACTAAGAGATATCTGAGAAATAGCAGTGGAATTTAGCAAGAAACTGTTGAATCTGGAAGGAGTACAGAATGAAGGTACCTTGTACCTGCAAGTTAGGAAGAGAGAAAGGAGGGCAGAGCTGTCAGGAGTGATAGAGAAGACAGGCAGCAACAATAAAGATGAGTGCAGTTTTTGAAGAATCAGTCTGAAATAATGCTGCATTAAAAAGGGTTGGAAGAAATGAAACAATCACAGAATTGTAGAATGGTTTGAATTGGGAGGGACCCTAAAGGTCATCTATTTCCAACCCCCCTGCCATGGGCAGGGACACCTTCCACTAGAGCAGGTTGCTCAAAGCCCTGTCTGACATTGTCTTGAATACATCCAGTGATGGACCATCCACAAATTCACTGGGAAACCCATTCCAGTGTCTCACCACCTTCATAGTGAAGAATCCTAATTTCTAATCGAAATCTACCCTCTTCCAGTTTGAGCTATTGCTCCTTGTCCTACCCCTACAAACTCTTGTAAAAAGTCCTTCCCCAGCTTTCTTTTAAGCCCCCTTTAAGTGCTGAAAGGCTGCTATAAGGTCTCCTCAGAGCCTTCTCTGGGCCAAACAACCCCAACTTTCAGCTTGTCCTCAAAGGAAAGGTGTTCTAGCTTTTAGCCTTGTTGTACTTCACGAGGCTGGCATAAGCGTTGGTGTATGTAGGCAGCATATAGACTTGATATCTTCTGTGACAGGTTTGGTGGCAATTCCAGTGTCTGTGTAAGCTCAGAAAAAGAACTCTGATAACACTCTCTTTACAAAGTTTTAGGGCTTTTATCTTTCTTTCCTTGAAAAGCATTAGAAGTTGTACAGGCTAAAATGTTTAATTTCTATGAATCTGGCCCCAGGCCAGTGTTCTACTTAGTGGATGTACTGGGCAGGACACATGATGACACAATATCAGTCTCCTGCTCTGACCATGTCTAACAGAAGGTGGATCTGCCACCACATGAGTCTTCAGAAGTAAGTTTTCATCAAGGTGGTTTTGGGTTAGCTTGAGACACAGACCTATTTTTAATGTAGAGTTTATCATCTTTGTATCTTCAGGATTTTTTGCTTCCATTCTCTGCCTGTGAATTTGATTAGTCTTGAGTTCGTGATAGGACTCCATGACATGTTTTTAAACTGTTCTTTTGTGACTCAAAGCTGTATTTTTAGATGAGTGCTTGCATAGGCATCTCTGTTGCATCTTTCATCACCTTTTCTTGATGTCTCCCTGTAAATATCAGGCACTTCATCAGTTCTGTGACTTCACACACCTTCACGCAGGGTTGGTGACCCAGGACGTTCTACAAGTCTGTGTATATCTTGTCAACACCAGTCATGCTTTGGACTATGCCTGCTCCTGAGTAATGTAGACAGATGGCTGGAAGTGATTTCAACAGAGCCCTTGTTCTATGCCATCCCTCTGCCTAAATTTGCCTTGTTTATTTTGCCAGCTGTTGGATCTGACAGTACCAGTGTCCCAAAAACAAGGACAAGGGGAGTATTAGCCCACTGTGGCTGTTAGTTGGATAACTTGTTTCTGAAGAAGACTCTGACTGCTTCAAGTATGAGATCGTCTTGAGATTGTCTTAACATCTTCACAGGGCCATGTGTTGTAATGTGTTTAGGTTTCTGTTTGTCCATCCTGCTGTAAATTCTGTGTTTACGAGGATTTTTAGCAAGGTGATTCATTTTCAATCCATTGTGTCCTCAGTGTTTTCAGTAGGTCATTGCACAAGGACTGTCAGGACTACCTGAGTGTGATAAGATCCATCTGATCAGCCCTGCTCAGGTTTATGTGGCCACTTAGCATTTCACAGAAAGCTTTGATGTCTGTGTGCTGCTCTTGAATCCTAGGTAGCTGCATGGCTTTAACCAGTTATTCCTTGGTTGTGCTGTGCCAAATTCTCCTCATTCTCT
This sequence comes from Todiramphus chloris collaris, assembly GCA_025345505.1. NCBI lineage: Eukaryota > Metazoa > Chordata > Aves > Coraciiformes > Alcedinidae > Todiramphus > Todiramphus chloris. The sequence goes on along the minus strand of JANVCC010000066.1, from coordinate 5,044,801 downwards.
TCATCTTTTGACAAGCAATACATATGACCTCGTTGTCAACTTCCAGTTTATGTAATGTGGCTGGGTCTATGTATTATATTGCATTGTAGGATATATCACTAGTAGTCCAGCAATGTGGATTGATTGTTGGTTTACTGGGTGGGAGGTAGTGGAGAGATTGATCATGTGAGCCAGTGTTCTTCCCTACAGATGGTCAGTCGGGTTTGGCAGTATTGTCTCAAGTTCAAGTAGTGGGCATTTATTTGCTGGACTTGGAGTAAGTAGCTGACACCTTGGTATCGCCTATTTTAATGAACATATAACTCTAAGGGCTGAAATGGGGAAAGCATAACAGATATGACTTCCCTTTGCTGTGGTGGTTTTCAGCTCGCATTGGAACTCTGATGCTGACTGGGATTTAGCTTGGGTTAAAAATTAGATACTAACTGCAGTCCACATGCATGGGGGAAAAAGAGAAACTTCTTTTTGGAATAGCTGATTTTTGTAGAAATGCCTTTTAGTCGAAGCACTACATGCATTTTATAAAGTTCATGCACCTCTGCAGTTTATTTGAAGAGATGTGAATTTATTTGGTGTAGATTTATTTCAATTATCTAATCAGAAGCAGACACATAACTTCTTAGGCTGTCAAAGGTATTTGGGAATGTATGACGAGCTTCAAAGGAATGCATAAGATCTTGCTACACATCTTACCGTACATTTTTATAGAAAAGAGTTAATTAAATTTTCTCCTTCTGACCAGAAATTACTTTTAGGTTAAATTAAGTATGTGAGGTTGTAAGGCTTTTGAGTGTTCTTTCTGCTTTAGTTTTGTGACTGATTAACCAGCCGGGTGCTTATCTGGATCAAAGTAGTAATAAGCAAAGGGGCATCTTTAGGCCAGTTATCAGTTGAAAACAATCTTAACTGTCATGTGTCCAAGTTTTAAAGCACATACTCAACTGAATGGATTAAGCAACAGGCGTTGTGTGTAATACTGTTTATTTGCAATGATGAAACTTCCAGTGGGAAAGAACTGCTGTTTCCTGGTGCGTGTTTCTGCGGGCATGGGTTTGCTGGGTAACAAAACGACCGTACTACCCTTGTGAGTTCTGTCTGGTGTGGCATGTGGTCGCAGTCAGATGAGACACGAGTTTCCTTTTTACAGTACAGACTTTTTCCCTGCCTCCAAATTGGGAATGCAGATTGTTCTTGGGTTAATTCCTGTGGAGACTTAATTTATGTTCGCTTGCTGGGAGGGAAGGAAAAAAAGGAGCTCTAGTTATCTGAATATACAGCGTTCAAGTATGTTTGCAGGGACAATATTTCAAGTTATTAGTCTCAGCAATTTAGATAAGAACATGTACTTTCCTATGAAAGACAAGGCACGGTGTCTTCATATTAATACCTGACACAGAGTAACCCTACATGATAAAGTACTTAGATAACTCAACAAGGAGTGAATTAGAGTTGCCTGGGAAGATATACGATACTATTAGTAAAACACACAGATTTGTGAGACATTAATGTCTCTAAGGCGGCAGGAGCAGAATTGTACTACTGAAGCTGTATAAATGTTTAGCTTCCCCCCAGTGCAACAACAGAGAACTCAGAGAAAGTGTTATCTAATGGATAAGTACGGCTTACAATTTGGCAGATCTACCATTCCCTTCAAGCTTTCTTTACTGTAGCCTTTGGCACATGACAGGAATTGAAACTTTTTTAATCTATGGCTGATGGCCATAATGCCAGTGGCATTTTGAGTGTGAGTGAACACAAGAGTTGTTGCCCTTTTTTGGCATTTAGATATCTCTGCACCTGATGGAAGTACCTATATACATCATGGGAGAAGAGTTAGATCCTCCAGTGGCTGCAGGATCAGGGGGGATGAGAGAGGTAGCCACATCCTCTTTGGCTGAGCCCTTTACTGGTTTATATTGACTACTGCTGCTGGGAGTTGGTCATGCCCAGTCAGGCTCTGTTTTGCATGCACACGGAGTGGGTCAGCAGTGACGCATCCTCATTCAGCCATGGGGCAATCCCGTACCTCCTGCCAAGTGTGAGTTTTCATTGTCTCGTGTTCATTATAATATAGTGAGACACTGCTGCAATTATAATCCTCCCACAGTCCTGGAGTTTAGAGATGTTATTTTTCCTGTTGAGAATTTCTTGCTGTACAAAGTGAATTCTGTTGAGCAACAACTTATTTTGTAAAGATACCTTTTCTAATATGCGGAGGAGTTAATGAAGGTAGAATTGTTGTTCTTGTTGAGAGCCAGTGTGGAAGTCAGCAGTTGGTTTGTATTGTCCTAAAAGCAGAGAAGGAAAAAAAAACCTGTCATGGTGCCTTGAGTATGGAAAACTTGAGGAACAGCTCAGTTCCCAAGTAGAGAAGTAGATTTCTTTTGAGCAGACCATGAACGTGTAGTAAACTGAAGTATAATTACCTATTGAAATTTTTTTCCTCCTCTTTGAATCAGCTGTTAGCATTTATGTATAAACACAAGTTCTGATTTTGAGGTAAGGCAGTTTAGTTATGATACAAGGTATTGGTCATTTGGGGAAAGAAGATACTATGCTCAGTGTGCAGCATATTGAAGAGTTGTGGAAATGGTTGGTTAAGTGTCCCCAGGAACTGGAGGATCAAAAGTTAAAGATGACCACAACCTTTCAAGCAGATGGTTAGTTTGCTGAAGGTAAAATAAAACCTACTTATAATAAGAAGAATCTTCTGGCATTCAAACACAGAGTCCTTTTACATTTGGGGAAATGTCATTAATCCATTACATGTAGAAGCACTTTTCATGCAAAAGGTCTCAAAGTTCTTTACAAAAGTGAATTTTGTGCCAAACCTCGTTGAAAGTATCATTTGGATTACACAGAAGAGACTGAGGCATGGTGAATCTGAGGATTTGGTGCTAATTTACACATGAAATAGCAAAGGGAAAACTAGAAACCCTATTCAGGACTAGTATACTAGTTACAGGATGATCTTTTTGATTTTTTTTTTCTGTCAGCTGGAAGACAACCTTAATATTCAACTGCTGCATATAGAAGTTCAGAAATGCTGACTTGGCAATTTTATTTCGTGCATTTTTCATGATTTTATGGGGAAAGTTCACTAGAAACAGCTCCCTGGTGCATAACCCTTTATTGTTTAGGGGTTTGTAAGTTCCATTTTATTGTTCATGGCATAATTTTTTTAAAATCTTGTAGTCTAAAATGGAACAAAACTTCACTTTTATGATGTGTAAGCATATATTTTACATTTATTTTCGTAACTTCCAATGTAAAGGATCCCTCCAAGGAGCTGTAGTCAGGTTAATAGAGCTGGAGTCTGAGGCTTCATAGAGCAAGGAAGTCCTTTAGCTTCATTCCATAGCATGGAAGGTCCTGGCTGCTTTACAGAAATGAAGATGTAAGGGTGTAATTTGGCAGCACTTGTTCTCAGTAGTTGAAGGCTGAAGGGCCTGATGGTAGGTCTTCAGTGAGTTTTGGATCAGATTGTGAAATAGCTTGCCTATGAAACATCATGAAAAAATAGGTTTTATAGGAGACTAAGCTTTTTATATTCAAAAAACCCCAACAACAACAAACTTCAAATATATGGTCAGAATAAGTATTTGTGATTCCCTAAAAATCAAGAAACTAAACCATTCTAGTAATTTCTAAGAAGTGAAAGTGTAGGATGCAAGAAACAGATGCTGAGTTTTTTGGCCCTGTTGAAACTGATGACAAAGCCTCTCTCCTGTGCAGTTGTAGTCCATTCTCAGATTTGGCAGTCTCAGTGATTTTTGGCTGTTGACTGTTTTTAGCAATAGTATCTGCCTGTAATACACCAGCTTTCTGAATGTCTAGTATCCTAGGCTACTAGTTGTCTATAAATCTTGTACAAGTACTTAGTGTACCATCGCAGAGCATTTTCATTTCATATCCTAGTATGCCTGATGTCTCAGATTCCAACTTGATGCAGTGTCAATCAATGCAGTAGAAAGTAATTCCAATACAGAAACATTTCAGACCTACTTATTTTGACTTGTCATTGTTGGCAGGCTTGAGATCTCTGCACAGAGATTGAAATAGCTTAATCAAAAGTTGCCATTCTTCTAGAATAAAATGGACTAGTTGAATAAAAAAAAGCCATAAAAATCTTGACCCCACCAGAATGAGTGTGTGTGCATAATTTAAAGCTCCTAAACAGTCTTGTTAAATTCACATTTTATACTGTCAGAGACAGTCATGGGATGTAAAACAATAGTCTGGCTCTTGTGATAGGTCAAAGGTCTGTTTGCTCTTTCATATTTCTCCTTACTTAATTTGGCACGTGGACACGCTTTCTGTCAAAGAAAAGAGGCCAAAACAAAGGGCAGGTTTTTTCCACGTTATTTTGGAAATGTCTTAATTCTTGGGTGTCTGATTAGGATATTTTAGACTTGGCTATCATTACTCCGGACATCAAATGCTGTTACAGCAGCTTAACACAGACAGCCAAAATTATTAAAAGCTTTGGAAAAAAAAATCTAAACATACTCGGGTTTTGCTCAACTGCACAAAGCAGCAAGGGACTACTTATAAGCTTAACAGAGGATTTTCTCTTAAGTATCAGTTAACTAAAATTCAAGTATCCTTTAAAGAGCTAAAGATGGGATCTACTGTATTCTGTTGGTAGGGGTTTTTTTTTGTGGCCCTCATGCACATCCACACACCCTTTTCTTTATCTGTTTCTGCGCTTGAGTTATTTCCTCTCTTTTGTCTATATATAAGAAGCCAAATAATGAAAAGCTGTCTGCTATGCTTATCTGACATTTCACATGACAGGAATCGTGTGGGAGCTTGAATGGCAGTATCTAGCCCACTGCAACAAGCTGATGACCCAGTGATGAGTATTTCCACTGGATGGAAGCACCTTATTTGGTGTAAATCTAATTAGCATGGTCAGGACACTAATGAAAGAGGCTGCTGGGATCTCAGGTCTGTCCAATGCTTGCAACATGGACCACTGGATGACCTGTGAGCAATGTCATCCTCAAAGGAGAAGACTTTCAACAGCTCATTCACCATTTTTATGTTGGTCTTCAAATATCAGCCTGGGATTATTCAGTGTGTCATAGATCTGACAGCGTAGTCTCTTCCTGCATTTAAAGCAAAGGTTATTCTTTGAATACATTGCTGAAATACTGAGAAAAAGATGTTTATGGCACAAAGTTTTGCTTTCTTTATCTGCCCTGGGCATAAAAACATTACATAATCAGAATTATTTGTTGGGGAACTGGCAAGGCAACAATTTATTTGAGATATTGTATCAAACTCTCTTTTTGTCTCAAAGCAAGTGTTACAGTGAATGTCTTTGGATTTCGAAAATTTCCTGTACACCAATGCCAGTTTATCTCCCTTTGGACTCTGTTAGGTCATCTTTCCCTGATTGAGATTACCTACAGAGAACAAATGGTTATTCTTACTAACTTTCAACCCCATGTAGCTGTAAGAGGTTAAATTGGTTTCTTATTTATTTTTCAAGATTTTAATTTTTTTAAAGATACCTTCCTTCGATAGTGTAAAATCACATTAAGATCCAGCTGTCAGGCACTGCTTTTTCTGCGTTGATCTCAAAGTCCTTCACAAAGGAGCTTGGGATTGCTTTTCCCTTCTGTCAGCCTGAGAAACTGAAACACACATACAAAAAAAAGGGAAGAAAAAATTACTCCTGTGACAGCACCAGACTGGAGTTGATGCCAGCCAAGTGCTTAGTCCGCTGTGTCATGCTGTGCTGTGAAGGGCACTAATCTCACAGTCCTGTTAGTATCAAACATGCTACTAAAAAAGTTGAAATCTTATTCATCAAGGAGGCGGATGGGATACAAAACCAGGAAAAATACTTTTTACAATAGTCCGTGGCATCACAGAGCTGTAGCAAACAACAAAGCTTCTGAAAAATCCAGCAAAGGGCAGGATTAGATAAATTTTTGAAGAGATTCAAGTAATAGCACAACTTGTGCTCTGTCACACAACATTTTAGTGTGCACATGCGAGCCAGACAACTATGTTATTTTAACCCACATTCAACATTCCTATCAGTAAATTGCACAAAGGGCCCCATATCTTGTGTGGTACTATCATTAAATCTCTCCCTTTTTTTTCTACTGCCTGGAATTTCATTATGAACCATTAGTGATGTAATACTAAACCTATGGAATCTTAAACATGTCTTAAAACCTGTGGAATAAAGTAGACTACTACCAAATAAATAATGCAGTACCAAAAAAAGAATTGCTGCATCTCTTTTAAATGGCTCATTCAAATTTTTTTTCCCCCAAACATGTTTCAACTAAAATGTCTCAAAGTAAACTTACTTCAGTAACTTTGTTTTGTAGTAAGTGTTGGTTCTTCTGTTCCCAAAAGGCTATTTGCTAGTTCATTTAAAGGCAAAGTGTCTGTTACATGCTGCTCTCGTTTGCATGAAGAGTGTTTGGTTTGCTTCTGGATGCTGAAGGAGCTTGCCTGTGCATTTTTCCCCGAGACTGTGGGATTCTGTGAGAGTTGTTCTCTTCTTTATATTCTGAGATCTCCTGATGTTTCGTTAATAAATTATGTGAACCATACCAGTCTGAAGCAGAGTGAAATTTGTGTCGTTGAGAAGCTCCTTGGCTCATAAGGGAAGGTATGATTTACAGTGGTTAAAAAAAAAAGAAACAAAAGTTTTAAACTCTAAAAATGTACCTTTAGCTACAGGGGGAGCGATTCAGGGATGTTCTGGATCCTCTCTGAAAGGTTTAGCTGGCACAGAATTCTGCTTCTATTGGAAATAGGAAAAATTGAAGGGTGTGCTTTAAAAAGCAACAGATCTTCAGCAGCCAACCAAGGGAAGAACTGCCTACTTCTGGTGTTTGGTCTATAGAATGGCACGTGCCTGTGCTTTTCTGGAAGTGCTACAGGAGCTGTCAGGCTGGATTTGGTGTTTAGCATTGAACCTGCGCTGGCTAGAGGTTAAAAAGCAGTGGGTGGAGGGGGGGTACTGGCAGGAGAGAAACATGCTCAGGGGTCCTCATAGCCCTGCTGACTGGGAGGAGATGCTGCCCCGTAGGCTTTCCTTGCGCTGTGCCAAGGATGTGACAAAGGACAGAGCATTGGGCAAGGGAGTGCATCCTTCATGCCTGTGTGTATGCTTGGCTGCTAGGATCAATCGGGAGCTCTTCTTAGGAAACATGACTCACTGCTGGCTCCCTTACCACAGCGTGTGGGAACAAGCTGAGGGACAGAGCAAGCTCAGCCAGAGTGTTAACATCCATTAATACTCTGTCTTCTCCCGTATCTACTTGTCTAGCTGTCCTCCTCACTCCAGAGCAACAAGTTGTGAGACTTTGCCATGGCTTTGCTTGCCTTATCTTGGGAGGTGCTTTTATCTCTAGATGCTCTGACGGCTTTGTGACAGTGTTATGCCTTCATATTGCTGACACAACCTTCAGTCCCATCCAACTCTTAGCCTGTCCTGAAGCTATGCTGAGTGCCTGCTGTCAACACATCATTTGTTAAAATTAAGAATTTGATGCTCAATACATTCCCCACTTGTAGAACTGTAATTGTTCTACTGATGCCTGTAAGATGACCTTTGCTTCAAAACCCTTATGTTTTTGTGACTGAAGGCTAAATTTCAGTACTGGAACAAAATCTCAGACTGGGCAAAATGTTGTTTGGCTTGTATTTTATTCCTTATGCTAGTATGGATTGAAACTCCAGGGAATTAAGTTAATACAATGAGGGGGCAAAGTGAAAACTATGTGCTTTATATAGCATCCACTACCATTGCTCAGTTGAAATGTGCAGGGAGCACTCCTTAGGTTTGCCAGTGTATACAAACTGGGAATAACCCCAGGGACAGGGGCTGGAGTATGGGTGAGGTGATCAGCATGGTGTGCCTGGGCGCTAGAGATCCTTCAGAGCAGATGATGCTTTGAATTCCCCTCTTCCTTTGTGAGGCTGATGACAAACTTGTCAAAAGCAGCTTTGCAGATTTAAACAACAAAACCAAACAAAACCTTCCTCCCACAAACCCCTGTCTCTCTAGAGTTTTCTTTTCTTTGAGCTATAAATTCACTGCTGATACTGGCTTAGGAGTTGGCCGGCTGCCCAATGCAGTTGTCCCACAAAAATGTACAGAATCTCTATCTTTCAGTCTCCTATAAAGAAAAATGTGGAACAAAAATACCAGGGGAAAAATGAATAAAATAGGACGTGAACTTTTTTTGAGCAAGACTTAAAGGGTCCTCAAAAGACATTATTTTCTAAAATGCAAAAGTTTCTGCCGATGATTGATACCAGAACTGATAGGGGCAGTAGGATAGACAGATGGGTGGTGGGAGTTTTAACCAAAAATGTCTGATCAGAGATTTTTTGAAATGGGATTCTGCCTGCATGTGCAGCGTTCACATGTATGCTGTGGTTTTGTAGGCTAGCAAGGAAACAGCTAACCTGCATTGCTTTTTTTTCCCTGTTATGTAATTGAGTATCACACATTGTCATCAAGTTATTCTTAATGAAAGCTGTCAAAAACTCAGCTTCGTGTTTGAGTTATGAAAGAGACTAAAAGCTGCACTTCGAGCAAGGTTATGGCTAACTGTGCTTTTTCACATCAGTGGTGAAAAACACTGACAAAGTGCTACTCTAAAGGAACAGGCAAAACTGCTTTAGGTTCCTCTTAAATGATGCTGGAAGAGAAATCTAAGGACTTAGATTAATAGGTAAGACAAAAGCATAAGACTAGACATTGGGAGAAAATTCTTCATGGAAAGGGTAGTGAAATATTGGAATGGGCTGCCCAGGGAGGGGGTTGAGTCCCCATCCCTGGATGTGTTTAAACATCTCTTGGATGTGGTGTTGGGGGACATGGCCTAGGGGTGAACTTGTAGAGTAGGGCTGATGGTTGGACACGATGATCCCAAGGGGCTTTTCCAACCCGAGTGTTTCTGTGATAACAGAAGTCACCTTGCTGTGGCAGGCAGAATTGTTGTTTTGCCATTTTAGCCACTTCCCTTTAACCAGCCATATATCAATATCTTTACATAAATATATATATGTAAAGCCTGTGAAAAATCCTCAGGGAGGTTTCCAAAAAGCACCTGAGAAATGTAAAAGCTGCAACCTATTACACCTTTCTGTCACATTTCTGTCTTCAGCTTGGTCAGCTGCAGGAGTTGGGAATTTGCATCTGAGGATGGCTACCCTATCGAGCGTTTCAGATGTGGTTGTGTAGATGTGTGAGTTTTGCACTGTGGATTGCTTGCTATTAGGACATCAAAGAGGAGCTGCTGTCTGCGACTGGTGGTGGTTTTCATATTGTCTCTTCAGGTGATCAAAAGTGGAAGATGATGTTGCCGTGTGTCTGCTTTAAAATGTCTGCAGCCCAGATCCACTTGGGTTGTGATGCCTTTTGATCTCGGGAGCTGAATAAAACCAGGCCAAGTAATCCCTGGGAACTTCTGCAACGAGAATTGCTGGAAAGCAGGCTAATTCAGCACATATAATGCTTTCCTCTGAATCAGCGCCGTACCTGATATGGTTTCAATGAGTTGCTTGGCTGTTGTTGATATCTCCTGCTTTAATAGCCCTGAGCCCCAGGGCTCCAAAGATTTTCAGAAATCAAAGTTTGATTTATTTAGGTATTTAAATGTTTGTGTCATAATGGAGGGAGTTGTCTTCGGTATTCTGGACAAATAAAACTTCAAAGGGTATGGCATTTCATGGGCGTACCAGTGAAGTAAGGTATTCAGTGTTCTTATTTCAGTCATAGAAAGGAGGATAAAGCCTTTTCCAGGAGCACGGAGCATTGTTTTTGTTTGATAATGTGGCCTCTACCATCTAAATGTTCCCATCTTCAATAACATAGAAGAGGCCCACCAGGATTGCCCTGCTGTGAGAGACTATGGTGCCTCAACCCAGTTTCCAATCAGCATGTAACATCCATGGGGTGATGGGGCACTGGAACAGGCTGACCAGGGAGGTAGTGGAGTCTCCTTCTCCGGAGATATTAAAAACCTGCCTTGGTGTGATCCTGTCAATGTGCTGTAGGCAAACCTGCTTTGGTGGAGTTGGTTGGACTAGATGATATTTAGAGGTCTTGTCCAACAATTCTGTGATCCTGACACTTGCTTTCTGCTATGGGAAGGGACAAATTTTTAGGTCTTCATCTTTCTGAAATGAAGTGTGTGTGAAGCCCTGCAGCTCATCTTCCTCAGTGCTCAGGCCTGATTCTGCAGCTCCTGCACTCACATCACCTGGGTTGACCCAATATCAAATAAGCAGCAGTGTATCAGTGAATATGCCCTCGTGTTCATTCACGTTGCCAAAATGTTCTATGCCATTAAAAAGTTTTAAGTTAATCTGGACACCTCACAGGCATTCCAGGTTTTAAGGACTAACTCAGAAAACCTAGAGAATTATTTTTGTAGTGTACTGTTAATCTTTATTTTGAGGAAGGTCAGACAGCATATACTTCGTGGTTTTTCTTAATCTACAAAGAATGATGCTACTATACTGTGTTAACATGGTATAGCTTGCTTCAGTATGCAAAAATAACTCTCAGAATCCAGCTTGCTCTTTGTAGCAGTCAAATTAAATCAAGGGGAAGGAATTTCTCAAAAATATTAGACCAGTGCCTTGTGATCTACACTGTAATGACTTTATTTTCTGGAAATTATCATTTTCCCCCTTCCTATGGAGAGCAGAGTTTCACCTTGGAGTAGAGCAATGGAAAAACATGCTTTGGTTTGCTTCTAAAAATGTAAATGGTCTGCTTCTCTGTTTAGAAGTAGTTATCTCTAGCTACAGAATTAGGAAAGAAAGATAGGGCTGACAACTTGAAGAGAAAGTTTATATTTCCACAGCTGTTTGGGTTTGGTACCTGTACCTTCGTTTCCCCAACCTAGTAATTAGTTGATTGGTATCTAAGTAAATTTAATGATGAGATGATTTATCTGAAAGATTAAAGAAATAATAAGGTAAATCCATTTCTATCACACTTTGGCCTCCTTTAGGAAAGTAGTACAAGATAATTAAGCCTTTGCTTTTCTTTGGGTGTGTCTTCCAGAGATTGCTTATGAATGAAACAGATGAGTTTTATAGACTCTTTTTAGTTGTTGGTGTCCCTTGACTTTGATATTTTGCAGGCTATATGGTGTAAACCAGTATAAAAGTATACAACAAGTGGATAAAACACTCTTCTGGCTTAAATCCTGCCTAGTCATTAGTGTTCACTTGTGGATGCTGAAAAGCTGCTAGCAGAGGGGTTTTCTCAGGGTCTCACAATATTCGGTGAGACCCCTGCCTTTCTCACCAGTGTTATGAGAAACAGTAAGATGGTTTTGTAAGCTGGACCAACACCTGGTGTTTTGCTAAGTTCTGTTTATGGTACTTTGGAAAAATATTTTGCAATGGGTGCTGTAGGACTTTAGCCAATCCCCCTAGGAGATGGGTGATCACTGACCAATTGCCCTATGGGGCTAGGGGATAGAAAACAGGATTAGAAATTAATGAAGTGTCATTGTCATCTTCCTTTCCTGGCTCTCTCCTTACTGATTTTGTGTTGCTGCATCTCTTTGCTCCCAGTATAAACAGTGACAGTGACATTCACTCATTTGCAGTCTTTCATTTTTTAGCTGTTTCATTATTAGAATCATGGAACAGTTTTGGCTGGAAGAGACCTTCAAGATCACCAAGTCTGACCTTATTCCCAGCCCTATCAAAACCCACTAAACCATGTCCCTAAGCACAACATCTATCCAGCTCTTAAACGCTTCCAGAGATGGTGACTCCACCACCTCCCTGGGCAGCCCATTCCAATGCCTGACAACCCCCTTTCTCCAGAGAAATGCTTCCTACTCTCCAGCCTGAACCTCCCCTGGGTCAACTTGAGGCCATTTCCTCTTGGTCTGTCACTTGTCACCAGGGAGAACAGACCAGCTCCTGCCTCACTACAACTTCCCTTCAGGTAGTTGTAGAGGGCAATAAAGTCTCTTCCCAGCCTTCTTTTCTCAAGGCTAAGCAGCCCTAGATTCCTCAGCCTCTCCTTGTAAGAGACATGCTCCAAATCCTTTACCAGCGTTTTAGCCTCTGGACCCTCTCCAGCACCTCAATGTCCTTCTTGTAGAGAGGGGCCCAAAACTGGACACAGTATGCAAGGTGTGGCCTCACCAAAGCCGAGTACAGAGGAATGATCCCCTCCCTGCTCCTGCTGGCCACACTGTTCCCGATACAGGCCAGGATGCCACTGGCCTTCTTGGCCCCCTGGGCACACTGCTGGCTCATGTTCAGGCGGCTGTCAGTCAACACCCCCAGGTCCTTCTCTGCCTGGCAGCTCTCCAGCCACTCCTCCCCAAGCCTGCAGCGCTGATGGGGGTTGGTGTGGCCCAAGGGCAGGACCAGGCATTTGGATTTATTGAAACTCAGTAAATTGGCCTTGGCCCAGTGATCCAGCCTATCTAGATCCTCTGCAGAGCCTCCCTACCCTCAAGCAGATGGACACTTCCACCTAGCTTGGTGTCATCTGCAAATGTAGCAAGGGTGCAGTCTATCCCCTCAAGCAAATCATTGATGAAGATGTGAAACAGGAGTGGCCTCAGCACTGAGCCCTGGGGGACACCACTCGTGACTGGCAGCCAACTGGGTTTAACTCTGTTGACCACAACTCTCTGGACTTGTTCACCTAACCAGTTTTTCACCCAGGAAAGTGTATGCCCATCCAAGGCAAGAGCAGTCAATGTCTCTAATAGAACACTGTGAGAAGTGGTGTCAAATGCCTTACTAAAGTCAAGATAGACGACATCCACAGCCTTGCCTTCATCCCACAAGTGGGTCACCCTGTCATAGAAGGAGATCCTGTTAAGCAGGACCTGCCCTTCATAAACCCATGCTGACTGGGCCTGAGCACTGGTTGTCCTGCATGTGCTGCCTAAGAGAACCCAGGATGATCTGCTCCATCCACTGTTTTTGTTTGCTGTTATTGTTTCCTTTCAGGAGAGAATTCAGGTTTTGGTAACTTCGAGGCCACAAGTACAGACTTTGTGTGGAAAATGTCACTGCAATTAGGAAGTAAACGGTGTAAATACACTCATTAATTTTGTTTCACCGTGGAATTCTTGAAGAGATGTGGTATAATGGATTTGTTTGTTGTTTTGTCACCGTGCTTTGGACTACAGCATAGAACCAACCCACGCACGCAAGAAAAACATGTCCTTGGTCAAGTATATGTGTGTGCATGTATGTTTTGGCTCTGCCCCAACAAATATGTGCCTAACTCCAAGTAGGTGAGTAATCTTGTTTGGTTGGCGAGGAGTGTGCTTAAGTACCTTGTGAATGTGGGCCCTTAAGAATGACTTCATGTTACTGTATCACAGGATACAAGGCTAAATGAAAGCATGAGAATGGAAATGAGATGATGATCTGATTCATGTTCACCTCTGACAGAGCTTTATCTCTGCAATATCTCAGCATTTAGAAAGTTGCAGAATTTAATGCTGTTTAAGTCTACTAATTGCATCTTTTAATTTTTACATTCTTCGTGCGTAAATAAGTGTATTTTTTTTTCCATGGCTATAGTAAGTATGTAGGATGAACTGTGTAAAGACTGAATTCCTACTTAAGAGAACTAGATAACTTCACGCAGCTACTTGATTCCTGAATGGCATGTCAGTCATTTGGTTTTATTAATGACTGGAGCAGTTTTGTATTTTACTGATGCAAGGATAGATCTGGATTTTTCTCTGGATTAGGACATTCAACTGTTATTGACTTTAATGGGAGTTTTATTGAGGCTGAGATAATCCTGAATTTTGCACCTCTGCAATGCCCAGAGGGAATCTGTACTGGTTTCAGCCAATCTCCTGGATTTGGCATACCTTAGAAAAAGTGGATCTCTTCAGCACATATTGTGATGCAGTCTCAGGAAGGTCCAGAGTAGAGTTCCCTGTAGGAAATGCCACTTAGCTAGACAGAGCCGTGATTTTCCATCTTTGTAGTTCTTGGGCCAACAAAGGTGTTTCTTGATTTTGTAAACCAGCAGGGTACAAGTTGTGTTTAGCCACGGTGGAGCACAGTTCTGTATGTATTTGTGGAGACTTTCAACCTCATCATTGCATCACATGCTGTCTTCATAAGATCTCATTTGGAAGGCAGTATACAATTAAAACAAACCCCTTAAAATTCCTGAAGGTGAGCAACCTCCCCCAGCACTACTGATTTAGATGAAAAGGTACAAAAATGCAGTATCACTTGCAAAAGCGTGACCTATTTTTCTAGACCTTTGTCAAATCTCCTGCTGAAACCAGGCAATCTAATGAATGCTTTTAAGCACATCCACTGATTGTGTTAAGTAAAGGACAGGGAAGGTAAAAGGTGTGTTTGTCTAATTAAAAGTTGATTGTGAAACCATCTCATTTTTGAGAGCTCTTTCTTCATCTGGCTTAACAAATAAAATTTCTCTGGACCTTGCAATATCAGCTTTTTGTCTTTTGAGCATATAAACATTTAGGAGTTCTGTCATTTCACTGCCTCCACAGATGCAAAGGTACGTGAGCCACCAGAGCCCCGAGCAGCTTCCCACTTGGCTTGTGTTACTCCAAGGGGGATATCTGAATCTCTTCTCCCAGGAACTTCCTCCCGTGGCTTTGCTCAGAGGCAACTTCCAGTCTCGAGCATGCTGCCCAAGCTGTTGTCACTTACCCTGGCTGTTACTCGAAGGTGGCTGTTGTGTCACTTCAGCAGCCACAGAGTTTCGGAGTGCGTGTGAAGGCAGACACACCACCCGTCACTGAATACTGTGGAAATGCTCTCCAGCAGCTATGCAGAATTAACCAAATGTTTTTTTTTTTTGTCTTTGACTGGAGGCAGCCAGCAATCAAGGAACCATGCTGGTCTACAGCCAAAACAAATAAGGAATTCCCTCAGATATTTTTTGTGAAGTGAATCATAGGGGCATAATCCGGTTTGGCTCTGTATTAATTGGTGCAGTTTGCCTATTAAAATACTCACTTCTGTGGCTGATCCTTCCCAGGCTGTTCTCAGGATTGCACAACACTGTGATTGGCTTATGGTTGTGGTAGAAAGATCAGGTGAATGGAGCAGTTTCACCTGCAAGTGGAAACAACATTTTTCCTTGATAGGACTTTGGATACATAGGGCAGTATGCCCTTTCTTGCTGGGGATTTTCTTCTTCCTTAAAGAAAAGGAGCTGCAAGTCAGCTTAGTCAGTGACAGTAACTAACAACTGCAGCAAAGAGTAAGATCTGGTCTGCTTTCTATGTCAGCCTTACTGTAAAGTTTTCCTGGTTTTTTTTGCCTTTAAATACTTGTCTTTCTTGTGCCTGCAATAACTCTTTGGGAGCTGAAGAGGCAGTATCTCCCAGGCTCAGAGGCATCGTAAGTGGTGAGATATGCTATTAATGTTTTTTGGTTTGTTTTTTCCCTGGATGTATTTTCTGTTTAGTATATACGATTGCTATAATGAGCAGGACTTAAGTGTTACCTTAATTTTCTTTGAAAATCAAGGTCTAGAGTGGAAAGAGGCTGAACTATCTAGAAATTGCTTGGGTATTTGTGAGCCTCCCACCTTGATGCTTCCTTTTTGTTAGTGTTTTGTGGGCTAAAGCTTATGAGTAATTATGTGCGTAGTAATCTAGCTCTCTGAAACGCTGGAGAAATTCTTCCATATTGTGGTTCCTATGGTCCTTGGACACTACCTGAATGGAAAGGGAGCGTATCTTCCCTTGAGAAAGCCTAACTCCTATTTGCATTTGTCATCAAACCTAAAGGCAGTCATCTTTTTACATATACCTCGACTTGTACACATGGAGTACACACTGAGGTAATTATTTCAGCTCAACATCCATACTAGTCTTTCTCCTAGTGAAAGGTTATGAATATGGAGACTATTATATGTCATTAAGGTAATAATATTGCTGAATATGTTAGTAAAGTCAATGACTCTCTATTCCCTAGGTGTTCTGGTTTTAGTTTGATAGGGACTTGTAAAGTAATTCTGCTTGCCAGGTGGGAGGAAATTTGCTTCAGCAGTTGATAGGGGTCTTGCTAAGCAATGATATTAATAATAAATGTTCCCAGGCTACACTTGTTTTGTAATTGCTGTTTAGCAGAAATTGCTCCGAGTGAGCTAACTCCATTCTGACTACACAGGTGGGAATTATGATGTCATGCATACCAAACTCACGGATCCAGAAGGGTAGGATGTTTACATAAAATAGTCACACAATACAAAGTTATAGTAGTGAAAGCTAAGGAAACAATTAAAAGGGATTTAAAACTTAAGTGAAGAAGCCAGCCACGATGAGGTGGTTCAGAAAGGAATTGCTTTGGATGGTTACTCTATTGAACACCTCTCTGAAATGACTAGTTACTCTTAAGGACTGTGTCTTGGATGAGGGGTTTCACAGATCTGATCTGGACATTTCCCGGGAGGGTAATGTTTTGTACCGTCTCTGCCCTGAGAAGTCATGGTCATATACATGGCAGAACTGATGGTGGTGGTGTGTTCATTAGCTTGGAGCAAGTGAATAATGGATAAAGACTTGTCTTTGTGTGGCCCATCTCATACCATTTTTCTACTCCACCTTTTATGACTGGTGTTCATCAGGTAGATTCAGGCGTCCCAAGCAGGGCAGTCTTGAACACATAATTGAGTTTGTGTGGTCAGCTGTAGCTTGCCTGTTCTTCTGGGCTCTGGCTATCACAGCTTGTGTCAGGAAATGAGGGAAAGGAGAGCAGGGTGAGCTGAGCTAAAGCCAGGAGTAATAGCAACCTAAAAGAGATAGTTCGTTGGACAATATTGGTGTAAAGGTTCCAGTTTCAAACCTTGGGAATAATTAATCATCAAGCGGGGGAAAAAAAAATGCACTATGCAATTGGTGAGCTGCCCTGACAAAGACATGTCAGGGTAAAATGATTTTATCGAGGCTGTTAACTATGCTGACTAACAGAGTTGGTTAATTCTGTAAGGATAATGTTTTGGGCAGATTCCCATCCTCCAAATGCCTGCAGGCAAACTTGTCCATATTTGTGGTATATTTGAGGTCTAGTGTTCCTCCTTTGGGCCATATATTTTAAGAGGAAATTTTAATGGAAGGAAACATTGTTGCAGAGTCTGAAGCACTTTCCAAAAAAATGTAAAGGCCAAAGGTCTTGTTTTTCTAGGGCAAGATATGTGAATCTTCTAATATTTTCTCAGTTATAAATAACGATGGGCAAGGCTCTAAGGATGGATTCCTGGGACATTGTATCAGGGGTGGTTATTTCCCCCAACTGAGCAAAGGCAACGGTTGTCTTTAATCATTGCATCCTCTTTAGCACAGAGAAAAGCACTATTGTTAAGTAGACAGCAAACAATTGTGATAAATTTGGGAGGTTTTCATTTCTCTGCTCCGCTGCCTCTGATTTCTCTTCAGTCGCAACAAGAACAGCGATGTCTC
Source organism: Todiramphus chloris collaris (assembly GCA_025345505.1). Classification (NCBI taxonomy): domain Eukaryota; kingdom Metazoa; phylum Chordata; class Aves; order Coraciiformes; family Alcedinidae; genus Todiramphus; species Todiramphus chloris. The sequence continues at coordinate 5,027,354 of JANVCC010000066.1, read as the reverse complement.
TTATTTCTGTTAAGAGGTAGATGTTTGATGCTGGGGGAATCTTAAGTCTAAATATTTTGGTTCTTTAGCCACGGCAACAGTGATGCAGATTATATTAGTATTGGGACTGTGCGGATGGTAGTATAAAGCGCAACCCAGTGGGGGGAAGCACTTAACTGGGATGTGGGAGATGCTGTAGCTGAAAAACCAGCTGGGTTTGAGCGGTAAACTGCTGTTGTCTGTGCCTCTTGCACCATCGGTAAACAGAAGGGAAGGTTATTACTTTGAGATATGCTCTTGGAAAATGTTGTGTTACTTTCAATGGAAAACAAAATCTGCTGAATAAATACACAAATGCTAGCAAATAAAATTTACAGATTGGTTTGACTCCTCCCTCCAGTGAAATTCAGCCTCTTACAGCGCAGGTCTTCTAAAGCTCAGCATGCAATTTATGCATTGCCAAGGAGTTAACACAAAACTCAAGTGATGCGGAAGCCTTGCTAAAGAGGCCAAAGGCCTGAGCCTTCATAATGCTTTGACAGTTCCAAACAGAGCATTTGAGGTGTGTTTATAGACTCATGGGTCTGCCTGGAACCACAGGGCAGTCCTGGTGCACGTGAGGCATCTGCCTCATTCTTATGCATCACTAGGGAAAAAAAAAATGCCTAGATGTAAAACATTTAAAAAGAAGAAAATGCACAGCATTAATTGGTAGAAAAGGAAGGCAGTTGCTGGTTTGTTTCCTAATTGTTTACGTCAAGAATGAATGTATGGTAATTAAGCTGACTGGAAAGTGTGTTTGGTAGTAAATGCAATAGTGAAGACTTCAAACAGCAATAAATAAATCAGTGTTTTCCAAGCCCTTATGTGGTTTTGAGAGGATGTATGTTCTGTCAGTACTCATTGGAGAAAAAAATATCAAAATTGGCCTCTAATATTTATTAGGCCTCGTTCCAAAATCTTAAAATTTCACTGGTTTCTTTTCAAAGCGGTGGTTAAACTCTGTAGGATGCTTTAAAGTTTAAGGCACCTAATAGATATCCCGTTGTAACCTGTTGTGAGCTCTCTGCACACAGAAAATTACACTTAATACCCAGGACTCCAAAAAAAAGGAAAAAGTCATGGGGATTAAATGACAGAACTGTTTCTTTTTTTGGTGGTTGTTGGTACTATCATATATGCTCAAGGCATTCCAACCACGGGCACGTGGCTATAATGGAATTTGATGTACAATCAGTTTCAGGGAACAGCCTGTGCCTTGTTAATGTAATCCATAAAAGGCTTTCAAACTTCCTGAAACCAGTTCCTTCTGTTTCCAAGTCTGCATATGATCTCATAGGAAATGATCTGGGAGAGGCCAGCTAAGCCTTTTGCATAATCAAGGTAGCATTGTTCTTTTAATGCCTAAAGTGATTTGTTTCACTGATACAAGCTCAAAGATCCACTTTTCTTCTGTTGCCAAATCCCTGTTATCAGACTTCTCAATGATTTCAGTGGCATTAAAGAGTAAGTGAGAGGACTCTAGTCTGGCTTAAAGACTGACCTTGATAATGTCATTCATTTGCTTTGTCACACTTTTTTTGTCTTAACTATTTTAAAAATCCTAATCCACTTGCTGCCTGGTGACATTTGAAAGGCAGAAATGCAAATACCTCAGATGAGTGGGGAAGGCCTAGTTTGCAGTGGGCTCAGAGGCAGGTAAGCAGTCTGCACTCTGCCAAGTTCCATAAATTACAGTAGTAGCAAGACAGACAGTGAAGAAAGTACCTGTCCTGCATATAGGTTTGATATTGTAAAACCTCTCACACGTACATGAGCAGCAGATATAGAGAGTATATTCATGTGTTGGAGGCCTTTAAAACCTCCACTTTCTGGGATGTTTACATAAATGCTGAGTGCCTTGTACTGTGCGTGTTCTTTTATATCCTCGGGATGCCCAGGATTTCCTTAATATATCTAGCCCAAGAAGGGAAACACTCCAGTGAGCTTCTACCTCTGAAAGCCTTGTACGGCAGCTAGCGTTAATCTTCCTTGGCAGAGGAGGGACAGCAAAACTGGGTTTCGTAGCTGTGCAGAAGTACAATTATGGTCTAGTTCATGTAAATAGGTAGTAACTGCACCAAACTGAAGCAGTGAGCCTAAGCAGAGGGCTCCATGGCACTCTGCTTACGGCAGAGTTGTTAAGTTTGGCACTTGCTCTGGGCTCCAGTCAAACATTTTCTTATACCATATTAGGTTACGTGGAAATTGGCCAACCAGGAATAGGCTTTTGATGTACTTATTGTTTGTGCTCATAGTTTATGAAATAGCCAGCCACTGCTTTTCTTGTGAACTGGCAGGTTTGACAAAAGACAAATTAAAGCCCTTTAAAGATAGTCATTAAAGTTTGGTAGCAAAAAAAAAAAAACACACCCCAAAACACTTCTTAAGACAAAGGAACCCAAAGTAGACATTATTATAAGTTTGTAGTTCCCTTCTCCTTTTCATCCATAGATCTTGATCACTCTATAAATCAAATCCTAGTAAAAGCCCAGTAGCTAAATATTATGCTGTTACTCAGGTGAAAAACAGGAGTGCAGTGATCCTGACTGGCCAAGGCACAAGCACATTGCTCCATTTGGCAGACTTAACCCAAGTCATGGTAGCCCCTCGCAGAGAGTGAACAAGAGTATCCATGACTAAATTGCAGCAACGAGGTTTGCTTGTGCTTGGCAGATGCAGCCTTTTGTGTCCTGAGTGTCACCAAGGTCCACTTATCTCCCTGGAGAAAACAAAGAGGAGAAACAGAAAATATGAAATATTGAATTGTTTTTATTGAGTTGTTTAGGACAAAAAGTTGAGAAGCAGTGGAGTTGCTTAAGCGTATTATCGCGTCTCTTCCATAGTCTAGTAGATTTTGCTGTTAAACTTACTTTTTTTGATCAATAAATGTTTTAATAATTTTTAATTTACTACTACTCCCTGTAGCTCTAAACTCTTGTTTCAATAAAATGATTCTTTGCCCTTGCTAATGCTCTTTTAATACTTGCAGATAGTTTTCACATCTCCTCCTTATGATTTAGTCAGTCGATGCAGCTTTAGCCCTTTTAATCTCTTTGTAAGTCAGTCCCTCTCTGCTTGCTTAACATTTTTATGGCTCTCTTGTGATCTTCCTCTGGGTTGTTGTTGTCATTCAGGAAATGAGTTCTCCAGAGCTGAATGAAGTATTCCAGGTATGATCATCACAGAGCTGTGTGAGAGATATTACCTTTCTGTCCTGTGAGTTTGCCTTTGTGTTGCATTTAATATTGCTTGGACTCTTTCTGTTATCATGCAGTACTTGATGTGTATGCATAAGAAATCAGATCAACCAAGGCCAAACTTTAAACTCTTTGAGCCTTTTGATTGTAAATTTTTGTAACCTTGTTCAAAGATGAGTTCTGAACCTGCTTTTTTGCTGATGATGTTTATGACCTTGTATAAGTCATCTGACTTCTTGACCCCTGTGTGTCTGTGTTAGAGGATGATAACAGTATAGATGCATTTGGTAAGGCTGCTGTGAGGATCAGTTCAAGTTTGTACACGATCTGGAAAAGAAGTGGAAATATAAAACGTTTGGGCAAAAGACCTGCAGCAAACCACATTACATGACCTGTAAGCTTATGTTGTTCAGGCTTGTGGAAATTGAGGAGGATCATCGTTAAAAAATCCGTTTGTGCATAATCATTTGTCACCTTGTTTGCCCAAAGAAGAGGGCCACAAAATCAGATGAAAAGGGTGAACTTTATAGTGAGTGTAACCTCTGCAAAGTTCAATAAAGGCCCATTGAGACTATGGTTTTAACATCTCCAAATTTGCGTAGTAGTTTTGCCCAGCTGTTGATTTTTATTTTGAGACCTGAACAAGCAAGTATATAAACAGATGAACATCTTGGTAAAGGAAGGGAGCCTGTCTTGTGTTTAGGTGTCTTTATGTCAGCACAAAATGAGTGCAGTATCATCAAAAACCGTAGCAGAGTTGAGAGTGGAGCACGGAGAGAATAAAATATTATCTTTACGTGTACTCTGAACTGATGTAAAAGATGACACATCAGAAATGCTGTTTCTGTACCCAGGCTGGTAATACACTCATTGGCACAGCGTATGGATTTACTGGATTAAAGAGACTGTGTCACACTCTGCTGCATGATGCAGATGCAGCTGGGGGCAGATTTAACTCTCCTCTGCCCATCATCTTTGTAAGATAAAATGTTGAAATTTTCACTGCAGAAACATCCAGTTGATGTTCATTTGTGAGAAGCTGGTGTTTATTGGTGGTATTTATCTGGTGAGGGGTTCTCTGAGCACTGTAACCTCTGAGAGCCGGGCTGACTCATGGACAGACTTTTCAATCGGGTCCCCTACTGCTTATGTGAGCTGAGAAATTTGCAGTAATGGTCTCTGAGGCTTACAAATATATCCATGATTTATAGTGTTAGTAAGCTAAGTTTACATTTGGAAGTGAATGCTCTGGGGTGGCTGAGGATAAACACAGTTGAAAAAACGTTTTCTTAGCGATAGCTGAATTTTTCTCTGTATTTAGCAGCTTATAGATTTTGGCAATTGGAAGATAACAAAACCACTTATGTGTAAGTTGCTGCCCAGGTGAAAGCTTTTGCCATAGACTGGACCATGAGTTGGGACTGAAAGGTACATGGAAGGTTTGAAAAATGCAGGGAGGATGTACAAAGGTGCATCAGGTCTTGGGACAGGAGGTTCTAGGTGACTGCGCTCACAACATGCCAGACTAATGCAAAAGAGATGGAAATGCAGCCTCAGCACTGAATTAATTCAAGGGAAATGGGGAAGGGGGAAGAGACAGAAATGTTTCCATTGGTTCCCATTTTAGGTCTAGTATGAAAAATGAGTTCTGCTGTAGGGCTGTAGTTCAGTTCTTGCAACAAGCATTTCTATGGAATTTTGGCCTTAAATGGACTTCCCAAGAACAGCTACTGTCCAGAAGATATTCCAGCTAAAATCTTTGGAGAGCAGTTTGGAAATGTTGGCACTATTTCATCTGAATTCTCATCCAACTTCAACTATGAGAGAAACATAAGAGGTTCTGATTTGGATCTTAATGCCTTCTCTCTGCACTGTCCAGCCTGCACGTAAGATGTGCAAACAGAAGAACGCCTCAACCAAGCAATCCCCCAAATGACCTCTTATAAAGAATGTGAAAGTAGAAATATTGTACAGAACTTATATTTGGCTGGAATAAGGCACAATTTTAACAACAAATAGTTACAAGCAGAGGACAGCATCATCTCAGCAGCGAGAGGGGGAATTGGGGCAGGGTAGCATGGCACAGAAACCAAAGTGACCCACGTTGCACTTGCTGAAAGCAGTGCCTGTGTTTTGGCTGGCTTTGAACAGCCTCAGAAGAAATCCTTTTTGCCATAATATTACTGTTGTCAGTACCATAATTAATTCAGTTGTTACTGGCATCTGCATGTGGATCTTCCCTTGGCTTAAGCCTAAGCCACCAGGATTGAGCTAGTGGATTGAGCTGTGTGAGCAGAGACAGTTGTTCAGCAAGATACCTTGTTTTTCTGTACCTCAGTTTTCCTTTCAGGAATAACCTGCTGTGGCAGAACCAGATTAGCCAATATATACTTGATCAGGAGGAGGATTTGTGTGTCAGCGGCACTCTACAGCTCTGATCAGCTGAATATTTAGGGTGATGAGATTCCTGCCTGAAGTGTTTCCAACTTAAAATAGACAAAAAGAGGCACGTGCAGAGAGGGAGCAGAGATGTGGACTGACTTGTCTAGGTCATAGAGTCTGTTTAGAAGAGGACTGGGTGTGGAGCCTGGTCCTCAGAAAGGTCTTCTGGTGGCTGACTCAGTAAACCCCGCTGTGGCATTACTATCAACTACTCTGATACAGGCAAAAGGCAGGTTTGATTAGAGCTAAGGGGATCTCAGACCCGGTCCCTTTTAAGGCCAAGTGACTTTGTTAAAGGATGTATCTGTATGAAACAAATATGCCTGTGACAACAGAAATGCTGAGGTGGCTGGACCCAGAGAATTCAGGTTTCTCTCAAGGCTGAGTATGATTCTGGATGAGCTGGCTACAGCACAGACTCAAACTTCAAAGTCTTCAATGAACTTCTAAATAACCCAGTAGGAGATCTTTGGGTTTGATTTGTTTTTATAGACATGAGTCAGCAGTAAGAAGCTGAGATCCGGATGTGTTCTGGATCTAACCTCCTATTTTATGTGTATAAAAGGCAACTGTTTTGAAGCACTGATTGATTATGGCCCACCGGTGTTCTTCTTGGGACAGAATTAGTGTTGCATTGGATGGTTTTTCTTCTGTATGCTTCCTTCCATATGCCTGTGGTATGTAACAGAACGAGCTAAAGAATTACTGCTACATTTACTTGTGTTCGGGGAGAGAAAAGTCTTCCTATTGCTCTTTCCCCCCCTCTATCTGTTCCAGAATTTTTAATCATCTTGCCAAGAATTTTATTAAGTAGCTTGGATATAAAAGCAAGTTTTGTTTTACGACTCTTAGTAAAATGTGTAGATGTGCCTGGGAAGTTAAAGGTAAACAGATCTCATGCTCCAGAGTGTAAGCTGAATGCTGAGGGATTCAGAAAAATAATTCACCTGTTGTATCCTGCTTGTTATTCCCTGATTTGATAGGTGAGTTACGGATTTGTTTCTTCATCATGAGATACTCTTCTGAATATCTCATAACCACTGTTGGAGGCAGAATGCTAACATTGGTAGAGTAGCAGCTTCAGCTAGTATCTCTAGTGTTATGATCCAAATAAAAATAACAAATCAGAGCTCTATAACAATAGGGAAGGGAATTTTATAAACAAACTAAATATGTGGGGAAGTTTGAGTGGGGGAGAGTTTAAAGGATAGGAAAGAGTGAAAGAAAGTCAAAGACAGTAACTGTCCATTGTATCTCTCCAAAAAATTTCTCTTTAAATGTTCAGGTTGTGTTTTTTGGTTGGTTTTATTTTTTTATTTTTAAAGAAAAGAAATTGAATTAATGGACTTTTTAAAACTGTATGCTTGGCAAAAAACCAGTCTGCATCTTGAGTTCATTATATTTATACAGCTATCCCAATCTGGTTTTAGATTGGGGTTTTGTATATTGATTTGATTGTTATCTATGGTTAACAGAATGTCCATAGTCAAAGTATATTGGGTTCTGGTTTTGTTACATCTGTCATCGATTTTTGATACCTTTTGGCTATGAGGATACGCTGACTTGCCAGTTGAATCTTTAGGAATCTTTCTCTGCAAGTGCTTCTGTGGAGAAGGTAATGACTGTTCACTTCCTCCTCCTTCCTGTGGTCTTTTGATGAGATCCAGCTTGCTGCTGTTCTTGTTGAAGACACACATATAACACTTATGCTGCAACTGGCAGACACTCTTATAAAATGTAGAAGGTAGGCTAGAAAAAGTGTTGGCAAGTAATCCAGTCCCTTCTATTGACCCAAACCAGAGGTTACTACTTAAATAATTTCTGAGTGGTGGTGTATTCTTCTGGAAGTGTCCCATGCAGAGCTTTGCAGTTTGCCTCAGTTGACCTGTAGTAGTGCTTTGTTATCCTTGTCTTTACAGCTTCTCCAAGTGGCTTAATTGGTAGGGAAATTGCTAGTGTCAAGGGAGAAAATCAGTCTCCATTGGTCTGTCTTAGAGTACCTTGTCCTCAGTGGATATGACGAGTTTATCAGTCTCTTCTTTAATATATGTGAGGAGGATTGCCATGTCATTTAGTCTCAGAAAACCTGACCCTTCAAACTTGTCCATGGAGACCATGTTTCCTGGATCTCTGAAAACTTTTGTTGCCCTCCAATTGGTCTACATCTTTCTTGAAGTGCTGTATATCTGCAGATGGACTGAGGACTCCATCCAGGAACTGGCCAGAAGGAGGGATTGCTGTTTGTAATTGCTGTGTTTCCAACCATGTGGTGTTTTTCCTACAGGGTGACTCACTGGCAGCCCTGGGGGTGATGATTGTGGTTTTTTAAGAACTTTTTAAGAACTTAGAATTACTTCCTTATTTAGTAAATCACTAGTGTTTGTCAAAGTAATTACCAAATCACTGTGAGGACTTCTGGAGAGATGTAACCTTCAAGGTTAGAATGCTTAAACCTGACTGTCGCTTGGTTGTGCATGTTCTGATACTTGTCAATAGTCCCTTCACCTGCAATTCCCAACTCTTATAGAGATATGTATTTTTTTTAAGTTGTTAATAGCAAAATGTGTCAATAAAGAATCTTGATCTTTTTGATCCATGACTTGGGCTGCCTACTGCATTCAGCCACATTGTAACCAAGTGGCTTCATACTGTAAGTCAGGCAGAAAAACAAAGTAGGATGAAAGAGGGAGGCGAGGCTTAGAGCAATGAGGGAAAGGGAGATGCATACATAAATGCTTCACTGGGTTTTTTGCAGGTGATTAGAACAGCAATTAGAGAAATAATTTATGAGAGCAGGATGGATCTGGAGCCAAGTTTCTTCAACACCTATGGGTGTGCTTGATATTAAGTGTTAGTATCTAGTTTTATAAATCTTGAGAAAGAAGAAGCAATGCTATGACAGAGGAGCAAACATATTTTGTTGAAAGAGGAGTGAGTTCTGTGGAAGATGTCATGTTACTAGAGTGGAAGCCACACTCCATTATAAAATGAACAGCTTAAGGTGAGGTGCTTGCTCTTCTAATCCTCCTTGCTATCCTGGGAATGAGAGAGTCCGTAGTCTTTGAAGTGAATTTACCATAGCAGTAGGAGAATCATCTGTATCTCTTCAAGCTTCTTAGATGCTCAGATGATTGTTAATGTAAAAGGACAGCTCGTATAACATAGATCCCCTAAGAACATCTACACTGGTAGCAAAGAGATTGTCAGCTTGTAACACCCATTTTGCCATGGTTCAAATACGCTGACTTCAGAGCAGCAGCCTTGCAGGGAAAGGTACGTGTATGGTCTTTAACACTACTGAGCCATTCATTCAGTTCAAGACAATTTTTTTTTTTCTACTTTGTAAAAGAGAGGGGGAATGGAAAAGTGTGTCCATCAGTAAAAAAGCTTTGAAAGTACAAGGCGAAGGAGATAGAAAATTGGACTTGTTGTAATGAAGCATAATGGTAAGGGTTCACAATGGGTCTATTACTGTAATCAAGCAGAGAAAAGGCTCTAATCCTTTGAAGAATACAAGGTTTTTTTTTACATGATTTACCCAGTTGTGGGTGTGATGGATGGGGCCAGATGTCCATGGTGCAGCTCTGTGTAGATCAAGCTGAAATCTGGCCAATATTCTCAGAAGGAACTGAAGGGATAAACTTTCTTGTGTTGGTGACTGCCTAGCTACAGCATTCACCTTTAGAAACACCAAAATTTACCTCTTAGGGTGATAACTGATATACTGTAGGCTTTCACTATGCTAGGAATAAGAAATAGCTGCTGTTTAAAACTTTCCCATGCAGAGGATGAATAAGGACATGTGTTTTTATGCTCACCACTTTGTCTTTCTTTTTGAAACTGTGCTGAAATGTTTCTGTCTGAACCTAGCAATATCTCGTGCACGTTACTGTTGTACGTACGTAGACCTCAACTGAGTGCTAGGTATTGTTAACAAAATTCCAGTTGGTATTATGCACATTTAAAAAATGGAAACATGAAATAGGTTTTCAAGTAGGTTTTGATCCAGGCTCTGAATTAGAATAAATGTATTGGTTACGGTCAGTCATGCAAAGGTAAATACTTGTTTTTCTCTTCACAGTGCAACAGAAGTGTAAATCCATGGAACATTTACTTAGTAATAATGTAATGTCTTATTTGTGTAGACTTCTGAGGAAAAAGCAAGTGTTTTCCTTTTCACTCCTACCCGTTCCTCGGGGGCATTGTTAGTGTGTGTGCATATTTGATCTGATCCAAACCTAGGGAATTGAAACAGACTTTTTCCAGTGTCTTGATAGGTTTTGGTCATTTCCTGAAGGGCTCTGTCATGTCACTTTTCTTTCCTCAGAGCTGCCTTTAAGAGTTCATCTCTGTTACAAAGGCCATAATGGATATTCAAGAATCATGTCAATAAAACTGTGGATGAGGAAGTCCCCGTTTCACCAGCAGGTCACGGTTCGGTGATAAATTGTGCATTAGGACTCAAAATCAATAAGAAACATTGTAGTTGGATGATGTAATGCCACTGTGATACAAATTCTCTCTGCTGACTCCTGTTACCAGCAAGAAAATTTACAGGTTAACTTTATCCTGACAGGATTTGTGGTGGATTAGGTATTGCCTTTGCTTGCAAAGCTGTCACAGAGCTGGTGCAGAGGTGTAGTGCTAGTGTAAACTCTGTAAGCTAGCAGGGCAAAAGCGTGGTTACAGCTGATCAAATCTGCAGGCTCTGCTGGTATGTTTGTGCACAAACCTAGTGATTGTGAAACCTCAAAGCGTAACTGATGGGCCACTTATGAATTCAGACTACCTTACTCAGAATCACAGGGGAACTAGAGCACTTTGGAGACAGCGTGTTTGTGAATGAAAGAAACGAACTGCTCACAGCTACCACTTTGTACAAAGGTCTAAATAACTAAAACACACGTGTAAAAATGGCAAAAGGGAGAATCATTTTAGATGTCTCATGAATGATAAAAATTAGACCTCAGATATTAGTGTAGGTGTCTTGTAACTTTTGATCTTGATGTTCCTAGATATATCTATTAAATCAGGACCTCGCAGTGTTAACATACATGGTTGCTTTTGTCATACTGCGAGCGTTCTGCGTGTTCTGCAAGAATAATGGTGCTAGGAAAACCAAGATGAGTTTTTTCATGATATTTAAGTAAGGTTGACCTTGGACTTGAATGTCATGGCTCCTGTAGATGTGCCTTGCCCAGAGGATTGTCTTGTCTCAAAGTAAAAATAAAGCAAAGTCAACTAAAACACATGGCCAATTAAAACCCTTCCTCAATGGAGTACGGTTTGACAAATAGCTGGATTGCATCCTGGAGGACCGAGTTTGTCCTCTCGCTGTTTCAAAGCTTTTTCCATCTCTCATGTGTGAGGGCTTGAATAGCTTGTGTGAATTCCGTGGGATTTGATCCCCTAATGCATCTCGGCGAGAAACAGCTTGAAGCAGGTTTCAGCATGTCATGTTACTGAGCTCTTCGTTTTTAGGTGGGTTGTACAGGGCTGGTGTGATTCATCCTGAAGTTTATGTCACAGTCGGGCAACCTTTTGGTTAGTGTGTTGGATGCTGCGTATTTCATGGTTGATTTAGCGGGGTTCACCGAGCTTTCCATAAACCATGCAGTTCTAGAAAGAAATTTATGGGTTTGAATGAGTAATCAGTTACACAGGGCAAATGGCACTGTCTCTGATTACCGTATGAAAGGAAGTTTGGGTTTACCACTAATTGCAGATAAAAATTAATATTTGCAAAGGAGACACATATGATTTATTTATAAGTGTTTTCTGTTTCCATAATGAAATTTCCTTCAGGTTTAAGTACAGTCATTTGGAGAAAAAAGCAGAGGTCTGTGGCTCATTAGTTTCTGGTGGTTGTCAGAAGCCATTAATCAATTGCCCCTTCTACCAACATAGGTCCTAATTCAGCAAAGCATTTAGGCACATGCTTAACTGTAAGCATGTGTTTCAAAGCACTTTGCTAAATCAGGGCTTTAATGTGGTTCAAGCTCGCTGCATTTCTTTCCAAGTCTAAGGTTACCCTGAAATGACAGGAGTAGCTAATACATCAGCTAAGGTGCCATGTACCTTCCTTACCCATCTTTCTAAAAAGTCATATGCAAGGGGAAAAAAATAGGTCAATTTTCCCCTCTACCCCCTTGCCCTGTCCTTCATCCTCTTCAAATCCTACTTCAAATTGAGGTTTCTGTACTGAATAGCAGTGCATGTGAAATGGTAGCAAGTCAGGAGCAAGGACAGTGAAGTGAGGGGAAAGCAGTTACTACATTAGTGTTCTGAACTCTCTGTTCTCAGTTTGTGTTAAAACCCACTGGACTGTGTGGAGGGAAGGGAAAGGCAGAAGAGCCATGTCCTGATGTGGCCATATGAATCCGGGTACACAGGATCTAAGCCTAAGTAGGGTACTCATGCTTCTTAATCTATAGAGGAGTTGTAGAGCTATGGGAACTTGAATTCAATTCTCCCAAGTACTTCTGGTGAAAATGAAAGTGGGACTTCTAGCAGTGACAAAAGGTTGAGGCTGAGGGTTATGCTGTCAGACTCAGTCTTGTCCACTTGGGTGCAAAAAGGATATAATGCAATTACAGCTCTCCTGCAGGGAAATTCCCTGACAGAAGTAGCATCACAACTGCCCCAGTATCAGTGTAACTGGTTTCTGTGTCCACCCTTCCCATTTTTACTCCAGTAAGAGAATTCCAGGCACCTGAGGGATTCTTTTTTTCCTTATGTTTATTCACACATGATTCATACTTTAGTAGAGAAGATTGGCAGCTCTCAGAAATTACAGCAGTTACTTGACCAATGTGATTTTTATGTATCAGCAGGAGGTTGGATGCCTTGAGAGTCAAGAGAACTAGTCTTACAGTCCCTTCAGGATTTGTTTGGCATGGGAGAGGGCACAGCCCTGACGCCCTTTCCCCCCCTTTTCTATGGAAGTCATTGCTCTTCAGCAGTGACAGTCATGTATCGCTCAAAGACTTTCCTTTGTTATGGACCCTGCAGTACGGAAGCTGCCTGTTGAATCATCAGCACCATTTTTTTTGATGAACACAGGTTTACTTGGAATTTCCTCCTCTTAAATATTGCTGTCGCTCAAACTTGTTTTGCTTGTGAAATGTGACATCATCTCAGCCTGAGGTTGTATGTGTGAAGGAAAAATGACTCGATTCATGTTTCCATTTTCTTCCCTTTCTGTATTTGACAGCAGGAGGAACCCATGATGGAATATTGCACACAAACTTTTGCTCTGTGCATTACACAGACGGACGTGACAACTGAATTTTGTCTTTCAGACTGAAGCAAAGCTTTCTTTACTCATAACAGACCTCGACTCTGCAACCTGCAGTCAGTAGATTAGCGTGGAAAATTTTGCACCCTTCCTTTGACTTTCTAGTGGTATTTTCTCTATCCCAGAGAAAAGAAACCAAAACACTTTGTTATCTGCATTAATAGTTTTATACCACACTTATGAGAATCTCAAACACTGTTTATGTTGAAAAGCATTCCAAGACCTCAAAGACTTAAAATCTGACCAGATGAGGATCAAAGGCAATTAGGGGAAGAAGCAGCACTGAGGCACACCACTACCCCTTGTCTCATCCCAAACCCTGTCCCCACATCATGTACCAGACTTAGGCAGGTAATTCCCATCTTGAGTCTCAGGTCACAGCTTTCTCTTTTCTGCTAAAAGGGTGTCTTGCAAAGGCTCAGATGGTTTCTATAGCTTGACTGATAATGGTGGCAATGACTATATCCTTAGCATGCTTTTCCTCTGGGATCCTAAACAGAATGGTCACCCATGCCAGTGGTGGAGTCTTTTTGATAAAGTTTATTTTGCCACTTTAGCATGACTTGCTGAGGCAGGTAAAAGCAGAGACTCTGTGATGCTTCCCTCCCTCATTTTTGGAACATGTTCCTTTAAATAATTTTGGTTTTGCGAAGTGAAAGCAAAACTTACAGAAGTTTTAAGATAGTTATAGGTTTTCTTCATGACTTGATTGTGTGGTTGCTTAGAATTCCTGGTTGCCTTGTGCTTTTTTAACGTGCAAGAGGTTCTTCTACTCTATGGCATGCTAAGCACTGTGTGTTTGGTTCTTGCAGACTGATCAGGAGCAGAAGCTGTGGGCTCTGTGCAAAACTGGGCACGGGGCAAGTCAGTCCTTAAGCCTCTATGCATATACAACTTTGAAGCAGTTGCTTGCTCTAGAGGAAGTGGAACATCTCAGGAAAGGGATCATTAATAGCAAATTGGTTCATTATTTGTCAAGATAAACCATCCCGTCCTGACAGACACTGAGCAACTACAGGAGGCCCTAGGAATTGTGAATCCTTATGCATCCATAAAACACACTCAGTAACAGCAGAGATGTGATCCTGAATAATGAAATAAAATGCCTATATTTCTTTTTAGGCCATGAAGTTAAAAAAAAAAAAAATAAAGGAAAGGGAAAAGATGGGCAAGGAATAAAGAGTTGAATGTGTGATTAATACAGATCTAACTTTGCTGTCTCTTGTGGTGGCATGCAGTGATGAAGTGGATGTGTTTGTGATTTATTTTCTTCTACTTTCAAGTAATGGAGCTCTAAAAATGACTAATGAACCTCCTTTCAAGGTTCGTATCTATGACCTAATTAATATGTGCAGGAATCTTGTCTTCCCCTTCACTGCAGAAGAAAGTTGAGGGTTGATCATCCAAAGAGCATTAGAGGCCAAAGCAGAAACCCTGGACAAGATCCAGCACAAATAGCTGCATTCCAGTGAAAACAGGAATCAGATGTACTGTGCACATGATAGTCTAATTGGTGGGCACTATTTACCATGTGTTAATTTTAAGTTGTTTTGTAAGTTATGATGTTAAGGCAATAATTAGAGCAGTTCCAGGTAGGATGCTAAGTTTCTACAAATAATTTTTCTGATAGAATTATTTTTGTCAAGGCACCATTGAAACATTCTTTACAACAAAATCTTGTTAAGGTGTGTTGCTCATAACCTCAACAGATAAAAATTGGAATCCATAGGACTAGTTTCACAGGAGTTATTACCTAAGGAACTGTTGTACTTTTATACTACGGAATGTAACATAGTTTGTATGTTTGCATGCTGCATTTCTGTGCTGTATCACTGCACAGTCATCATGAAACTCTGCTGTAAATGCAGAATCACAGAACAGCTGATGTTGCAAGGAAACTCTGGAGATTTTTATAGTCCACCCTGCCTCGGCTCAAAGCAGGCCCAGCTAGAGCAGGTTGTCCATGCTTATGTCCAGTTGGGTTTTAAATGCCTCTAAGGACAGGGATTTCATGACCTCTCTTTGTTCCTTTGTCGGTTTCCTGTTGGACCAATTTCTTCATCTTGTTGAGATCCCTTTGAATAGCAGCCTGATGACCATCTGGTGCATCAACCATTCCTTCTCACTTTATAGTGTCTGCAAACTTGCTGAGCGTGGTCTCTCCACCATCCAGGTCATTAATAAAGACATTACACAGTACTGGTCCTAGTGCTGACCCTGATGTTCATCACTAGTGACTTGCTTCCCACTGGGTTTTATAACACTGATGACAACCCTCCGGATCTGACAGTTCTTCCAATTTTCAAACCATCTTTTTGTCTGTGTGGAGTTTATATGCAATGTCTTTCCTAGAAGAAGCTGTCTGCATATCAGACAAAAGCTGTGACTTTTTTTTTTTCCTCTAGTGAGAAAGTTTACTTAGTGTGATCCATAATTACTTGCCTGTGGACATGTTACCAGGGAAGTGATGCACCAGGTATCAGAAGAGAGCAAACGATGCTGTAACTCTTTATGTATGACCAGACAGACTTTGCATCGAGACAGGTATTTGAAAACAGTACCAAATCAATCCACAGAGAAATCTGCACTTCTAAGAATGGAGTCATTTTTAGGAGTGTTTGTCCTAAAATGAAAAGCACTTCGTTTGCAATTGACTAGTCTGCTCAGGAGTTTTAGGCCATAGACACCTCATGGAAGAAGTGCAAATAGTTCAAGAAGCCTTGAGATTTCATGTCAGAGTCTAGATGTACATTCCACATACCAATCCAAATCAGGGAATATCTTCCTCTTGAAAAGAATGAAGGAAGTGGATACTTTCTAAGCTTTGCATCCTGATTTCAAGAATCCCAGTGAGGCAAGAACCTTTAAGATTCTGACACAGTAGAAATCTTTGATTATTGTCTATATATTAGCTTTCTCATGAATGTCTGAAATTTGATTAGACTTAATTTGAAGTGAGAATGTTGTACAGTTTGTGGGCTGATAAATCAGAGTCTTTACATAAACCATATAGTGATTTTTAACCATGTTCTGTCAATTACCAAGCAGAATTGATCCTACTTGTAGTTCTAGCAGGGCAGTAAAGATACTGGTCCTGTTTTGTATGCTTAGAACAAGGCACTCCTTGGGGCTTGTCTGAAGCTTCTCCTCCTTCGATTATTTTTAATGGTCTGGCTGTCATTTAGGAATGTATAAAGTGGCTCTTCAGTCTGTACAAAGTGTGTGCTGTGGTTCTGGCTCAAACGGGGAAGTCAACAGCACTGGATTTGCTGTTTCTAGAGAAGACAGAAGTTTATCATCTTCTGCCACATTTGTCACTGTCCTCTCTCCCTTTTTGCAGCACACCACTGAAAGAATTTGACAGAAACCAGTTTGTGTTTCTAGGAAATGAAGCATTTATTTAAAAGAAAGCTGTGGGGTTTGTTTTTTGTTGTTTGTTTTTTGTTGATTTTTTCCCCTACCCTGGAAAGGAAACCAAATATTAATAATAATAATTTTAAAAGCCTGTTCACTGTTAGACGCACTGGGAGGCCCCCATGTAAGGTCTTCATTCATGAACATGCCTGTGACTATACGAGTTGTTTCTTTTCACTTCGTTACAATCAGCCTTAGAGGTATATTTGTGCTTGTGTATTGCAAGAAACCATACAAACTTAGCTAGGGGAAGAGATAATGTATTACCTGAAGTCATCCCTGTGTGAAGTTTCAACCATGTTCCTCATGCTAGGATGCAGCTCTTTTTATTTCCCATAGATATTCAGTGTAATGCTGACTACAGAATCAGTGATGTGTTATTAGAAGGATCACTTAAAGCTACTGTCCCACTCTGGCACCCTGGATGGAAAATGTAAAGTAGCCAAACGTTAAATGGTGGAGTCAGTCTGTGCCTAGCTGGGTTGACATAACTGCCAGTACCATCACTGGTACTCTGTCAGCTTTGTAGAGTCATAGAATTGTTCTGGTTGGAAGAGACCTTCAAGATCATAAAGTTCAAGATCATAAAGTTCAAAACCATTAACCCAGCACTGACATGTTACCACTCGACCATGTCCCTCAGCACCACATCTACCCATCTTTTAAATACCTCCAGGGATGGTGACCCCACCACTTCCCTGGGCAGCCTGTTCCAGGGTTTTACAACCCTTTCTGTGAAGAGATTTTTTTCCTAATATCCACTCTAAACTTCCCCTAAAATGATCACTAGATCAACGAAAGACTTCATTCTATGAAACTTGTAATCCAGCATCGCTTAGATAACCTCAAAATTACTTACTTTGATTGTCCCTCTCCCCTCCAAATTCATCCTAGAAGCAAGTTATTGCTCAAATACAGAAGGACAAACATTCTATTAATTTTCATAGTCTTGCTGCCAAGTGATTGAATTTGACATTGTTGCACAGAAGGCTAATTACTGCAGCATGGAACTGGCATTCCAGGCATTGTATTGCAACAGCGAGATCTATGGGAAAAAGTCGAGAAGCACTGTCTGGAGGAATTATGTAGGCCAGTCCAAATTCCGGCTGAGGAATCCCTAGATGATAATTATTTAGAAGGTTTCTGCTCTCTAGTGGGTAGAAGTCAAAATTAGAAAAATATCTGAGATGATGAATGACTTGGAGGAGAACAATCCAATTGTTTTGTTAGACAAAAGCTGGTTTGTAGATCAAACTTGGAGCTACAAGACTAGCCATCTAACTCCTCAAATCCTTTGTTTGTTGTTTGGTTGTTGTTTTCTTTTGTTTTTCTTATTTGATTATTTTTAGTCTCCTGTCTCAGGAAAGATAGATAGAATGAGCCGTGAGCCTTGCTGCATGAAGTATTTGTTATCATAAAGGTTTTTGTTCAACCCTCCTATCTAACAGTAAATCAACCTAGGTTCCTTCTCCACTGGTGTGTGGGCTTCTTTTCTGGATGCAAAACCAAGCACTGCAGGTCATCTGTCTTTTTGGTGTCTGTAGAGGGGACAAGCACCACCGAGGATACTACAAATATAAAAGAATAATATGCTAATATCTTGAATGTGACACTACGCAGCTGCAACAAGCCTTAAAACTGGAGGAGCTGTTAAGAGCTGCTTTGAGCCTCTAGTGTAATGGACCTAGCTCAAGCCTATTGCTAAACTTGTACCTGCTAACAGCTTCTCAGCTTGGCCTCAGTCCCTCTGTGCCAACCATTCTCCCCATCTTTTTAATCTTCTCTGTTGCTTCTGTATCACTGCTGCTCTCCCTCTGTTTTTGGTATCTTTCCCATCCCTTTCGTCTTCCATATCACCTTTTCTTTCTTCTGTTGTGTGGTTTGGGTGTGGGTTTTTTTAGCTCTAAAGCATAGGGGCAGATTTCTTTCTATAGCAACTTTCTGACGCCTTTTTTTTCTGTAGCAACTCCTGTCAGCTTCTTTTATTCAACCACCAGTGGTTATATTACTTTTAGTCTGCATAAATTAGTTGCAAATTGTAAGAGGTGGGGTGGTTTAATAGCTTTAAAAGCTTTTGGGTCTGTAGAGACCAGAGTTTCTCTGACTTATATCAAAAGAAATTAAACTAACCTGGTGCTGACTTCATGTCATTGTTATGATGTGACGTTTATTCTGATGGTATAGGGCTGTGCCATTCCAGCTAAAACAGTTGCTCTCTGAACTGGGAGAAGTCAGAATTTGGCATCCATTGAATGGATGAAGCTAGGCATCATTTCACCTATAAAATACTTCATTCTCAGATTTTCAGCAGGACCAGAAAAGGAAGATGGAGTGTATTCAAATAGGAAAGGTCTTTGAACTGTGATTTTATGTATTACGTGATTGGAGAAATTAGTGGAGTGGGAGACTATTGTTTAGTTTTGTGTATTTCTACAACTTAAAGATCAAGGAAATCATGAGGCTGACAAGAGGGTTCTGTTTTAAAATAAATACATAAAATGTAAGAATCAGTCTTCTTGTAGTCCACTTAGTGAATGAATCCTGATGTCTATATGATACTTCACTGTTTATTAGTCTAACGTGACCCTTATAGAAAGGTTACTTTGGACAAATGGCATCAAGACATAAAATTGATAAACTTTCCATGAGTGTTGTTAACAATGAGAGCTGACAATAGACAACATCAACTAGTTTCCCATGAGAAACGAAGAAATATCAAAGGGCTGTAAATAGCATTCCATTTTCTGCTTGCCAGATGAAGATGGGACATGTGGATGGTCTTAAATGTTTTGCCCATTTTGGCACGTGCTTGCATTTTCAGTGGCCTAGCTTCTTTTTCTGAGACTTAAAAGACAAAACAGTGTTATTATCATATGACAAGGAGAGGCTCCAGCCTTTTAAAACGCAGCAGAATCATTGAGCTATTCTTCACTGATGTGACTGCTCTTCTTAATAAGAAGCTGATGGCATTTCTAAGTGACTTTATTACAACTCTCTCCCACTAGACAGGATCTCTTTTTCTTCCATTTGCATTTTTGAGTTTCATTTTGGTGTTCTTGTTCTCCTCAGTGTTTGTGGCACTGTACGCCCCTCACTGATGTTACACGGGCAATGGATCAAACCTTTTGCTTTGTTTTGGTTTTTAAATGGAGCTGTTGCAGATGTTGAAGAAAAGCAAAAATACTATGGGAAGAAGAGTTGAGTCCCCTTCAGTAGTCGCAATTAGGATGTTCCTATTTTGATAGTCAAATAGCCTCCCTGTCTGGAAAAGGATGAGTTTAACCAAGAAGCTTCTCTGACTTCTCTACTTTCATGTAACACTTAGACCTAAGCCGACAGTGACTAACTGAAAGATAAAACTATCCCTCCAGTCATGTTTAATTCAACTAAATTGTATTCCGACATGGAAACTGGTGTAAAACTCAAGGAGGCTGAAGCGTAGAATCTTTAGATTCTGCTGCCAAGCTCCTCTTCCCCCCACCTTCTCTTATTTTCTAATGCTGAATCTGTTGTGTTGCCACAAAAGAGAATTAATGTTCATGGAATGTTTCAGCTCTGCTTCGATACTTAATTATCCCAAGAAGTAATTCTCTGTTGTGTACTGTTAGTCACTGAGCTGTTGAATTATTTACATTTGGTTGGAATGAGGAATAACATTTGAGTTCCAAAGGCTTTTCAATTTTTTTTTAATGTGGTTTGGGCACCAATGACTTGAATGCTTTGCTAGTTGCAGCAACATTTCATTGTGAGCCAACGTCCTTGAGACAAAACAAATACGTTGCTTTGCCTAATGCGACTTTCTTTCCTCTTCCAAAAAATGTGCAAAGCATAAAGAAAAATGTTTTGCAACCCGGTATCCTCTTTCTCCTGTGCTTACTGTTGCATCACAAATAATATGCATTATGCTATTTATTTATCTAACCTTATGTTCTGTGGTCAGCCACAAATTTTCTCTGGAGACAACGGAAGATTCAGATACTAGAGGAATCTGCATGCAAGTCAGCAGATACTGACCAGAGCTGAGTGAAAAATTATTTCTTTTTGTTTTCACAAATTCAGAATCTTCCTGGAAATGCCATGGATTGCATAGAAAAAACTCATAAGGCAGAAAAGCAGACAGACACACACTTGCAGTCTAATCCATTGGCTAGGTCTCCTTCTGAGATTGAAGGTATAAATACCACTCTGTGCAGCTGGGATGAGGGTTGGGTCTTTGGGTGCATTGACCAACCTGTACTGCACTATTGCTGGTCAGGACTCTTTTTTGAGAACTGCTTTGCACTGAATAAATCATTAATATTCTAGTCCTTTTGTCAGTGGACTTCTTTAATGCAAACCCAGATGACTCCAGAAAGATCCAAGCAAATCCTACTGTAGATGTGTTCTTATGCTGGTGATTTGCTGTACGTGGTAATTATCAGAGATGCAGGAGGTATGTGCAAGTATGTTTACTTTACCTCTTTTCTCACCAGTTAGCTCCAGGACTAATCATTAAATATATCCTTCTTTGATTCAACCAGAACTTACACTTTTACTCAGCTGAATATTCATATTTCTATAGAAAATTGCAAATTCCTTGCTCTGTTTTGGAGGGGAGGTTTGCCCCATCAGCTCCTACATGTTTTACCAGAACAATTGCAACTGCCTCTGGATATGTATTTCATAACACAGCATAAAACATCTTAAACAAAATTTAAACAACTTGTAAAGCAGATGGGAAAGGGAGAAAGTAGAAGTTAAATTAGCAGGATAAGATTTTGAAGTGTGATGTGGAAGCAGCGGGGAAAAATAATTGCAGTAAGGTTGGTCTGTGGCGAAGACCTTGTAGCAGAAAGCTTCTCAGGTCAGGCATGAAAAAAACACCCAAGAAATATGTAAGAAAAGTAAATGAAAAACATAGGGAAGAGAGGCTAATGAGGTAGTCAGCCTTTACAAGCAGTTAACCTTTGAGTCCTTGGAATGTGTGAAAGCCTGAACCAAGTCTATAGATTATTTTTCTCTGCTAGTGACTTCACACCCCTGTTTGTGAAGTGAGGACTGCAAAGAAACAGCAGAAGGCCTTTAGTGGTCTTAGACACAAGCAAATTCCATAAAACCAAACCCCTATCCAGGCAGGGAAAAATAAGATGGTTTAGTATTTGATTGAAGGGAAGTAAGGCTCAACTTGGAAGGATTAACATGGGTCTGGTGAAACCTTCATGAAAAGGGCTGTTCAAAGAGTGCCTTTATCATTTACACACGTGCAGCCTCAGGCAGTGCAGTCATGCATGCTTGCGTAGCTCGCAAGGAGGTCAGCAGTGAAGATGAAATAATTAACAAAATTAAAATTATATTCTCTGACTACTTGTAATCAAGGAGTCATTCCTGTGAGAGAAAGAGAATGCCTTAAAAATAGGTGGCTTTTAGGTCTGTGTGCAGCATGACATAATTATGACCACGTTGTGGGGTTTTTTTTAGTCTATAAATACCCTTTTTTGGGGGGGGAAGGGGTGCAGAAGGGAAGAGAGAGGTTAGGAGGGGAATGAGAAAAGTGAAAACAAAATTCCTTCTTTTTAATTATTTTTTAAAAAATTTTTAAATGGAATGCTAACCAATCCCTTGGCAACAAAGCCCATGTTTATTTTTAATTAAAAAATAACATAGCTGAGTTGACTTCAGTTTTCCCAGCTGCTATTCTTCCATCACAACAGCTCTCTGGCCTCTTTTCCCTTGCTGATTTCTTTCATCATTTGCACTTAGCTTGAATGTGTTACATGGATTTTATGTAATATTTCCTACCATTGAAGGCAAAAGCTAACAGTCTAAACAAGTAGCTGAAGCTCAGTCATCTAGTTTCTCATCTCCAGTACCAGAGCATGCCCTTCCTTTCAGAAAAGTAGTAGGTGTGACCAGGATAGCTTTTTTTCGTATGTGCACATTCCTTGTTGTTTATATGGCTGTCAAGTGAAGAGAGATTTAAACTGCATATTGCATTTATGACTTGTAGCTCATTAAAATAAATGGAGTGGGTTTGGCAAAGCTCAGGTATCAGTGAGCGCTCAGGTACTGTTCAAAGGTTGCCAAGCAGCCTCAATGTTTTTTATTCAGATGATCCATTGCAAATGGCCAGTTTTGAGTTTGCACACGAAGTGAAAAGTCTGAAAAATAGACGTGCTTGCTGTGCCTTCTCCAGCAACTCCATTTCCTCTGTCCTTGGGGCAGAAGGGGAAGAAGTCAGGGTGATGATCCATTTCTCAGAGTGTCGTGACAGAGCTGATTACTTCTGTAGTGGAGAAGATGGTGTCTATCTGTAACGATCAATCTGGTTTCCTGAGTGGACTGAAATTTTAAATTTTTGCGTCGACATTTAGAAGCCCTTGACTATTCGGGAGCATCTGGTACTTTCTGCAGACATTTTTAAGCTAATGAAAGTTGAGATAGTAATGCTTTAAAGTAATGTCTTAGTAATGTCTTAAAGATTCATGTACCAGTCATCCATACTAAACCTTGCCAGCAGCAGTGGGAGCTGACAGCATCGAAGCTACAGCGATTCCCAGACAGAAATGTAGTGGCTAGAATATAAGTAGTGGTTTGTTGGGTCACTGGAACCAGACCACGGAATAAGATAGAACTATATGGGTTAATCACCAATAATGTTACTATTGTGACACGTTTTGTGATTCATGATTTGCAAGTTTTCCATATATAGTGTAGCCACTCCAAAAAATGGATATTTGCACTGGTTATTCCTGAATAAGTTGCAGCGTTCTGGTGCACTATGATGATTTTTCCTCTGTGGAAGTTTACCACTGCTCATCTTGCCTCAGAAGCCAGAAAGGCAAAGAAAAAGTGCGTATGAATTAGTATAATCTGAAGAAATAATGTTATCCAAGGCTTAAAAAGGATCTGAGAGAGATTGGAGATTTCTGGATGAACTTCTATGCTGACTCTTATTTTATCTGGACCGGTTTGCTCTTCCCTTTTTGTATACTTGTTGAGAAGAGAACAAACAGGAGCAACAGAAATAAGATGGTATATGCTGGTATGGGCTAAGGTGAATCTATCATAATACCTGGAATGGTTGACAGCTGTTGTGATGTTCCTTTGAGTCTTATGATGTTTATTCTGAGAGTTCTTAAGAAACAATTGAAGAATTTTCATTAAATTCTGATTTCTGCCTCATAGAATTTGCAGATGTTTTCCCTGATCCAAAATGACTGTGGTGGGACTGAACATATACCTTAAGAAAAGGTGCTTGCCGTGTTAACCTTTCATAGGTCATCAAGTTTGTTGTCGTGATGGACTGTGGGATGAGGACAAGAAACTGAGAGGCAGCAGATATCAGGAGAGTAACAATAAGGAGTGAGAGGAAGCAGAGTAATAGGATCTGGGGCAAGAAATTGGTTGAAGTCTGGGGTAGAAAGAATGTGAGCAGGAGCCAGCAACAAAGAAGCTGGAAAACAGTACAGTGCAGGAGGCATGATGGATATTAAAGCAGGAGAAGACTGGTGAAAATATGGGGCAGGAAGGTGAAGATACGATGCAAATGATGTGTTTGAAAATTTCTGGGACGAAATCACTGTATCTGAATTACTCTTTCTTGAGGAAGGTGATTGAGAGGGCTGGAGTAAGTGGAAAGAATCACCTTCCCCCCCCTGACCGCTGCCTTCCATTTCAGTTTCTGGGATGTGGCTCAGCAAACTGGTGGGAGCTTCCAGTGTGAACTGGGATATTGTGGTTCTTCTCTCGCTTTTGCAAAAAGGAGTAGCATTGGCTTATTTCTAGTTTCTTTTTTGGCCATATAATGTTTTACCTCTTCTAAAAGATGTTGTACTTGTGTTAGTTATTAAAGATTTGACAATAATCAAATAAAAAGCAATGCTTGTGGTCAATTTAATCATTTGTCCCAAGTCCTTAGAAGAGAGTAGAGCAATGAAATCAAGTCGTGTGCTGGCACTAGGAGAATAATAGAAGATTATCTTAATAGGAAGGTGGTTTGAATTGGGAAAAATAAAAGAAAAAGGTATTCAGTGCAAACCCAAAACAAATCCCAGAGTAAAGAAAGTGGAACCAAATATGCCTCTTCATGAAGCTTGGGACCATTCATTCTTAGAGTTTCTTTTTGGCTCATTATAGAAACCTTTCCCAAAGACCAACCTAGACAACCTGAATCCAACCTTCTTGCACCCAGGCGAGGATGTTCTCCAGGGACTTTCTGCCATCCCATCTCCATGGAAAAACCTCATGTGAAGGGAAGCCACAGAAAAGGTTCACATGAACCTTCCCTGCTGAGGGGATGCCTTCATTTGCACAAAGGGCTTTTCTAAACTGCTTTATTTTTATGGGACTTATGAGCTCCAGGATGCACAAAGAGCAACTTTTAGTGATGGCACTAATCGTGTCAATCACCGTTCTTCTCAGAAACACCATTAACTAAACTTCCCTGAAAAGAATACAGCTCCTGGAATTTTCCCTGCAGTTCCCTCTCTCCTGACATGCATCCCAGCCATGTGTTTATGTTCAATAACTGAAGAAGACCCAGGAGGGGAGAAAACCAGCACTTTCACATGAGGCAACCTCTTTGTTATTACAGTCTTATTTTAGCTGTCCTACTCTGCTTATTTTGAGCAAATTCTTTCATTTGTTGAACGATGCTAGCAGCTGTCAAAATATGCTTTAAAGCAGCCAGTTCCTATTTGGTGTCTGTTGCAAGTAACTATTTTCTGAATGATTATGCAATATGATTTTATGGATTATTAATGATTTAGATTAGAGGTCTAAACTTTCTGTAACCCTTTTCTGAAAGGGACAATGAATTTGCAAGCAAGCTTCTTATTAGCATTCAATAGCTTCCCTCAGGAGCACATTCTGAAGCAGACATGCCTGCATCCACTGCTAGTGATGTAGGGGAGCTTATGCTCAATCTCCAGATGATCAGAAAGATAAATGGCAAGCTTTGGGTTTTAGATTTTAAGAATTTTGTGCTTCCAGATCACAATTTGGAAGGGGAAGAACCTCCTTGAATTGGCTTCCTTGCTGTGCCTGTCACGGCTTTACTGGGGAGATAGGTTTTCATGAGGACAAATGGCTGTTGTGGAACAGGCTTGGCTTGTTCTTGCTGCCACTGATGTCCATGTGAGAAAAGCAGACCTGGCATGGAGCAAGTGAAGAACACAACCCTCTGTTTATTCCTATGGGCAGTAACTGCTGATCAAAGCAGGAAGAGACGAGGAGTCTGGTTTTCTGCTAATGTGAATGCCACTGCTGTGTGGTTAGCAAATGGTTTCTGCTTAGTAGCATGAATGTGGCCAAAGAAGGAAGCAAATGCTATATAGGCATGGCTGAGGATGATGTTCCAGCCCACATCTGCTCAGATGAGTGCACGCTTTGCTTTCTTAGCCTCTACTTTCACAAATAACCATGCAAAGATGTTGCAATCTATTGCCTCTTTGTATGAGCTGTATCTAATCCTGTTTTTGGTTGTGTTTAACCTCATGAAGGAGTTCTTTCTTTCCTGTCTCATGCCAAGACATGCAGAATGAAAGCTTGTATGTAGGGCAGTTGTTGTGTCCAAAACATGTTCTCTTCTGTCTAGGGAGTCTCATTGTGCATGTGAGAGGAGTGACTGTTCTCCAAACTACTACAGTGCTCTGCTGCGAAGGTCAGTGGAAAGACAGCTGGCATTTTAAGATGGTGGTGAAGAAACATGCCATTTTCTGAAATTCTGTAGGCGAGGGGAAGATACAAACCATTTTCCTTCACAGACTTTCTCCCCTAATGCACATGGCTGTCTGGCATCATTTTAAAGACCAATCACAATTATAGTCTTCAATTCAAATTGGTAATTTATTGAGCAGCTTAGTATGTGGGATGAGGTGTGCTCTACTCAGAGTGCTCCCAAGTTCTGCTCTGGAGAACCATTCTATGTCTATTCCGTGGCTTCCAAGAAGTTGAACTGCAAAGGGCGGGTGGATGTTGGAGAAAGATTTCTGCTCTTCAGATCTCCAATATGTTCTGCAGCTGGGCTGGAAGAGGCACTGCTGATGGCATGCTCTTCCTCTCCCTGACCCTTTGACTTCAGACCCTGAACACATCTGGACAATTAGGAGTGTCAGCCCTGTATGTAATGCAGCCTCTGTGGTTCACCCAGAATATATGATGAGGTGGGAAAGTTTGGGTTTTTTTCTACAGTTCACTTTGTCCCTATGAATCTGTGCTTATTGATGCTTCTCTGCATCACTGAAATGTTCCTCAGATGAGGACACAGAAAGATGATGTTCTAATGGTTTGAGTGCTTCATAACACTTGAAAACTAATAATATGTATATGTAGCTATGTGCTTGAAAGATGAGTGTTTCCTTGAAGACCTGTGTGCTGCACCTTAATGGTCATTCTTCAGCTGATGGCACTTGAACTCTAAACCATTTCTTTAACAATATATTAACATATATAACATAATGTCTATTAAGTTCATTGGGAGTAGCTATTAGATCAGAAATTTCTAATGTAGCTCCATCCCTCTTGTACCTGGGTAATAAGCTCTTTGGCAGTAAGTACCACCTTTTAGTCCTGCTATTTCTCTAGCAGCCAGAAAGCTGTGGCTTGGGGATACTACTGCACTCCTAACACTGGTGGTCATATAGAAAAACTGCTACTTGGGAGATGGTGGGAGCCCTCTGGGTGGGTAGAGCTCTGTTACAGCAAACTGTCCATGTTCAGCAAAGCACATGTGTGCTAAGCCTGAAGTCAAAGAGCTTTGACTGTGGCATTGCTGCATGAGAGGTGTTTTTGTTTACTTTGATGATCTTTTGTACTGATAAGCTGCTTGTAAGTGGTTAGGAGAGCAGTTCACAGGAGACAACACTCTCTTCCCTTTTTAGGTCATCCTAGAAAACAGTTTGTTTGGGCACCTGTTTAGTAATGGGTGAGTTCAAGGCTTACTGTTCCTCTCTTCTGTTGACAACACTTGCAAAACATTGTAATGAAAAGCCTTCTTTCTGCACATAGCATGCCTGAGGGAAAGTTGCAAAGTTTTATTTAAGTGCTCTCTCTGCAGTGTCTTCGTTAGTAAACAAACTGCATGACAACCCTGATGATAAAAATCAAAAGAAAAGGAGACCTGAAAGAAATGGGTAAAGAAAGAAAAACTTCACCTAAAAGGTGAACCGCTTTTTAAAAGGTGATTTCCTGCTCTCATTTTCATGACTGGAGGAGAAATATGTAATTTGCACAAGAGCCAGTGCTGAAATCTATGGGTAACAGTTCATAGCTGTAACTGGAATTAGATTTAAGTTTGTCACTCGATACCTGTCCCACACTGTGACAATGGGATGGGGGAAGGATGCCTACAAAAAAGAGGTAACCAAACTCTTCCCACTGGTACCCGGTGAAAGGACATGAGGAAAGGGCCACAAATTGAAATAGAGAAAATTCCATTTAAATGTAGACAAAAACTTGATTAGTGGAAATGATCAACACTGGAACAGGCTTCCCAGGGAGGCTGTGGAGTTTCCATCCTTGGAGATACCCAAACATCAACTGGACATGATTCTGGCTTGTTCTGTAGCCCACTTACAGCAGGGAATTAGACCAGATAGTCTCCAGAGGTGCCTTCTAACTTGAACTGTTCTGTGATTCTGTCAAATGAGATGCTATTTTTAAAGATTGGAGGGGAAATCCTTCTTGTATCTACTAGATTACTAACTAGAAACCCAGTAGATAGACTAGGTTACCTCCTTTGTCCAAAAGAACTGTAAAGTGAGCCTTCCAACTATTTTTTATGGTGCTCCCATCTTTCTCCTACTGGTGTCATTTACTTTCCTGAATGATTTAATATGTAATTGGGACTGAAACCCAGGTGTGGTATTTCCAAAATAGCTTCTTAACCACCTTGGTGGGGCATAATTTGGGATTGCCCCATTATATGTGATGCAATGAAGAATACTTCCTATGTGCATACCACACCTAACTGTGCCTTAACTGAGCGAGCCTTCAGCTGGGAAGTGGCATAGCTGAGTCCTAGTGTCAGTCTGAAGGCTTAATTACATGTCCAGAGCAGACTCTGTCTTGACATCATATGCAATTAAGTTGTGGGACTCTCTGTTATGGGATTTTCTAAGTGTTGGCAGCTGCTGGAAATAATAATGGAAAAAAGCTGCCATGGACATTAGTAAATACGCAGATTCCACCTTTGACTCGAGTGTTCTGGAAGTCTCAAGCTGTTGTAGAGTATTTGTGGGAAGCTTCAATTACATGCTTTCCCTGTTCTTATGGCCTACCCTAAACATCTGGTACTGGCCATCGCTGGAGACAGGATACAGAGCTAGTTGGACCTTTAGTGTGTTAAAATTCTCCTTCGACTCTTAGGACCACCACTGTCAGGAAAGGATGTGGAGGAAAATCCCTGCAAGAGGAGATGAGATCTGAACCCTGCCATGGCCCTAGCTCTTGAGTTATTGCATCAAATGAAGAACCTGCAGCACATAGTTTTGGTAACTGGGCTCCATGACTTTATTTCCATTCAAAACTAACTGGTGGAATGGAACCAAATTCATTAACAGAGCAGAGGGGAGTGAAACCATGTTCTTTGTGCGCGTGTGCGCATATACTTTTAAACAAAAAAAAAAAAGCATTTAAATATTACAGGTCACTTTCTGAATGACCTTGGATGTGGTTTCCCTACTTTCTGTAATCAAGATAGCAACAACTTTCTTATTTCTGAAGCCAGGAAGTATGCTGATAAAAACATTTCTGTTCTTGAAATTGATTTTAGTGGGTACTGACCTACACTAGCTGAGAACCCAGTACCTATGTTAGCTGGAAATTGAGTTCCATTGTGTGCTTGCATGTACAGTGCTGGGTGTGTGCCTAGGTCTGCAATGCTGTTAATGCCATTGTGTGAAGGAGAGCAGAACATGAACCCAATGTTTATGGTCGGGGGAATTTGAAGGATTGAAGAATCAGGGAAAATTGTGCCAATTTTACCACTGAAGATTACAGTCTCGAATGTGTCCAAACCCTAGTAATGTTTCTTGGATTGGAGGGTTTAGATTTATGAAGTCTGGTTTTCGACCTGGACCTGAACTTTTTTCATGCTTAAGTTGCGTGGAAATTTCCTGTTAAATTGTTCTTAGCCCTTTGTAGTCGGCTCACGATGGAATTGTGGTGTGATAGAGGTTCTTTTGGACAGCAAATACCGAGAGAGTGTATTTCAGTCATTTTATTGATATTACAAATTGTGTTGAGCTCAATTCAGAAAAATGTTGCTTCAGGACAGAGGAAATACAAGGAGAATAGCAGAAGAGAGCTTTGCAACTGTGGGAAAGAAAAGGAAAATCTTTTGGGGACTGTCTCCATTAAAAAAAAAAATCTTGGAGAGATTGAAAGAGAACAAACTGTTTGAAGCAGAAAAAGACTTTTAGACCTAGGATCCTACTAATGCATGTCCTGAATGTCATGAAGTTAAGCCTGGAGTGAGTCAAGCGGGGCACTAACCAATAGAAATGGTCGGCTTTTCAAGTTAGTGAAAAAGATTGAATGAGTTCAAGTGACCTGGAAAGACTTTCATGCTGTTCTTGAGTTGGAGCTCTGTGGACTGATAGTAGAGCCCAGTCTGCTCTCGCTGTAAGCAGGAGTATCCCATGAATAGGAAGATGACTTGAAGCTCTTGGTTGCTCTGTTCAGACTTCGGTGATTAGGGATGTTCTCTTACATTGCTCTTCTCTGCTATGTGATATTTGATAGTAACACGAAACATGAAAAGGGATTTGAGATCTCTTGACAATCTAATACTGAAGCTTGTAATGGAATCAATCAAAAGCTTGGCTTTGGCAACTCCAGCATTTTCAATACTATAAATCACTGACAGGTGTCTATAAAACCTAGAGACAACACTGTAAAATTGTTTTTGAAATTACTGAATAGTGTTATGATCTTAAATTACCGAAAATAGGCTTTGGTGATTTTTAGAAAACCCATTTCCTCTGTTGGTACCAGGATGTTCTGTATGATGGTCCTTGGGTCTCAGGGGAATAGACCATGTGTAGCTCTCCAAGGAAAGCTTGCAGTTTTTATGCTTGCAGGGTCTGTGTACTGCTGAATAGTAGCTGAATGCAGGGTGAATCTTCAGGAAAAAAATATCCCATTTCTATAAAGCTTGCTCTTACTGTATTTCCTGGTATCCATTATGACTTTCTAGAAGATCACCCACAAATTTTTGTGCTGTCTTTGTATTGGGGTGGCAGCTTATTTGTTCTGCTCCCTGAGTTGACACTTAGAGAATTTATGCTGGGTCAGAGCAGGATCCATCTAGGTTAGTATCTTATCACTGACTGAGATGCTGGGACAGTCACTTAATATAAAGCAAACAAAAGGAGATGAGTGTGGAATGGCTTTTACTTCTATGTGCTTTCACAGAGTCTGGCAATCTTTACTTAGGGAATTTCTGAGCTAGAGGTAACATTCAGACTGTCATGTCTCATAGCTGATGAAACTATCCTCCATGATTCTTTTTAATTCCTTTTTGAATCCTAGTTCTTGTACAACAATAAAGAACATTTACTGTTGAAACAATGTTGAGGACATTTCTCATACCCTGCCTCAACCATCTCTCTTTTCCAAATGGAAGCGTCATGCTGTAGATAGCCTTTGAGATGGGAACTGTGCTGTAGCTCAGATCATTAGTGGTGTCCCTTCCTGGTGCTCTTCTTGAGAAAAGGCAAATGTAATGCTGCAGGTCTCAGCGTAGAGCCTTAGGGAGGTATGCGGGAAACCTTGCT
Source organism: Todiramphus chloris collaris (assembly GCA_025345505.1). Taxonomy (NCBI): domain Eukaryota; kingdom Metazoa; phylum Chordata; class Aves; order Coraciiformes; family Alcedinidae; genus Todiramphus; species Todiramphus chloris. The sequence goes on along the minus strand of JANVCC010000066.1, from coordinate 4,996,227 downwards.
TTGTTGTGAGAATTCACTGTCTGATGCTTTACTTCATCTCTTACTAATCACAAGAAATTGTTCAACTTAGCCTGTATTAGCTTTACTTGTTACAGAGGTTTTAGTGAGTGACTTTGTTGAGAGATTTAAAGAAATCAAAGTCTGCTTTATCAAACTCTAATTTATAGAGCTGTTGACAGTGGGTGTTGTCATTCTCTTGCAAAATTTTTCTATTTATTTATTCTATACTTTAAAAAACCTTTCTAGGAGTGTTCTTATAGAAGACTTTACCAAATTAAAAATGAGAGCGCACAATAATTCCTTCGCTAAACAATGTTCTTTATTTTCCAGTTCTGCACAGGGATCACCTCTGTTTTCTGGAGTCATCATTTTGAATTCAGCAGCTCGTTTGTAACGGAAAAGCTCAGTGTATTTCCTCTGATTGCCTTCCTGTGAGTATGATCAAAGTAGTTACCCCAGATTTCTTTGCCTGTGGTATTCTGAAGGTTTTTCTCTATTGGCTTTTTTTTCGTACTGAGGCTTTTATATTGGATTTCCCCCCACTATGTGCTCATCCAAATCCTTCTGAAAATGAGTGGACAGCCTTGCAATCAGGCCCTTGACTCTTACTCCTTGGGGACCAGTGTCACCAGAGATTACTTGCTTCAGAAATGATAGTAGATGAAAAGAATTTTATTTTTACTTTTATCTTCAAATCAAAATATTTGAATTTGACAGTAAGCATTTTGTGGGTGTATGGCCATTCTTTTAATAGTTACATGTATTTCTCTGCTGGATTTCAGCAAGATTTTTATGCTTGCAATGGGAGTCTTCAATCGTATTTAATTGTGTTAAGATCATGTGCTGGTGTTTTACTGTCCTGTTGTGTCTTCTGTTCTTTTCAAAGCAAGAAGGCTCTGAGGAGTCTGTGAGAGTCCAAGTAACTGTGTTTACTGACTATTTACAACGTGTAAGCCTTAGACTTTTTTTTTTACAAACATTGTTCTTTCAATGCCAGAACAAGTGAGGGTTCACAAGCCATGTAAAGGAAGTGTTTATAATGCATGTAAACTTCAGGCCTTCAATATACGGAAATTCCAGACTGGAGACAAACTGAGGACTGGCTCTAAGTTTAAGCCGTGCCTATGACAGCAGACTGACGGGCTCAGAAATACTGCACTCAAGTCAAGGCAACTCCCTTTGATACCGTCATCTTCAGTTAATTCAGGGTACAGCGAGCTGCTTATTCTTGCTGAGTGACTACATTCTCTGTGTGCCTGGACCTCTTCTGTACGTCTGCTCCATTCCCCTCTTCTTGGCAAGAGCAGCGTGGAGGAGGAGAGATACATGGTGGCAGACGGAACCCTGCTTGCATTTCCTTTCATCTCCAGCAGCCTTCTCCCCACATCGGGAATGCGGGGTCTGGGGCTGTTTTAGCTATTTTTGTCATTGTCCTTGGGGAAGCGAATTCAACTTTGCCTACGCTTCTGAGAAAGCCTGTGCAAGTGCTGAATGGGTTGGTAATTGTTGCAGGCTGTTCTCTGCCCTGGCTGCCATTTCAGAGTTCTTGCATTACTTTCGAGCCTCTGTGGGGGGAGTATTTTAAACTAAAGCCAGATACAATCTGGGTTTTCCAGTTCGTAGGCAATGTTTAATATTCCGAAATTAGGATTTTGTTCTGTTTCGGAACCAACCTAAATGTTCTAAAATTTCCCATGAAACACTTCTTCCAGTGAGATCACCAAATTTAAGTTCCCACGTGCTTCTTTGGATGATAAGTTTGAGGTACATAAATTCCTTAAAAATCTGACCCAAGGAGAAGGGAGGCCATGCTGTCCAAAGGGAAGTGAGATCAGAAATGAGAGTGCTCTCCCTCTGTGCTTAGGATAGGATATTCAAAGAAAGCAGTGACTGCCCTCCAGAGTTTTTCTGACAGCTCAGCAACTGGAGTTGTATTTCTAGACATGCCTGAGCATGCGGCTTCTAGTGTTGAAAGAAAGTGCTTCAGTCCCTCACTGAGATTGTGCTTCAATGTATTTTTGATCTGGTGCTGATGCCTTATTTTGAAGCATACATGGCATCTGAAAATCTGTTCTTCAGGGACTCAGTCACCTACTCCAAGTGCAGGATGCAGGGCGAGTGCCATCTATCTCATGCTGAAGTCCCCATGGTGCTTGCACAGCACTTGTCAAAGTGGTGGAAGTATTCTGTCACGAAGAAGAAAAGGCAAAATCCGGTAATACTTTCCACAATCAACCTCCCCTTTCACATTGTAAAGCTGGCCAAATAGGAGGGTGGTTTTTAGGGGACGTGAATGAAGATACTGTGGAAAAGGCCATCATTAAAGCCAATGCTGTGGAACACTACACTCATTCTGAAAGGAAAAAACATCTCTGTAAAGTACTGGAAACAAAGCACATCTCTTTAAGTATAAAAAGCAGTAATATAGTTTAGTATTATCATGATAGTCCTGTAACTTTTCTGTTAGTTCTTGAATACAGCCAATCTGACTTTGGAAGAGAATCGGAGACATGCTTATATAAGTTACTTTCAAACATAAGTGATACCCTGTAAGGTTAAGGTTTAAAGTCACTGGCTAGTGATGATTGGTTTTTATCTTCCTTGGGAACGCACATTTTTCTAAAAGCCAAGATGTTTGCTATTAGGAAACGTTGTGTAAGAAAGGTTTTGATTAGCTTTTCTCTTAAATATTCAAAACTGAAAGCATATCTGTAGAGTCTCTGAAGACATTTTTCTATGGCTTTATTGTGACGGATTAAACTGAGATGAATATAGGGTCTTCATTTTCTCATCTGTTTTCTCTGCTGCTTGGAAGAGGAGGTGCAACACTCAACATTGGCCAAGTTTCCCCTCTAGCTTCTGGGACGTAGGTGACCTCTACATGCAGCCAGGACACTTTGTGGCAAAAACTCTTCCATAAGAGATGAGAACCTCGTATCTTCTGTGTTAGGTTGTATTCCAAAAAAGGTGTTAGTGTTTGGAGTTTTGTTTAGTTCAGTACTGGGGGATTAAGCCTGGGAAGCATTAGTGTTATTCTTCCTGATGCAGTTCCCAGTTCTGTTAAACATGATGACTGCTTTGGCTGCTGAGCCCAACTGCTGGGCATCGTTATCTAGATAAGTCTTATTGCTTGTAAGAAATTTTGAGGTAACAGCTGAAACAAAAATAAGTAGATAAATAAACCCCCGAGCTTCATTTAGATACACAAAGCTATGCTTCATTGAAGGGTGAACCAAAACAAGTAAACCTGCTGTGACTCATCCAAACTTTTGGATGAAGAGCATTTTTTATTTTCCAGGACTTACACCACCTAGGAATTGTAAAACTGACACACTGAGTGGCTGAAGAGAAATCTGCTTCTAATAAACCATGCCTTGCCAGAGGTTTAAGAACACTAAAAAAAAACCCAACAACTCTGAACAAGCATAAGGATCATATGCAGGGGCAGAGTCACTGCTGTGCTCAGAGTGAAGGGAGTGGAGTTGATTATCTGTGTCTTCCCAGTAGGTAGAGAGCAGATATAGCTCACTGGAGAGGATGTGGCAGGAGCATGCTGCGCTTTGGCTCTGTTTGCTGGCAAGGAGTCTATCAGAGAGCAGTGCCAAGCACAGCTTAGGCACAGCAGAAGCTATATCTTCCTGTCTTCTGTGCAATATTAACCTTCTAAGGCAGGAAATGCATGCGCGGAGGGAGAGATAGGCTGGGAGTTGGGATTCTTCAGTTTTCATTGACAACTGCTCTTTCTCAGCCCTGTCACAATAAGCTCTCCTGTCACTTTAAAACTGCATTGCCGAGACTGCTGCTTTGAACTTCCCAGGGATGTCCTTCACTTGGTGCATGTAAATTTGCAGAGCAGATGAAGCTCTTTTTGCTCAAGAGGACCAATTGTTCAAACCCCCGATAATTATTAGATTGTGTACCATTGAAAAGAAATTTTCCAACTTCCCAGGATGCTGTGAGCCTACATTTCAGTGATGCTTTCAGATCGTGGGATGAAAGAGACTTGGGCAAATACTTGTAAATCATCTGGAAGTGGGAAGTAGCTGAAATCTCCAAAGAATATCTTGTCTCCAGCTCATGTTGTAGACTCAGGTGCTGCGGAGGGTAGCCTAAGAGCACCAGCACTGTTAGATGTTTATCTGAACTGAGCTTGAACTCCCGATCTCTGGAAGTTTCCCCATGCCTGTTTTCCAAGAAGAGTCTGATTTTTGTAGCTCTTTCTCACAAGAGTGCTGCGGGTTTGGAGCTGTTAAGTCCTTGGCCTGACTCTCACTTTCACTAAAGTCCCTTTACACAGTTCAGGCATTCTGCTTCGGGGATCTTAAAATGAAATTATATGACATTTAATAGCATAAATGAGAAACAGGTCCGTTTAAAAAAAAAAAAAGTGAAATTGGTCTTCCCTAAATTGTTGTGTGCTGACCTTGAAAAAGCCCTTAAAGTCTCTGCAGGCAGACTGAATATTTTTTAGACGAACAGATACCTTCAACTGTCAGAGATTACCTGAGGCATATAAGTTGTGAGTTATTCTTTTTTTTTTTCCTTTCTAAAAGAAAATTCTTTTCGATTACACTTGGTCCCCACATGTCTGTCTTAAGCACTATTTATTTGTCACAGAACTTCAGAACTGCTGGTGTAATTTTCACCCTCTTTTAGGATTTAAAAAAAATGAAATATATAAGTAAAAGAAAAAAGTCTGAATTTTAAACATTTTCATATATTCTGGTTATGTAGAACGTGTTAGAGATTCCATTTGTATTTTGAATATTGGGGAGGAGGAGGGTATGCAGAAGGCAATGTTTAAATGTGTTTTGAGAAGGGGGGGAGAAGGCAAGAAAAGCTGTCATCCATCAACCAGTATTAAGCCCAACTTTGAAAGTTTGATACAAACTGAATCTGACTGTTAGTGCAGACATGATACAAATTAGCTGTGACTTTATGATACCAGCTGTTTCTCTGACAGGGTAAAAGGGCACATAACTAGAATAGCATCTTTTGTTGGAAGCAGTGTTTCCCTTTGTTAAATGTGGGAGCCTCGGGCAAAAAAAAAATCATAGTCCTTACTTATGTGACATGTGCAGTCTGCAACATGTTCATGGAGCTCGGGGGGCTTTTTACTGATGTTTTTCAAAGACAGGGTTATCATAAGTGTTTTATTTTTGCTAGTTTTATCACTGAAGGACAAATCTGTCATGTTTTTGCCTTGTATTAAAACTGAGGGTAATCTACACACTCTTTTCTTTACAAGTACAAAGGAAATACTAAACAGCAAAACCTGAGAAGTCTGCAAAAAAAAAAAAAAATCACAAATCTCAAAGTAGAATTGAATTTAATTACTTGTATTCATTGAGTCCCTCCAGTTATTTTTTGTCTTACCAGAATTTTCAGGGGTTTTTGTTCCAGACAAACTAAATCTACATAGCCTTTAACAAACTAACAATCAGAGTTAACTGAATATAGTTTGAGGCAGCAGATTAGCCCTGACACGGATGTAAGGACACCAGAGCCAGCTCTCTGAAGTCACATCTTTTGGTCTTGACTCTGTTCTGGTGCTAGGTAGCTGCGCTCAGCTTCCCTACTGCATCCAGTGCCTGAGAAAGGAGGGTGCCAGGAGCCTAGGGGATGGAAACGCAGAGTTGACGCTTCTGAGGAGCTTTGTGTGGAAGCAGACGGGGTTTCCCTTGTTACTAGAGCTCATAAAGTCTACTCATAAACTGAAATGGCTCTGAGCAAAGCCATTTGGGTGACTACATCGCTGTAATGTATCCCTGCTGTATATCTGTATAACCTTAACACATCCCCTGACTACCTCAGGCAACATAAAGTTGGCTGTAGCCTGTAACTAAACTGAAACAATGTGATTTATCAAGCAAGCAAATTAATCTTACTTTTGCCACTCGAGTAAGAGCCAGTAAGATTTCTGTATGTATTATTGCAGGTGACAGACATACTCCTTTTGAATCAAGCAGGAAAGGGGCAGTATTAAGAATGGAGTTATGTTATGGTATACTAATGTCTAATTAGAAGCACTATTGAGATCAACGTTTAGGCTAGAACTACCAAGAACAGCAACATTTAGTCTGAATATCTCCTGAATTTTCTTAGTTTAATGGTTATACTTTCTTAGTTTAATGGTTATCAGTGCTGATGCTAAAGTGAAACAGAAAGCATATCAAAGGAGGTACCTTTCAGAACTGGAGGGTTTTTTTAACGGGGCTGTGAAATAAGTTTAGGACTATGAGCAGTGTGAAGGGTATTGCTCCTTCTGAATTTTAAGTGGTGCTTGATAAAGGAAGGATGCCACTGCTAAGGTGAAGGTGAGAAACTTCTTTGCAAAGCATAACTTCTGCTTCAGACAGGTGGAAGTTAGAACAACTTGTTGGTATTTTGGTCATGGCAGAAATTATCACACAAGTCCTGCATGTGGAGCAGATAGATATATATATAAGCTATATAAGCTTATATATGTATCTCTATATAAGCTGCTATGTGAGATATTGGAGCAGACAAGCCCAAATCCTACTGAAGATGCAGAAAAGAAGAAAAAAAATTGTGGACATAGAATTGTAGCAGGCATATGAGTGAAAAGACAGAGTTAAGAGAGTAGAAAAATGCTAACTTTTACTCAAACTTCTTGAAGTACAATTTTTAAAAAAAAGACATTTTAAAGGGAAAGTTTAGGATGTAATGGCTGTTGTGCCTTTCATGCATTGCTGGTGATAATGTGAAGCACAAAATAGAAAATTCCAAGCACTAATAACTGGGTCTTGGCCTTTTCTGTTGCAAACATTCAATTTTACTATCTAGCATCTGTTTCTGAAATTATGTGAAGTATTTATTTAAAATGTCTTACCATGATAGTTTGACTAGAGAACATCTTGTTTTCATGAATATGTAGAGTGGTATGTCAACAAACAAAGGTCCATATATGACATTCGAAGAATAAAACCCAACCACAAGAAGTTCTACATTCTGCATTGATTTTTTTTTTTGTTGATGTAAGAATCCTCTTGGCCAGCTTTCTGGTTATGGTTATATTCCTGCAAACCTGGAGTATCTCCAAAGAGAGCTTAATGTATCCCTTCCGTTCATGGGAGCACAGAGCTAGCTATAGATGCAATCAAAGTGAAAATGTGCAGGAGGAAGAAAATGTGTTTATTGCTAATGTGCAGCAACCATCAAGAGGAAAAAGATCACATGGAAAACTTAAACCAGTAGTGTTGTAGCAAGCAAATGATGTACTATCAGATGTACAATAGCTGCAGGAACCAGCATCACAGTTGAATTTTACAGCCGTGGTGTCAGAAGCATCATAGCCTCTTGCAATATCATATTCAGAACATCTCATAATAACTTCAGTAAGAGAAGGGATGCTAGCCCTCAAATCCCAGAATTTAAATTTATCTTTTTATTCCCTGAAAGTGTATTACTTGTTATGAAAACAACATTTCTCTTCATTTTGTATTCTCAAATGTTGAGTGGTATTGTTCTGAACTTCAGTTGAGTTGCTATATTCCTCCAATATGGTGATGAATTGGTGTTGGCTCCTTCAGGTATTCGGGAGAGAGCAGGCAATATATTATCCAGCAATATATTGTCCTCATCTGGGCCAACTGCCTCACAACCTCTGAGGGAGAGCAATTTGTGCAGTGCCTGAGTTACAGTCAAATAGTTGGGTGCTGTTTCAAGAATTCAAGGAGGTCTGGGACTGCTGGAAGACTCTCTTTATCCTCGTGGCTGATAGGAAGGTATTCCTCACATTGAGCTGTTACGGGGTTTATGGTTCTTGATAAGGAAAGTCCCTTTACTTTAAGCACCCGCTGTTTTGTAGATGCTAATCATGCAAAATGACGTGCTGTGTTTCACTCCCCTGGCTATCCTCACTGCTACCCTCATATTATTTTGCATCTCAGCTTGATTAACTATTTTGCGTGAGTAAAAGGGGCAAAATTTGACCTTGAACGTGAGAAAATGCTTTGCTTTGGACAGATAGTGGCACACTGAACATTAGGTAAGCCCTTATACAGTTGTGTTGATGTTACAGGCTCTTTTCGTTTCCCCTCTTTTCCCTTCTTTCAGTCTCTTCCTTTCAATTTTCTTTCTTATTTTGCTTCATTCCACTGAGCCCGAAGCAAAGATCTATAAGTAATGGCCTTGTTCAAAGTATGGAAGCCGTCTCCAAAACCAACCAGATCCAACCTTGTTTCAGTTTTAAAACCTTGCTTGGGGAAGCCAGAATCCCTTTACTTAAATGACTTAATTTTCAAGCAATATGAATCATGCAGGAACTGCACAAGCTCTGGCTAGAATATATTGTACATATGTTTGCTCTTTAGGCAGTAAGAAGAGAATACAGAACTGGAGGTCATTTGAGTTACAACTACTTTGGGGAATACTTTTTTTTTTAAACATTCCTTCTAACAAATGCAGTTTAAATGGGTTTGTTTATATGGCGTGGAATTGGAAAGGCCCAAACTAACCAGGCTTTACACAATGTGGCCTTCTTCCAAATTAATCTAAAATATTTTAATCCCTCCGGAGTTTCTTTATCCTCTGCATCTGTGCTATAGTGGAGACACATTTTTAACATTTCTTTGAGGAAAATTACCTTTCTTTCCATCCAACTGTACTCAGCAAGGTCAATAGAGCACTGTTATATGCTATTTAAACATCTGAGATTCATCATATATCTGCACAACAGAAGGAATCATCATAAAAGGTCTAATGAATCCCGACTGCTAGCCAAGCAAGGGAGTCCCCTTACGGATACTGGGTATTAGAAATGAAGAATGCATACACAACGCAGCTTTTACACTATAGCTTTATACAATTAAGAATTAAAAAGCCCCTTAAGAAAGGGGCAGAGAATGTTTGTGACCCCCAGAACGCTTTTGGCAAATCAAACCCTGAGCCAGATCCTGAAGCGTTGCATGATCAAGATGGTTGCTAGGTCTGCCTGATACTAAGGGGCTTGCTCACCTTGTAAGGACCAGATGGAGCCTGAGCAGCAGCCTGGAGGGGCTTCTTGCTTCTGGGGAAGGAGATGCTCTGGATCATGGTCAAGCTCCAGAGCTTCTGGCCATGTGCCTACACTTAGTTTTGAGGTCTTCTTGTTTTCTAGTTCAGTAGCAAGTTTATGGGACTGAACTCATTTTACTACCCAGTAACTGAAATACTGAGGGAGGCTGAGGTGGGGTGGTGCTTTTTTTTTTTCTTTTTTTTTTTTTTTTTACTATTTCACTTTTTATAAAATTATTTTCCAGGAGTTTCAAAAGCCAGTGCTCCTTCAGCTGCCGGTAGTTCCGGTTAGCCTGAAACAGTCACAGGGAGCAAAGTCAATTCTGATCTTTTGGAGATTTTATCAGGAAAACCTTTATAGGGGGCATTTTTATCTGAAAAACTCTTCTGTAACTTATATTGTTGTAGATGACACCAGGGCTGGTTTAATAGCAGAGTTTATTCTAGACTCTTTCTTTGAATTCTGCCAGGTCACAAAGTTCAGACAGCTTTAACAATGTAGTTCAAATAGCTTTAGCCTCTAAAGGAAAATGATGTGCTGAAGGCCTCTGTTCTATGAAAGCACAGGATTTTACCACAGTTGTGGGTTTTTTCCTCATCACTGAAGTCCTGCAGGAATGGCAGAGAAAGGAGTTTCTCTGCCACCCTACGCCAGGCTGGTGTTGGCTTTATCATTAATCCTAGTGTGCTTTGCTTTTCCCAACTATAATGTGGAGGTAACGGTGTTGGTCTGCTGCACGAGGAGCTACACGGCATGGCTTGTGGGCTGGCATGTTGGGCTAATGATGGTCTGAATGAAATCATCCACTAAGATCAACCGACCCAGGCTGTCCCTGGTCGAAGAACCATACCTACCCCAAATACGCTTACCCTGTCTTTACATGTAGTCAGAGGTATTTTGTGACCATTGCAAGCCATACAGTAATGGAATAAATTCCAAGTGCAGCAGGAGACCACATTGGAGGAAAAACTCATTAAGTGCCAAGGGCATTTCTTTTACTTTTCTTACCGGGACTGGAAAATATTCCCTAAATAATACATCTGGATGTAGAGGAGTAGAGGGGGGGAAAGATGAAAAACAATCCTTTAAATTCAGTAGGAGCCTACTTTAATGGGTTGTTTAATCTGCCAGCTGGCACAGCATTGCCTTCTTGCTACACATGCTTTAAGGAGACCTATGTAATTCTTGGAACTAAGTTCATATTAAGTTGTAGAAACTTAAATATTAATACATTGGCAGGATGGCTTTTTGGTACTTAATAGAAATCAAGAAACTGCTTAGTCATCACCAAAGATATTTTTGTCTCCATTTTAACGTAAGTACCAAAATAATATGGACTTAAAGCAGTAGCAAAGATAGTAAACATTCAGATCTGTTCCCAGTATGTGCCCTCTGTGAAGTATGTGTGCATCCTTTGGACTTTGCAAGCATATGTATTGGCTACACAACAGCATTTTTCTAATGTCATTTGTTTGAAAGAAGTATGTGCTGAGTTTGTGTCTTCTCCAGTGCTCCTTGACCAAGAGAAGAACTACTGCCATCTTTATGTGGATTTTTACTTGGGGTGTCTTGCAAATACTATCACTTAAGAAAGTTCTCTAAGGTATATTGCACGTGTATTTTATATGACTGTAAGTGTTCATGCTTTTGTTTTTTACCTGGCTTTGTGTGAAGGTATATGGGTGCAACAGTGCAAACTTGAAGTGCACTGTCAGCTGTATAGCTAACATTTATGCTTTCTGTTCTGAAAAAGTTGGGCTACATCAAGAAACATGTCTTCTGTTTTCAATTACTTGCAGCATTGGAAAAGCAAAGGAGAAAAGATTTAACTGCAGACCAACCTGTCTTTTATATTTAGGGAATCCTTTAATAATATCTGAGGTGACGCTTGTCAGTATTTACAAGTTGTAAAGACTTTATTTGGTCCAGATAAGCACTGAAAAACCTGGCTGGTTACTCATGTTTATTTATGGATTTCAAATCTGGCTTCTTTTTTTTTTTCTTCTTTTTCCCCATTGTTCAAGGGTGAAAGCTATTTTCAGGATTTTTATCTGGGATATGGATTGCAAAAATCCTCCAAGGTTGCAAGCATTATGATGTGGGATTTTAGTTTGATCCTTCTCTATATATCTTTTCTAGAGTTTTGGGGTTTTTTTTTCAGTCCACTTTTTCTATTCTTGCCTCTGTTCTCCTTCCTTCCTGACACATTTTTCCACATACTTACTAGGGTATCCTTGCAGACATTGTCTCTCTCTGGTTATAATCGACTCCCGAGAGCCATCAGATAGAGTGAATTGTGAAGCATCCACCATCAGAAGGCCTCAGTGCACATATGCAAGTCATAAGTGCAATTATTTCTGCTTTCTTCATTTTGAAAGAGGCATAAGATTTGAAGGCTGAGTTGAACATTTTTTTTTTTGCAGCTAGCTCACAACTAAATATGAAGCGACTGAGTTCTGAAAAACAGTTTGCTTAATAAACATAGGCTGCTTTCATCTTTGTACAGCATTTACAAACAGATTGGAAGTCATCCTGCTTTCTCCTTCCACCTTTGTATTTCTGGGTTTGGCCAACACTTTGTGCACATACAACCCTGATCTGTGGGTTGACTGTGAAAAATGTGCTTCATGTGCCTTTGGTGCCCAGAATTTAGACTGTGACCAGTGTGCTCTGTCTCTCATTCTGAACTGGATGGACCTAATGTGGTAACAGGAAAGGCTGGAGGAGACCCCACAGGGCTTTTTGGTCCTTATGGAAGAATAATTAGGGAAAGGTAGCAGATAACGCATGGCATAAAGACTTTTTTATCCCCCCCAGTTTATTTCTTGAAGGAAAACTAAACATTTTCTCTTTTGGACCACACAGACATTGTCTGGGGCACCGTTCCTAAAAAAATTAAACAGCTGTAAAATATATTGGCTTGATACAGTTCTCTAAGTGTTACTTTCCTTTGTCACATGAGTACAAAGTAAATACGTCTGTGTGCTCTCAGTATGAAGTGCACAGGGTGCTGTCAGGCCTCACCTGTCTTGTTTAATTGACTCTGAGCCAAGCTCTGCTGAAAGTTTTGGCTGTGCTGGTCCCTTGCAGGGCAAAGCAGCGCGTGGTCAAATACAGAACCGATGTACCACGGCATCGCTGTCGTGGTGTTTGCTGGCAATAAGTGTTTGTGCCTGAATGTCTCAATAGCAGTCAGATTACTGTCAAGATAATTTCACAGCTACTCTGTGTGAGTCTCATAAGGGAGCTGGCAATATCGTGATCTTGCCACGAACAGGTTTTATGCTGGCTCACGCACAGCACACAAGTGCGGCACCTTGCCTCTTGCTTTTCTGTTGTAACAAAGCCTCAGTGCTGTTGGGTCTTCTGGTTTGGCAATATTCTTGTGTTAGTTTTCCTTGTTTTCAGCTAAACTCAGCATAAAATGGGGTCTGTGATGTAAATGGTTTGAGGGGCATCTAATTTGCAGTGCCCCGTTTGAGTTGTCCTGTCAAAAGGCTTTGTGTTTTTGCTGCCCTGCTTTACCTCTTTAAAGCTGTCACTGACCTCATGCTTCAGTTTTCAATGAAAATGACATAGAATTGCTGCTCATTAGAGAGAAATTCCTACCTGGCAGGAAACAATCTGGGTTTCATTTGTAAAGATGACTTTGAAAGTGTGGGCTGGAAAAGCCCAACAGAAACTTCTGCAGCTGGATTCATTCCTGGTAGAGTTCCCCAGATCTCCATGATGCTCTGTGATTAAGTAACTGGACTTTCAAGTGCAATGTATCTATCATGGTGAAATGTATGTGTCTGTGCAAAGTAAGTGTACAGACACTGGGAGGGAATATGAGTTAAAGTTCAAGAAGAACAGGCAAGATCTTGAAAATTTGTGTTTTGTTTCTTTTGAGGAACTGGTTGGATTCAAAATACTTAGTGTCTCTTAGGGCACAACTAGTAAAATCTTCAAACCAAAGAACTTCGGGGTGTGCTTTTTGTAGTATTTCTCTTCTTTTTTTTCTTTAAAAATGCAGGGATGATGACTAAAACTTGATATTGATGCTTATTGCTCGTTCAACAGAGCAAGCAACAGACACCCCTTAGCTCTTTATTAGAGTTTATGATGCTGAGCACTGGGCAGAGCTGGATCCTAGGGCTGTGTGTTTTAATAGGAAAAGAAAAAGGGTTGAAAATACAAAACCGAAGCCACAGTAAGCTGGCTGCATTGTATCTACATATTATTTTCTATTACTTTTTTATGACTGACTATGTAGCACAATATATCATGATTTTGTATTTTGAAATGCGCTCCAGAAAACATGTGGAGTTTGAAGTCTGGCTGAGTGAATGTTGCTGTTGGAACCTTACCTTAGACTTGCTCAAACGTTTTATTAACAGCATTACCTGAGCTTTTTAATTCAAGACCTGAGACATACAGAAAGAGTGTGAATAGAGTACTAAAACAGTCAGAAAACCTACGTGGATACAAATAAGTTCAGGCAACGTATTGTTGAAATATCGCATGAGGGCAGGAAGGTCAACAAGGGTGGTGCAAGGGGTAGGACAAAAGAGGAGGGACAAATGAGGGGGACAGGAGCAGAGTAGCAGGAGGCAGAGAGGCAGATACTTCCCATCTCTGATCAGCTCCTTGCCTGGAGGAGGAAACCCTTCTTTCTAGTGGAGTGATGCACTGCTACTGTTGACCTCCTTACCAGTTCTTGTGCAGAAGAGATGCTCCTGTACTTGGACAGAGCAACATTTTCCCTGGCTGATGCCTGCCCTGCTCATAGCCCAGACCCTGCCTATTGCCAGAGCTGTGACTGCTGCACCCAGAGCAAACCTCTACTTGTCACAGACATCAGACTGCCTTGTCTTGTGTCAGTCTTGCCTGCATCATTGGGTGACTAACTCCACCAAGCAAGAGCCCCCAGCCTGCTTTCTGCTCCTGTAGGTTGTCCTGCTTCAAACCGCTGTGGTGGTATCTCATCTCACCACGTGGGCTCGTTGTGGCTTTGCACTTTGAGAAGGGACTGACGATATCATGGTGATTAGTACGTGGTCATCAGCTCTTGTGGAGGTTTCTGTCCCCAGATGCACCTTCACTGGACCTAGCTCCATTTTGGGGGCAGGGTCTGTCCTCCCATGCAGATGCTGTCCTAGCTGAGTTGTGTCACCCCATGTCTGTCCTGGTGCACGCTGCACTGGGCACACTTGCAGCTACACCACTTCCCCTTAGGGAGGAGGTAGCCATCAGGATCGGGGCACGCTGTCCATCTGTGACATCCATCTGCCAGCTGACCTAATGTGAGGCTCCCGTTACAGAAGATATGAAGTCAAACGTGAGAGCTTTGACAAGAATAAATACTTTTTCCTTTTCCCCCTGTCTTTGAAGGTGCAAATTGAATGGAAGCAATGTGACAGTTTTGTGTAGGTCAGAAACGGACCACTGGCTTTTCCATAGTCTGGTTGTTTCTTCTGCCTGTGTGATAGTCTTTCCCATACTCTGATTTTTATTTTATTTTTAATTTTCTAATAGAAATCCGTGGGAAAATTTGCACTGCCATTTTACAGGGAAAGAGGGAATGCATTCTCCTCTTTCATTGGTCATCTGAGCTGGAACCTAACCTGTTTCTGAGTGATTTTTTTCTGTTCTTATGTAGAAATAGATAGTTGCTGACTGGAAGGTGTTGGTATGGGCGCTGATTTTCTGCCCTTAAGAGATTTTAGTGAGAGATGAAGCTGGCCAACAGCTAGGGCAGTGCCCCAAGTCTCTGCAGTCAGGCCACAGATTTGCGACACAGCATACAGGGGGATTAAAAGCATGGTCCTTCTTGTGATTAGATTGACACGATGAAGCTGAAGCAGATAAAAGACAAGGTTAACTGGCCAATGACATCCTGCGAGCCTGCTTCTCAGTGTTTGAATGTAGAGGAACAGTGAAAGCAAGTCAGAGCTCATTTTGGGACGGAGCACTTTTCTAAACTGTCTGGACTGTAAAATCCCATTGATTTCCATTTGTTTTGTTCTTCAAGATGGGAGCCTTATTGCCATTACCTGGAATATCTTCATTTGGGATTAAACAGTAGTGAAGGGCAATGCAATTTTCAGGTGCTCTTTGTATCTGCAGCAAAGGTGAAGTATTTCCTCAGTGATAATGATACGGATAAAAATAAACTTGTTTCCCACAAGCAAGCATTGCGAGAGTGAAAGAAATTCTGCCTTTACATAAACATGCACAAAGGTAGGGGAGGACAAAGCAGCCTATGTTGGCATAATCTGAGATCATAACAGTTTCTGACATGCAGGGTAAGCTCACTGATCTTTTGTAGTATATATTAGATGAATTTGGGCTGCGAGGGTGGAATCCAGTTCTGATTGAAGTGTCTGGGAAGTTTGCCAGAGATTCCAACAGGACCAGGATTTCAACTCTAGTCTGTATACGAATAATATTTCAGTATCTTCTGATCTTTGGGGACAACATATTTGAAATACTTCAGAAGACACTTGACGGGGAGAGTCAAGGGTCAGTCCTCCTAACATGAGAACCAGTGGCTGTGCCAGCAGCTTCCAGCTATATTTTGTTTCTTCCTTTGTCTGCTAATGGGAAATGATAGACAAATGTCACTGAGATCAGGGGTGCGACCAGTATATGCAAATCCAAATGTCAAGAGAAAGCTCTGCTTGCCCCTTATGTCAATGTGCAGTAGGAGAAAGATGAGGAAGGAAGTGGGAGGAGTGGAAATGGCATACCCACACTCAGCCTGCCCCAGGGAATAAAGACAGATGGGACTTTCCATTGCAACTGACTGTCTCTGAGGAGGTAGGTCCTATCGGTGCATACTTAGAAGTGTATTGCAGTGTTAGTAGCAGTATGTTAGATGTTTTTTAACACCTCTGGGGTGGTACTGCTCTGAATTAGATCATGGATATGAGAGGTGGACCCGAGCAGGTAGTTAAAGCCATGGATTTTTTACTTGCAGACCCAAGGAGTGAACTCTGTGGTGGGGACAATGCTGTATAAAAAGCTCCACGTTAACACTTTAATGGAGTTCACCCTGCAGCAGCAGGAGCCAACAACAGGCCTGGCACCTGCAAGAACATGTGTGGCACTTACTATGGTAACTTATGCTGTAGGAGGTGTGGGTGAAATCTGTTCAGAACCTATTTGAATCAAGGGCTTGGGCTATGGTGTGGTCCTGTGGGTCATCAGTATGCAGAGTACCGGCTGAGAATCTCTGCTGTATATAATTATTACTTAGTTCTGCTTGGGATGCCACGGAGATGTTAACTATGATGTTAATCAGATTTTAAAATGCCCCACAAATGTACATAAGCTTTTTTTTTATTCCTGTGAAAGATGAAATGGAAGCTGTACCTTACACCACAAGCAGAGATTTTAACAGATGGGGTTTTTTTACTTGTTGAAATTCTAGGTAATTCTCTGTCTCCTCACAGAGTCAGTGGTTTGGACATACATATAGACAGAAGTGAAATGTCCTGAGAACAGAAACTGGGACTTAGAGAGATCTCCAAGGTTAGATTTAATTTTTTTTTTTTTCCTTCTGATGCTAAGTATGAACTGCACTTGGTTGGTTTGCTGTTGATGAATTTTCCTTGGAAGTCCTAAGAATCATGGTCAGATGAAACACGGCATAGGCTAGATTGGAATAAAACTGTGTCTTCATGTGACCTAATACATAAATTTTGCCTTTAGTCCCAAATGAGCTATTCTATTTGGAAAGGAATAAAGCTGCTTGACATGAGTGTGCATGTGTATAAGAGTTCATTACCAGAGGTCAATATGAGTTACTTGGTGAAGTTTACAGTAATAATTGCAGATGTGGTTTTACATGAATGAATTGATGGAGGAAAGAAAAGCCTCTTTAAATATAATCTTTACTATTGGTAATATATGATTGCCAGTGATATCCAGCATTTCAGATTAAAGAGCATGCATGAGGTGTGGCAAAGGCCAAATCAATCCATTCAACTCCACCTCTTGACTTCAATGAAGCTGCACCTGTTTTTGAAAGATCTGAGTGACACTGAATGCTTTTAATGCAGAATTAAAAGGGAAGCTGGAAAAATAATTTCCAAATGTTTTATGACAAATTTTCATAGAAAACGGATTTATTTGTTTTGACTGAAGGTAGATTAAGGAACTGTAATTCTCCTAGATATTACAGTGGAATGTTTGTCATACCTGCATTTCATGGATGCCAGATTAAACAAGTCACACTTGTGTTGCTTGAGTGTTGCTTGCTGAGTTGCTCTCAGCTGCAAAAGGGGCAATGAAGAGGTTCTGTTTCCACTTCTGAAGGGGAGGAGGTAGAAAGAAGATGAAGAAAAATATTCTTCATAATTGTCACTAGACACTGACACTTGAAAGGCCCATATCTCATCTCCACCCTGAGGCTTTGGGCCAATTGAAGTGGGGACAGGTTGGGAGGATGGGATATTTGGATTAATGAGGTACAACTCACAAGGGTGCCTGCAGTCTCAGTTTGTCAAGTCTTAATAAGACATTTGATCCTTTTTATGGGAGTATTGGAAAACAACAACGAAAAAACAGGGCAATGACAGAGAAACTAGGTCCTGTGTTACCACCTGAGGACAGGTTAGAGGCCCAGCTGCATGCATGGAGAAAACCTTTGTGTAGAACCTAGAACCTGGAAGCCTTCCCTTTACTGTCCCTCTGTAGGAAAGGTTCAGAAAGAATTTCCCTTTATCACCTTTTTTCAGCCCTTCTCTGCAGTTACATTTAGTGGCTGGGACTGGACCTGGGGTCTGGTTGTGCTTTAGCCTTCTGCAAATGCACAGGGAGAAGAATTTACAATTGATGGAGATAACATAAGGACTAAGAGGCACAAAATTGACTAAGACTTAGTTCCTCAGGCCACAAAATTAATCAGAGGTAGACCCAAACAGGAGTATTCCCAATTGCTGGGTTCACCTTGAATGCTAGGTGCTGGGTCATGATATCTCATTGGCCTTCTCGTCCTGCACTGTGATACTTGAATCCTGGAAATCCTAGAAGCCTTTGCACTGTTCCTGTCTCCTGCTGCTCAGGGTGAGGGAGGGGCTAGAAACTGGTCATCGTTTCTTTCATGAAGAAACCTGTTATTGCCCTTTTTACTTCTCCAGCGTTTTTTTTTTTTTGTGCTTCCAGTGAGTCCTGAAATTTCTACCAGCTCCCATAGAACTGGGATCCTACAATGGTGCAGGATAGGTCTGTGCTGGTACCCCCACTTCAGTCACTGGTGTGGGAGGCTTGCTGGGCGAAGGAAGGAAGGGGAGGCAGTTGCTGCACAGTACATGCAGATATCTTTAGCTAGATAGGAAAGGAAATTTAGCAGAAAATCTCTCTTGTTACAAAGAAACCACAAACCCCATTTCTTTGCTTCCCTTTAGGGGAATGAAGCTATATTCTGCCCTCATTCTTTTTAAAGTGTTGGCCAAACTGCTGAGAGAGGGTCTGGCAAGAGCTCTGATCCATCCTCTCCTGCATGGGTGGTCACGGCTGATTGCAGTCTACCAAGCAGTTGTCTTTGACTGTGGGAATCTTTCCCTGGGCATTCCCAACAGGAGAGCAGCGAGCGATCCCACGTTAATGAAACGGGCATGACTTACGGGCTTGTTGGGCCTGGAGGGTCACCAAGAGGAAACCTGCAATTGTTTCACTGTACTGGGAGGGAAGCAAGATGGCATGTGCTTTCACAACGCTGCCACCAGCTGTGGGCAGCGCGGAGCCCTGTGCAATACCCAGCCATGCTGCACTGGGGAATAGGCTCTGCCTTGGAGTTTCTTGGCTCAGCTGGGTTGGAGCTGGGGCAGAGACTCAGCATAAACATCATGGGCTGGGAGATCGTTCAGTCTAATGGAAAGGTGACTGGCAGGTCTTGCAAGACAGGTATTTCTCATTCCTAGAGAACTGAGTAGCAGTTTGCATTTTCACTTGCTTGTTACCAGTCTAGCTCATCTGTTTCTAAAGCCCCCTGAGTGCTGAGTTGTCTCTGAAATCAGTACTGGGAATACAGCGAGGACGGTATTAAATCTGAGGCAAAGCAGGAGGTTATTTTGCTCTCCATGCTGGAATTATAGAGGTATGTGGTGGTCTGTGTATTTCTACCTAGCTAGTTTATTGTTTGCTTTCAAGGACCATATTTCCCTTAATTGCTGTTAAAATATGTTGTTATATATTTATAATTACCATGCATTCCTCTTGATTTCCACCTTGCTGAAAGTTGAGAGAAGACAGGATTTTAAATCCTCCCATGGGATGAGACATGAAGTTGGAGTAGGATTTGCTTGCATGCGTTTTGTACCAGGAGGGGTTACATCTAACTGTCCTTGAGGGAAGCACTTTTTAGCATGACAATGAAAAACTCCACGAATTTTATCACTAAAGCATAGTCAGCTGAAGATCAAAGTCATTATGTGAAGTGCAGAGATTAAAGGGAGAGAGAGAGATGGGTACACCTTTTGAAATGAGTGGTTTTGTGGGGAGATGATATTTGCAGGGCATAAACTTTGCTATGATTCTGATTCAAGTCATGTGGCAATGGTGTTAAATGTTGTAGTTGACTTATGTTGCTTATCTGTCTTCTGTTAGCCTTTCTTAGCGTGTCTTCAGAGGGACCACAGGGTTCATCAGACATCCCATAATCTGAAGGTACAGTCTCAAAAGTCAAAAAGACAGATGGGGACTTTTTGGAAAGACCCTTGTATGTGAGGCTATGGAAAAATTTGATGTCCTGAGCAAGAATTAGATTCAGTAGTTTGAGAGGTAGTCAAATAAAAAGCAAGGTCAGACATCCTTGTAATACTTTTCCATAGGTGCATCCTCTGAGCCTGCTGGTGGGAAACTCCCAAGAGTTCATTTCAGATTCCTTCAGTATCATTTCAGTTGTGTTAAGTTTGAAAAGATCCTGAGGGTCTTGTTTTGAGATAGAAGCAACAAAATAATTTTTGTGGTGTGCTGTTTGGCAGTGTAAAAGTAGCCCATATTCCAGTAATTTGCATATATGTGTGCATATCAGGGTAATGGAACTGGTCAAACAGTTTCAGACATCTCTTTGCTAAGTATTTATATATTATCTATTTCTGCTTCTTTAAAATTTATTGATGGCTTCTGGCTGAATTAAGTTTTTCAAATACCTGGAAATAATTTGGATGAAAAAAAATAGGATATAAAAATTTTTTCCATGTTTTTAAAAGACAAATTTTTATATTTACAATGAAACTGAGTAATTTTTCTTGTTTTAAATGGTGAATGAAACATTATTGGTTTTTTTATCTGAAACAGTTTTCATAGAGACAGTTTTCCTCTTCTCAGAAAAATAAAACTTTTTTTGGTCTGACACCAAATTATTGAAAAGGTGTAACAGAGAAAAAAGAAAGGATGCAATCAGAGAGTAAAACAAATAATTTCTATACGTGGAAAGGTCACACAGAGACACATTTGTCTCTGAAGGCACACTCTGGAGTGGAGCTGGGTGCAGTGATATGTTTTGGCCCAAGATGTTTTCACTCATGAACAATTTTCATTTAAAAAAAAAGAAGCATCAGAATATGGTTTGTACAAAATACTTTAAATAACTGGTCCTTTCATCTATGAGCAAAGCAATATTTTAATGACAAACTCTGATTTTATACTTTCTGTTTAAGTGGGAAATATGCTTAGAGAGATTGATCAAGTTGTTGTCTAGTTGTTTTCAGAGGCTGAAAGAGAACAAATTATTTGGGGGAAGACCGTAAACAACACTGAGTAGTTGTCGTCTTCGAGCAGACCTTGTAGCTGGTGATTCATTTTCTTGCACTGATATGATTTTGCTAACTAAAGGTCACACTCTTGGCCTGACCTCCATTTCCCAAGGGCCTTTCTCATTTTTGAAAAGGGATTTGGCTTGAAAGTCATCTAAATGCCACGATGTGCCTGGGCCTCAGTCCTTTGAGAGGAGACGCTGTACTCTAATAAACTCTAGACATCCTCCCAAGACACCCATCCGTCTGATCTTCACTGACCAACAGAGCAGCACCCTGTAGATGGATAAAGTCAGGGAACTTCTCCTGACTGCTGTGCAATCCCCTCTGTGCTCCTGGGAAGGAAAGGGGGCAGGAATAAAAGAAATAGATCCTGGGCTGTTATTATCCTACTTACTTTTCCTCATGAGTAAGAGACCTTGTGATTTTGAAGATGGGAGATGGTACTGAGGACCATGTAAGGAAGAGAAGCTGGGACATGGGGTATTGGCTGGGACATTTGGAGAGGGTACGGGGGAAATGTGGGTGCATGTAGTCTGGCACTATAGGGATGGAAGGAGCGTACCTTAAGAGAGGTGGAGAGAGGGATGTACCTGGCTGGTAAGAAGTGATGAAGGTGCAAATAGATCAGAAGCCAAATCATGTCTATTTTTGGGTGGGGCCAGAGTGGGAAAGACACTTTGGGATTTTCAGCTCTAGCACAGGACGTGTCAGCTTAACAGTCAACTCCTTATATTTTAAATCCCTGATGGCAACTGTACTCTGCAGAGTAAATGCTGCCTGGTGCAGATCTTCATTCCTGCAGTCATCTGCCCTCTCTGCACAGAAACCCAGCACGCTGCTTCGAGCTTGCTCCCTGTAGCAGTGTTACCATTCCTCCTTTGATCCTTGTCTCTCAGCTGGGGGGAACCACAGCAGTCCTGCAGCTCACCAGGCTCCTAGCAAATCCTAGCCAGGATTTAGCTGCACAGGTAGGCTGAGATGAAAACACTTCTTGGGAGAAGCTGGCAGATTTGCTGTTCTGTATTCTTCAGGGAGTGTGTGGTGGTAAGGGTAGAGAAATGGAAGATTTGGAAAAAAAAGTCTCGTTACAGCTTGCTTTTTATATATATCATCTGATTGTGCATTAAAAAAAATATAATAATAATAAAAAAAACCAAAAAATGAGCAGCAGCAATTTTAAAGTCACTATTAGATTTGCAAAATCAACGTTCCCTTTGAACCTCCACAAAACAAGCCCAGCCAGCCAAACGTGAAGAAAGTCACAACAACAACAACACAACTTTAAATCTTCCAATCCAGGAACAAATCAGAAAGACAAACACCCCCAGGAAAAGTAAACTAGTAAAATAACCCTCACAAAACCCCAGCCCTCAGCAATGTTTTAACCCCAGAAAGGGGGCAGAAAAAGCCAAAAAGGGGGTTTTGGTTTTGGTTTTTTTTTTAAATATTTTTTGTGGGGTTTTTTTATTTTTTTCGGGGAAGGGGGGGAATTGGAAATCCTCTGAGTGCAGCTCCTAGGCTAGGATTGCAGAGGAAGCTGAGGCCTCCAGCTCTGCACAGGAAGCAATCTTAGAGCAGGCCTTAAATGCCAGATTCCAGGCAGAGTTTAACTAACCACTGACAGCTCTGTAAACAAAGCAGGGACAAAAAGAGAACAGCTTTCCCTTTTCTGGTAGTCATTTTTGGTTTGGGGGCTGCAGGGGAATTCTGTAATACTCGGCTTGATGGGATATAAACCAAGGCTGGAAAGGCTTTGTATATGAAGAGCTGTAAAGGGGAAAATATTTCATGGACTAAATCATAAAGAAGAAGGTAGGGCATGAGGAAAACGCGAGGATTAAACTACAAAAAAA